>CM057229.1:24488562-25088562 GCA_029891385.1 Erythroxylum novogranatense | reverse complement strand
AAAAAGTCATTTGGAAAGGGAACACCAGCTTTATATCCATTGCAATTAGTTCATTCTGACATCTGTGGTCTAATGAATATAAGGGCTAGATGTGGGGCAATTTATTTCATCACATTCATAAATGACTATACTCGATATGATAATGTCTATTTGATTTCTCATAAATCGAAAGCATTCAATTGTTTCATAAAATACATGAACTTGATTGATAATCAATTAGATAAGAAAATAAAAGAATTATAAACTGATCGTGGACAAGAATACTTGTCAGAAAAGTTCAAGACTTTATGTGATGAGAAAGGAATAGAAAGGCAATTAACCATTTCTATAACCCTACAACAAAATGGCATCGTTGAAAGACGAAATAGGACGTTATTAGAAACGATCTCATTTGACATGATCTATGTGATTGTGTTTTATCATGTTTATTGTCTAACATATTGGTTCCTGAATTGGATTATGTTCATCGAACTCGAATGACCTCTAAAGTGTGGATCAATAATTCCATTACTTTTAAAGCAAAAATTGCAAAGGCTTAAAAGAATTCAACTTCTTGTGAATGAATAGCCTTGCCTTAGTACAACCAATGATATAAGAACTAACTTTTCTTTATAAAGAAACAGTAGGAATTAAAACAACAAGAATCCAAGAAACAACAAACACAAAACTTCAAACTTTTTGTTAACTTTGTAGAAAACAATAAAGAAATCCCATCTTTCTTAAACAAAAACCATATATTTCCAAGTAAAATTTAGAACTTTGTAAGACTTAAGTCGTCGGTTCAAATCAAAGGTCAACTAAGAACCTTTGACAACTTCATAAACGAATTAACCAATAGCAAATTAAATAGAGAACCAAAACTATTATATTCGGTTATAGTTGTCATAGCCTGAGGATGATGATACTTGGAGTCCTAAGTTAAGAAGAAATGATTAGTGGGATGCTTGATCCCATTTGAGCAACTTTTAGAAGCAATGTCATGATAGATAATGCAAGTCATAAAGACGTGCTTCGTGGTGGTGTGGCTCTTGGTTTGATGAGAAAAGAGAAGAGACATTGTTAGATACGATGGATGAACGACCTTCAGTTGGCTGGCCAATGAATTTCTAGTGGAAGCATCATCGTGTGAAGGAGACAACAAATCCAAGTTTATTTTGTTTCCCGAATTTAAGTTTAAAGCTTTTGATTTTGTGAATTAGAATTTTAATTTAATTTGAAATAATTACAATTAAGTAAGATTATTTAGGTTAACTTAAAATAATTAGTTTTAATTATATTTTAAAAATATAATCATAATTTAAAATAATTTGAATTAATTCAAGATTTTTTTAAAAAGGAGTTTTTGTACCATATGAATTAGTGAGGCCCACCAATACAAATAAAATAATAAATATATGCTAAATCAACGCTAATATGACATATAATAAAGCGAAACTTAATTCTGTTAAAATTTATGTTTAATAATAATTTATTTTAAATGTTTATAAATGTTAATATTCATTTTGAACAAACCAAAATATTAATATCTAACGTGTATTAGCTAAAATGCATTTTAAACCTTATCGCTTTCATCATACACAACTTGAATCCGAATGTTTTAGAGCTTTCACTTTTAATTTTAATCATAATGTTTTTAAAATGTTCAAAATATATCTTAAATAGACGAAAAATTAAATGTTTGTTTATTAAGTATTATGTCATCACTAACATGGTAATTTTATTATTTTAAAAATTGGATTGTGAGCCCTACTATCAAGTGTATGTCATATGGTCAAATGAAGCTCAAGTGACTTAGTATAAAAACCTATTAGTATAAAAACCTAAAATTATTTATTTTTAATATGATTAATTATTATTTATCTTATAATTATATTAGTTAAGTTTTAAATAAAATCCCTATTCTAGCTGAAACTTTAATTATTTAATTGTGAAACCTTATTGATCTAAGTCTTTGATCTAACTCCCATGCCCCTTCCTTATCATCTTCAAAACAAATGGACGTATAAAATCAGGAAGGTTGATTGGTTTGTTCGCCAATGCTTAGGAAAGAAATGGTTGTTGATGAAAACACTAAATGTGAAATAAGTGAAGAAATGATGATTGGACCATCCTCTAATAAGAAGAATTCTAGGTTTATATTGATTGAAGGCATATAATTATTCACCAAAGGATCTTACTAATAAAGAAAGTGATGAAGAGCCCTTAAAAGAGGGAGGCTCTAAATCTTCATAACCATGTGAACTTTTTGAAAGTGATGATTTTGAACAAACATTTGATAGTGATATTATATTAACGAAGAGGTTATAAAATATTACTTAGAAGGAATTGGAGGCAATTTGTCATGTGCCTGCTTAATGTAGTGAACACATGTCTAATCTATATTAGTTACATGCTACCACTTGTTTTGGTACTCATTAGCATGACATTTGTTCCATCCATGTTAGATGCATACCACCACTTATTTTGATACGTGTTACCATTATTTTGATTAAGTATTTAAGTAGAGTTGTCAATATGACTATTACTTCTTTGGTTATTTCAAGTTGTAATTGACAAACTATAAATGAAGTGGTTAAGATACTCCTCTATATATTGGCTAGTAAATCAGATGAATAAGATAAATAATTTCCTCAACTCATTTTGAGTACTACTTAGGAAGTCTAGGTTTCCTTTGAAGCAAACGTTTTTCTCATCTCTTTTTTTTCCTTGTTTTCCTTTTAGTTAAAATTAGGAAGTATAAGTATCATCAATCTAAAAGATATTCTTGTTCTCTTAATCGACCCATTACCAAATCTTATTCTCTTAGTTGTAATAGTTTGGTACCAGAGCAGGGCATAGAGGACTAATGACTGAGATGATTGAAGGATGAAGTCACAATTTTATCAGCAGGGTAGAAAATTTTTTGAGGTTAATGTTTACAATAATGAATGCTCGATTAGATGTTATCTCAACAAGTAGAAGTTAGGATATTGTAAGAAAACTCCCATGGCTAAAAAGGATGGCGGAATAGTAATACCTATTCTAAATGTGAAGGTTCCTCTAATAATGCCTAGATACTGAAGTTTATATAACTAGATTTTCCTTATTATATGGATAAAGGGACCCAATTGAATGTATTTATAGAGCTGATTTTTTATATATATATTTCATAAAACATCAAAAGAGGAGAGGGTGCCATTAGCGTTGTTCAACCTTGAAAATGTTGCTTAGTTGTTGTTCCAACTCAATAAGAATGAGATGCTTCAAATTGTATGGAAGATTTCAAACAAAGTTTACATGAGAGGTATGACCCTACTTAATATCAAGAATTTTTTGTTGACCTAACTAAACTACAGTAGGCACAATGAGATTGTATAAGACAAAAAATAATTCAATTCGAGTGACACTTAAATTGAGTCTCGAAAAGTAGCTCCAATAACTCCTTCCATACAACATGATACTTCTATGTCAATTAAGAAGTTAATTCCAGCTGAACTCAACGAGAGGAGAAAAAAAGACTATAATTCAATTATAATAAGAAATTTGGTTCAAGAAATATATGCAAGAAACTATTCCTTATTAAGGGGAGATGGTCTGATGGAAATGGTGATGGGGATGGCGATGTCGAAATTGAAGAAAGTCAACAATAAGAGATTCTAGAGATTTTTATTAATGTTATTTATGGCACTAGAGCTCCCTAAACAATGAAGGTTTGAGGTCGATTAACTTATCTATAAATTATTATTTTGATTAAGTTTAGGACTACTTACAATTTCTTAGATGGTAGGGTTGCAAGAAGGTCGAGGATTACGCTAAATATGAATGAAAAGTTTGAAGTCACAATGGACAATGGTAAGAAAATCCCTAGCATAGGATACTGTAATGGTGTACATCTAATGGTTCAAGGCAAATTGGATACTACTGGTTTTTATTTAATCTCCTTAGTGGGTTATGATGTTGTTTTGACAACACAATGGTTGGGTACATTTGGTCATATTATATGGGATTTCTCTCTATTATCAATGTAGTTTGAGTTGGACGAGGAAAAACCTATTTTTGCATTATTGGCAACTTCAACTAATAAACTAGTGGATGAGTAAGGAAATCACAAAGAAAAAAGAAGGAATCCTCATAAAAATAAACTCTATCACTATACTGTCATCGTATGCCTTTAACCCTTGTTTACTTAAATCTCTTTTGTATTCTTATTAAGATATTTTTAAAGAGCTTTAAGGTCTGCTTCCTCTACGTACCCACAATCATAAGGTTATATTGAAACAGGGGTGTGAACCATTATGTGTACGGCTCTACAAGTATCTTCATTATTAAAAGAATGAAATTGAGAACTTGGTGAGAGAAATGTTAAGCTCCAATGTCATATATACAAGTCAAAGTTCATACTCATCTCCTATTTTATTGGTTAGAAACCATGACGATTCTAGGAGGTTTTTCTTCAAGCACCTAATAAGGCCACCTTTAAACACAAATTTCTTATACCTATCATTATTGAATTATTAGATGAGCTATACAGTGCCAAGTTTTTCACCAAACTAGATTCGAGAGCGGGTTATTATCAAATATGAATGCAGGAATATGACATTCTAAAAACTACATTTTGAAATCACCATGGACATTAAAAGTTCATAGTGATGTCGTTTCATCTGACTTACGCCCCTTCCACTTTCTAATCATTAATGTATGATGTATTTAAGCCTTACCTTTGGAAATTTATTCTAGTAATTTTTTTGATGGTATCTTGATTTATAACAGAAATTGGGAAGAGCACCTAAGACATATTAGGGTGGTTTTTAATATTTTAAGGACCCGCCAATTGTTTGTTAGAAAAATTAAACAGTTTTTCCAAATGGAAGTAAAATACTCAGGGCGTAAAATTTCCAATGATGGTGTTGTTGTTGATCTAAACAAGGTCACTACAACTAGAAACTATCAAGCAATTGCAAAGCTTCTTAGGATTGACTGTTACTGCCACAAATTCATTGAGAATTATAGGAGAATGGCAACTCCCTTGACTCACATATTAAAAAAGGGAAATTTTTATAAAACTTTAAGGCAAAAGAAGCTTTTACAACATCTAAAAAGGTGATGATGTAAGCACCAGTACTGGCTCTTCCTAATTTCAATAAGCCATTTGAGATGGAATGTTATGCATTTGGCTATGGTAAATAGGAGGCTAATTGCTTTCTACAGTCATGCCCTACAAGGTTAAAATTTACAAGTATCAGCCTATGAAAAAGAGACGTTAGCACTAATCCTTATAATTCAAAAATGGATGCCATATTTTGAGGGGGAGGCAATTTATCATTCATATTGACCAAAGAAGCTTGAAGTACTTGTGGGAAGAAAGGATCACTACTCCAACTTAAGACAAGTGGCTAGCTAACTTGATAGGTTATGTCTTCATCATTAAGTATAAGAGAGATAAGGATATTTGTGCAGTAGATGCATTTGCCCAAATTTATGAAAAGCAATTGATTACTATCTTTACACCAATTTTGATTTAGTTGATATCAGTAACATATGAAGTACAACTTTGCCAACAAAGACAGGCAGTGGGTCTATGGGCATATAATGATAGTTGGACCCCGATTTTTGAGTAAAATTTAGAAATATGAAGTGAAATTAAATGAGTGGTTTTATATGTATATTGTGAAATAAAGGTATTTATTATGTGAGGAAATTGATAAGAAAAGAATGATTTTGATTTTGATACCTTTGGGTTTTGAGTAGCTTGGTATGGTTTATAAAATTAAAGTGGATGAGTTGATTGAAATGAAGTTAAATAGCAAGAAGTAAAAAGAGAAATTGTGAAAATATGAAGAATTGTGAAAAGTTTGACTTTTTGGCTTTGGAGGGTTGACTTTTGATTTAGGCAAAATTCGATAAAATGATCTACATGAAACTTGTAGATTATGTTAAGAGCTTTCTGTAGCCATAAAGTTTGTAATTTTTCAATCTCGGGAGTGAAAGTTATGATCAGTCAAAGTTTAGGTGTGTTATAGGTTGACTTATATTATGACTGAAGCTTTGACTGAAAAATTTACCTAGTTAGAGGATAATTTAGCTTTGAAGTTCTTCATGAAAATTGAAGGATTTGATTTGATCTTTATTTTGACATAAAATATGCAATTTTTCGATCAAGGAATAATAAGTTATGATTTTTACAAGTTTCTGTTATGATTTTAGCATAATTATTCGAGGACAGAACTTTTGACTGACAAATTGACATCATTAGAGGTCAAATTGATTTTTATGTCCTTCATGAAAGTTGTAGGTGACTTTCTGATCTTCGCAGTGATATTAAATATTAGGTGTTCGGAATTTGGAGTTGAAAGATATAAATTTTCAAAGTTAAATATTGTTTAGGTTTACTTTAAATTGGGGAAGTACATTTGATTGGCTTTTTGACCTTTTTAGAGACAAAATTGATTTTTGAGTTCTACATGGAAGTTGTAGAGCTTCCTTTAAGCTTTTCATAGAGACTAAATTTGTCAAATTTGGAATTCGGAATCAAGAGCTACGATTTTTGAAAAATTCGAATATATATATATGTAATTATGTAAATAGTTATATATATATTTTTTTTTTGAAGAAGAAAAAAAAGAAGAGATTTCGCTAGGGCGATACGTCTCCCTAGCGAGGAGGGTTAATTTTTTTTTTAATTATTTAATTATTATTTTCGGATTATTTAATTATTATTTTCAGATTTTAGGAAATATGACCCCTCTTCAATCTTTCGCTCATATCTTTTCCGTCCGACATCTGATTGACTCGGTTTTCAAAGCGTTGGATTCCTAAGACAATGAATTTCATTTTTACGAGAAATTTGTGAATTTTTGAGATTAAATTGAGGTTGATTAAATTAATCAAAGTGAGTCGGGAAATTTTTCAAACATAGTTCAGTATTTTGAGAAATTCGGGATCTGTAGAGATCCAATTGAAGTGATTCTTGAGGCAAAATAAAGTTAAGACATGGGGCTACAAGTCATATGAAGAAAGTAAATTTCAATTTTGCCCCTAAGATTTTTAATTTATGAATGGAAGTTCGAATTAGTGTGCAGTTTTTGGGTTAGGAACATCTGAAAGTATTTTGAGCATAACTTCTGCTATGGTAATCAAATTGAGGTGATTCTTGTTTTGAATTAAACTAGAGACATAAGGCTACAATTGTTACGAAGATATCAAATGTCAATTTTGGGATTAAGAATGTTAATTTCTGGATGGAAATAACGTGCTGGAAAATGAGTTAGAATATGAATATACCCGAAATGTTTTGAGCATAACTTTTGATGTAGTGCTCCAAATTGGATGATTCTTGTGGCATTATGAAATTAAGACTTAGAGAAACATTTTTCTAGAAGGAAGTTTTGACAAATTCTTTCAAATTGATAGTGCGAATTAGATCCGCAAGTAAGCATAAATTAAAGCAAGCATTAGGGGCATTTTGTGAAGTCTCCTTAAAGAGAGGGGCAAAAGGGTCATTAGACCCTCATTTTAATTGACATGGCAGTATATTAACCCTTTGGCTGTCGTTGGAGTAGAGAAAGCTCGAAGGTTTGAGAAGAAAAGAAGAAAATAAGAAGAGAGAATAGGAGAGAGTCAAATGGGAGATGGAGAAGAGGAAAAGTAAGTAGATTTTTTATTTTTCCAAGCTTCCAAGAAGAGTTTGAGAGATGTTCCAAGAGGAAAAGGGTGGAAAAGCTTGAAAGCTTCCCTTGGGCTTTGCAAAACTTCGAAAATGAAGGAGAAAGAGGTAAAAGAGATTTTTTAGTTTTGAGTTTTTAGTGATTTGTTGGGTTAGAAATATGGAAAAGGTGATGGGTTTGTGATTTCCATGATTAACTTTGGAAGATTTCATGATGAATTGATTTAATTTTGGATTTATGTGAGTTAAGGTTTAGATAAATTTTGAGAATTTGAGATTTTAGAAATTCTTGATTTAAAAAGCTTGGAAATATGATGATTATGAATTTCCTATAGTTAAGTTTGAGAATTATGCAAATTATAATGTCGAATTTGGATGATTATGGCTTAGATTATTTTAAATTGGAAGGAAGAAAGAAGAAATGGTCAATTTGGAGCTTGGAACAAGTTTCTGGAAATAATTCGAGGTGGGTAGTATATTTATTTATTGAATTTTAAGCTAAGCATGTGAATTTGAAAATTCAAGAAGCGAATTTTTGATAAATTAATGCTTATTTAAATGTTTAAAAATGATGATTTCGAAGGGTTAAATTCCTTATTTTGGAAATGAGTTTTAGAAAATACAAGATTGAAGAAATTCATGGTTTTGAATTATTTGACAAATTTAAAAAATGTGCATTATGGATATGTATATGTTGGATTTATGTTTTAAAGAAATAAATCACATTCATATTTATGATTTTGATTGATATGTGATCAAATTGATGAATTTAGATGCAATGCGAATTGCTTTATGATTTCATGTTTGGATATGTGTTTATGATTTGAAAATATGAAAATCAAGGTTTTCGAAAAGTGCCTTCGGGCATTTCGAATGTTCATTTTCGATTATGCGTTATGTGGGTTTGGTCAGGTCCCATATTTGGGACTAGTGCTCACTTGTCTATTTTTATAGCCTTCTCCCGGTTGCCCGCTAGTGGCATGGAGCTCCGATTTTGGACTCCCTTCACGGTTACACTGGACCGCTATGCGAGAAAGTGTAGTACGTTCTGTTCACGGCTACATGAAGCCGCTTCTGAGGAATGTGCGAGACGTTCTGTTTTGGACCGAACCAGACCATTTGATGTGTTATGTGCTTTTGTTTCGTTTCTAAGTGTGCTGCATTTATGTTGTTGAATTTGATCATGAAAGAAGAAAGAATTGAGAATTTTGAGGAATGAGAAAATGAGATTTTGCAAATGTAAGATTTTGAAAATGTCTTCTGAGTGTTTTCGAAAAGTGAAAGATTTGAGGAATAAGCTTTGGAGAGTTTCTACTGTGAAATGTTTAAAAATGACAAACGTCTTGAAAATGAGTTTTCCGCTTAATGTTCAATGTATAAATATATTATCCACGAGCTTCCGAGCTCACCCCCCTTTCATCCCCATCTCCAGGTTTTCGAGCAGGAGATCGGATGGAAGAATGTCAAGACTTATATTCGATTTTGTATAATTTGTGTTTTAAGTATTTGGAATTATTGGTAAAAGTTATATGGCTTGAATTGCCATAATGTGGTGTAAGTGTTTCCTTTGATTTATGAGAGGATGAAATTGTGTATATTGTGTTGATGTATAAGAATTAGGAAATTATGTACAAATTTGAGATCGACAATTGTAAATGATTGTGAAATTTGTATATGAAATTATTGATAATTTTAGAATACATATGTATGATTGATTTGGGAATTCGATTGAATTATGAGATTGGTATGTTGAATTGAGAATTATGGAAGTATTAGGTATAGATGTGTGTTTGCTGGTGTTTTGGATTCCGGACGGGAGAGTCCGGTGATTCTGAGTTGTGTTTGGAAATAGAAGTGTATTTGAGCCATTTGCAGGTTTGGGTTGTTGAAAATGCAGCCGTTATGCTGCCCAATTTTCGATAAGAAAATTGGTTATATAGCAAAGATAAAATAAGAACTTGTTTTGTTTGGATTCAAATGAAGGAGTGAATAAAAATAAGAAAGAAAAAAAAATTTATACCGAATTTTCGTATTGGATTAGTTTTAGGTTTCCAACGCGATCGCTTTTCTAAGATGCAGAATTCGGATGTCGGAAATTCGTAATTCAATTCGCTTTCGTTTGCTTTGATCCGTTTGTTTAATTGCTTTTCGATTTTGTTTCCGTGTTTCTGTGCTTAGCTTTTTGTTTCGCTTCATGATCCGATAATTTCGTTTTGTTATTCGGAGTTCGCCTTTGATTGTAACCGTTTATTCGATTTCGTTTCCGATTCATGTACCCGCTTTTGCTTCTTTCGCTTTATCATTCGATTTCCTCTGCTTTGTCATCGTTTGTTTCGTTTGTGATTCGTCCCGCCTCCTTTGTTATTCGTTTTTGCGTTCCGCCTTTCCGCTTGGGATCTAGTTCCCGGATCGGGTGGCAACAGAGATGGTATCAGAGCCCAGTATTAGGATCTTAATTGAGCATATAAGATTGAGAAGAGTGTGTAATGATAAAATTGAATTTGTGAGAATGTGCTAAGTGATCGTTTGATTTCGATGACAATAAGTATGAATGACTTTAGGAATGTGAAATTGATATGAATGATTTGTCATGAATTATGTGAAGAATAAAAGTGATTATTTGATGAAGATGATAAGAATTTTAAGCAATTTAAGGAAAGAGTTCATAAAAATTGAGATTTGAAAGTTCATGATGTATTGGATGAATAGATGTTGAATGTTTATGTGTGAGATGAAATGAGAAAGGTTTGAAAGATGAGATTAATATTGAAGATCCATTGGTTAATTCGGAATGATTATTAGTCCTTATTGGGCTCCTTAAGCAATGAGACATATGACTTGTAAACTATTTGATGTGAGGAGATAGTGATTTTGGATATGATATTAGTATTAGACATAAGAAATGAATAAGTGCAAATAAGTTGAGAAATATATGTGATAAGGAAAAAGTGATTGAGTATGATCTTTTGAAACGTATTAGTTAAAAGAATGCGTTATTTGGTGATTTTACTGCGTTTGAATTTCGAGGACAAAATTCTTTTAAGAGGGGAAGAAATGTTGGACCCCGATTTTTGAGTAAAATTTAGAAATATGAAGTGATTAAATGAGTGGTTTTATATGTGTATTGTGAAATAAATGTATTTATACTGTGAGAAAATTGATAAGAAAATAATGATTTTGATTTTGATACCTTTGGGTTTTGAGTAGCTTGGTATGGTTTATGAAATTAAAGTGGATGAGTTGATTGAAATGAAGTTAAATAGCAAGAAGTAAAAAGAGAAAGTGTGAAAATATGAAGAATTATGAAAATTTTGACGTTTTGGCTTTGGAGGGTTGACTTTTGATTTAGGCAAAATTCTATAAAATGATCTACATAAAACTTGTAGATTATGTTAAGAGCTTTCTGTAGCCATAAAGTTTGTAATTTTTCGATCTCGGGAGTGAAAGTTATGATCAGTCAAAGTTTAGGTGTGTTATAGGTTGACTTATATTATGGCTGAAGCTTTGACTGGAAAATTTACCTAGTTAGAGGATAATTTAGCTTTGAAGTTCTTCATGAAAATTGAAGGATTTGATTTGATCTTTATTTTGACATAAAGTATACAATTTTTTGATCAAGGAATAATAAATTATGATTTTTACAAGTTTCTGTTATGATTTTAGCATAATTATTCGAGGACATAACTTTTGACTGACAAATTGACCTCATTAGAGGTCAATTTGATTTTTATGTCCTTCATGAAAGTTGTAGGTGACTTTCTGATCTTCTCAGTGATATAAAATATGAGGTGTTTGAAATTTGGAGTTGAAAGATATAAATTTTCAAAGTTAAATATTGTTTAGGTTTACTTTAAATTGGGGCAGTACATTTGATTGGCTTTTTGACATTTTTAGAGACAAAATTGATTTTTGAGTTCTACATGGAAGTTGTAGAGCTTCCTTCAAGTTTTCCATAGAGATCAAATTTGTCAAATTTGGAATTCGGAATCAAGAGCTACGATTTTTGAAAAATTCGAATATATATATATGTAATTATGTAAATAATTATATATATATATATATATATATATTTTTGAAGAAAAAAAAAGAAGAAGAAGAGATTTCGCTAGGGCGATACGTCTCCCTAGCGAGGAGGGTTAAATTTTTTTATTTTTTATTTAATTATTATTTTTGGATTATTTAATTATTATTTCCAGATTTTAGGAAATATGACTCCTCTTCAATCTTTCGGTCATATCTTTTCCGTCCGACATCCGATTGACTCGGTTTTCGAAGCGTTGGATTCCTAAGACAATGAATTTCATTTTTACGAGAAATTTGTGAATTTTTGAGATTAAATTGAGGTTGATTAAATTAATCAAAGTGAGTCAGAAAATTTTCCGAACATAGTTTAGTATTTTGATAAATTCGGGATCTGTAGAGATCCGATTGAAGTGATTCTTGAGGCGAAATAAAGTTAAGACATGGGGCTACAAGTCATATGAAGAAAGTAAATTTCAATTTTTCCCCTAAGATTTTTAATTTATGAATGGAAGTTCGAATTAGTGTGCAGTTTTTGGGTTAGGAACATCTAAAAATATTTTGAGCATAACTTCTGCTATGGTAATCGAAATGAGGTGATTCGTGTTTTGAATTAAACTAGAGACATAAGGCTACAATTGTTACGAAGACATCGAATGTCAATTTTGGGATTAAGAATGTTAATTTCTGGATGGAAATAACGTGCTGGAAAATGTGTTAGAATATGAACATACCCGAAATATTTTGAGCATAACTTTTGATGTAGTGCTCCGAATTGGATGATTATTGTGGCATTATGAAATTAAGACTTAGAGAAACATTTCTCTAGAAGGAAGTTTTGACAAATTCCTTCAAATTGATAGTGCGAATTAGATCCGCAAGTAAGCATGAATTAAAGCAAGCATTAGGGGCATTTTGGGAAGTCTCCTTAAAGAGAGGGGCAAAAGGGTCATTAGACCCTCATTTTAATTGACATGGAGAGTCGAATGGGAGATGGAGAAGAGGAAAAGTAAGTAGATTTTTTATTTTTCCAAGCTTCCAAGAAGAGTTTGAGAGATGTTCCAAGAGGAAAAGGGTGGAAAAGCTTGAAAGCTTCCCTTGGGCTTTGCAAAACTTCAAAAATGAAGGAGAAAGAGGTAAGAGAGATTTTTAAGTTTTGAGTTTTTAGTGATTTGTTGGTTTAGAAATATGGAAAAGGTGATGGGTTTGTGATTTCCATGATTAACTTTGGAAGATTTCATGATGAATTGATTTAATTTTGGATTTATGTGAGTTAAGGTTTAGGTAAAATTTGAGAATTTGAGATTTTAGAAATTCTTGATTTAGAAAGCTTGGAAATATGATGATTATGAATTTCCTATAGTTAAGTTTGAGAATTATGCAAATTATAATGTCGAATTTGGATGATTATGACTTAGGTTATTTTAAATTGGAAGGAAGAAAGAAGAAATGGTCAATTTGGAGCTTGGACCAAGTTTCTGGCAATAATTCGAGGTGGGTAGTATATTTATTTATTGAATTTTAAGCTAAGCATGTGAATTTGAAAATTCAAGAAGCGAATTTTTGATAAATTAATGCTTATTTAAATGTTTGAAAATGATGATTTCGAATGGTTAAATTCCTTCTTTTGGAAATGAGTTTTAGAAAATACAAGATTGAAGAAATTCATGGTTTTGAATTATTTGACAAATTTAAAAAATGTGCATTATGGATATGTATATGTTGGATTTATGTTTTAAAGAAATAAATCGCATTCATATTTATGATTTTGATTGATATGTGATCAAATTGATGAATTTAGATGCAATGTGAATTGCTATATGATTTCATGTTTGGATATGTGTTTATGATTTGAAAATATGAAAATCAAGGTTTTCGAAAAGTACCTTCGGGCATTTCAAATGTTCATTTTCGATTATGTGTTATGTGGGTTTGGTCAGGTCCCATATTTGGGACTAGTGCGCACTTGTCTATTTTTATAACCTTCTCCCGGCTGCCCGCTAGTGGCATGGAGCTCCGATTTTAGACTCCCTTCACGGCTACACTGGACCGCTATCCGAGAAAGTGTAATGCGTTACATTCACTTGCCGCAGGACATTATGCGAAATGTGCGAGACGTTATTTTGGACCGAACCAGACCATTTGATGTGTTATGTGCTTTTGTTTCGTTTCTAAGTGTGCTGCATTCATGTTGTTGAATTTGATCATGAAAGAAGAAATAATTGAGAATTTTGAGGAATGAGAAAATGAGATTTTGCAAATGTAAGATTTTGAAAATGTCTTCTGAGTGTTTTCGAAAAGTGAAAGATTTGAGGAATAAGCTTTGGAGAGTTTCTACTGTGAAATGTTTAAAAATGACAAACGTCTTGAAAATGAGTTTTTCGCTTAATGTTCAATTTATAAATATATTATCCACGAGCTTCTGAGCTCACCCCCTTTCATCCCCATCTCCAGGTTTTCGAGCAGGAGATCGGATGGAAGAATGTCAAGACTTATATTCGATTTTGTATAATTTGTGTTTTAAGTATTTGGAATTATTGGTAAAAGTTATATGGCTTGAATTGCCATAATGTGGTGTAAGTGTTTCCTTTGATTTATGAAAGGATGAAATTGTGTATATTGTGTTGATGTATAAGAATTAGGAAATTATGTACGGATTTGAGATCGACAATTGTAAATGATTGTGAAATTTGTATATGAAATTATGGATAATTTTAGAATATATATGTATGATTGATTTGGGAATTCGATTGAATTATGAGATTGGTATGTTGAATTGAGAATTATGGAAGTATTAGGTATAGATGTGGGTTTGCTGGTGTTTTGGATTCCGAACGGGAGAGTCCGATGATTCTGAGTTGTGTTTGAAAATAGAAGTGTATTTGAGTCATTTGCAGGTTTAGGTTGTTGAAAATGCAGCCGTTATGCTGCCCAATTTTCGATAAGAAAATTGGTTATATAGCAAAGATAAAATAAGAACTTGTTTTGTTTGGATTCAAATGAAGGAGTGAATAAGAATAAGAAAGAAAAAAAAATTATACCAGATTTTCGTATTGGATTAGTTTTAGGTTTCCAACGCGATCGCTTTTCTAAGATGCAGAATTCGGATGTCGGAAATTCGTAATTCAATTCGCTTTCGTTCGCTTTGATCCGTTTGTTTAATTGCTTTCCGATTTTGTTTCCGTGTTTCTGTGCTTCGCTTTTGATTGTAACCGTTTATTCAATTTCGTTTCTAATTCACGTACCCGCTTTCGCTTCTTTCGCTTTATCATTCGATTTCCTCCGCTTTGTCATCGTTTGTTTCGTTTGTGATTCGTCCCGCCTCCTTTGTTATTTGTTTTTGCGTTCCGCCTTTCCGGTTGAGATCCGGTTCCCGGATCGGGTGGCAACAATGATGGTATTCTTTATTTAAAGAACATAATTACTTACAAATTGACTCTCCATTGATTCATATTATTGTCAAAAAATGCATTCCAACACTTATAAAATATATCATAAATCTCTTTATCGAGTAAGGTCTATGTTTTATTGGCAAGGCAAGAGAAAAACACCTTCTTAAGTTCATACAAGGGTGTGAAATCTAAAAAAAGAAACAAAAAGTCTTAAGCCACCTAGGCTATTACATCCACTTCTAATTCTCGTTTAGGTTGGGTTACATATTTCGATGGATTTTATATAATGACTTCCTAAGTCAATAGTGAAGTCAGTCATTTATGTCGTTGTTAACTAACTTTTAAAGTTTGCTCATTTCATTCACAATTTTCATCGTTACTCTATTTTCATAATAATATAAGTGTTTTTTGAGCAAATACTTAAGTTGTATGGAATGCCTGAAAGTATACTATGATAGAGACCCTACTTTCACAACATATTTTGGAAAAAAGTTGTTTAGTTTATAAGGGATGAGCTTCAATTTTAGCTCATCCTGCCATTTGTAAAATGACAGATAGATAAAAGTGGTCAATCGAACATTGGAGATGCATCTTCACTACTTCAGAAGCCAAAAGCCAAATCAGCGGGTCAAGTGGATTCCTTAGGTGGCATATTGCTATAATACAAGTATTCGTTATTATATAAGAAAGACATCGTATGAAGTTATAGACGGTAAGCTTCCTCCTTCAATTTTAAAATATATTCTAGGAATTTGACAAATTGAAGCTATAGATCAAGAATTGCAGGCCAAATATTTGGTTATAGAGGACCTTTGAGAATAGCTAACATTGGCTCAACAAAACATGAAAGAGTTTTATTGTGCTAAAAGAAGTGAAAAAAGTTTTGACGTTGGGGATTTTGTTTATTTATGATTGCAAATTTCTATGGCTACTTGTACGAATCTCAAGTTGTCACTAAAATACTATAGCACATTTGATGTTGTTGAAATAATTAGCCCAGTAGCATGCCATAAAAGGATATTCTTGATTATTTGGCCTTTTATTCTTGCCACTTATGTCAAGTATAAGTCTTCATTAGTCCAATACATACAAACTATCTATATAAAATTGGATCAAGTACTTTTACTCAACAATTTATTTCTTATCATTTCCTAAATATTATAGTAATGATGAACCTAAATTTAGTATCAAATACTCATAAGCATTAACTAGAAATACATATAATCAATATCATAGTACATATAGATAAGAAAAGTAATGCAATCATTTTATTCTTATGACAACTATTATCATACTATAGAAAAGCCTTTAATTGATGTTAATGTTTATGTTTTTAGTAAGGTAAATTGAACGAAAAATTTCATTAAGGTATTATACCTTTAAGCTCAACTCTATACAACCTCTTGCATCTTGATATCACGGTGTTGACATACATCTTACATGTTGTCACCAAAGTATATAAGATATTAGGCAACTTAAAATGTCCATACATTTTGTTATCCATATGATTTCGACATATCTCTAAACTTTTTTATCGAATCCTCAACAGGAATTATAGCAAAATTGTATAATGATCATATAATTTTCTTTTCTAACTTTTTGAACTCTTCTCAAGTGTGTCTAAAAAATTTGGTTCACTGACTCTTAGTATCAACTATACTAAACAAGGTAAATTTTATTTAGAACAAAATATAAATGTAAGAAAAGCAAGTAATTAATTATATGTTATGACTACCAAATGAGATTATGACTTTAATCGTATATTTGGTTACTCTCACTATTTTATTCGAAATAATAGCCCTACTACAATTCGAAAAGATTAATATGATCTTTCTAGTAGTCTAGGATCTCATTCAAATTTAGTTAATCTTGAGTTTGTTCAATAAACTAACTAAACTTAAATTAAGTGGATAACGACTTTATCAATCACATCTCATGTGATCATATATTCGTTAGGTAATAACTCTTCCCTAAATATATCTTATATGATATTCCTAACCTAGCCTCTAAATTTATGTGATCATGAGTTTACCCATTCAAATAACACAAATTTAGTTAAGTAGAATCCACTATCATAAGACTACATATATTTGGATTAAAGTAATCTTGAATTTAGTCAACAATCCTATCAATAAACAGAACTTTAGTTTATTCTTATAACAATGGAAGACAATAATCACGTTCTAAACGTGCTCTAATATTTTAATGAAAGATTTAATTTTATTCATCTTATAAAACATAAAATTGTATGTAAAATATCAAATATAAAATATTAATTTAACGTGCATCTAATAAATATATCAAACATATAAATAAAGTATGCATCTTATGCATTCATAATCAAATTATGCACATAAAACATCAAACTTTGTTTGATTCTAGTTATTGATCTTCATAATCGAATATAACATTTCTAACTCTTTGGAAGAAATTAAATTAGATTGAATACATTGATTTCTAAATATGTTAAATTCCTATTTCAAATAGAAATCAATTTATATTTGAAACGAGAATTTAATATATTTATTGATTTCAAAACAATTTTCAAATCTAATTGAAAACTATATCTAATTATCTTGACTTATTTAATAAAATTTAATTGAGAATAATTTTCAATAAATTATTATTTTACTTATTATCATTTAGAAAATTTTCTTTTCAAAATTATATAAGTAACACATTCTAATCGAATTAGAATAATTTCTAATGAGATTAGAAAATTTTCTAATCTCATTAGAAATTATTCTTCCATAATTAGAAAACTAGTTTCTATTACTAAAAGGAAACTGGTTTCAAAATTAAATAAAACACGATTTCTAATCTCATTAGAAAATATTCTTCCATAATTAGAAAACTAGTTTTATTACTAAAAAGAAACTACTTTCAAAATTAAATAGAACACTTTTAAATTTAATTAATAAATTCACCTATATTATTTATTTAGAGATTACTTTCTTAATTAATCGAAAATATTTCTTTAATAAGTTAAAACTATTTAAAATTTTTAAAAGAAAGCTCCTTTTCATAATTAACAAATGAAAACATTTTCAAATTTTCATTAAGAAAATATCCTTTTAATAAATCAAGAAACTTATTATTCATAAATAAGGAAGCAATCTTTAAATAAATTGAATAATAGTTTTCTAAACAAATAAAGTTATAAATTTAATTTATCTCAATTAAATTGAAATAAATAAATTTAAATTAAGAAACATCTTTCTTGATTACTTATTTATCTCAATCAAATTGAAATAAATAAATTTAAATTAGAAATATCTTTCTTGATTACTTATTTATCTCAATCAAATTGAAATAAATAAATTTAAATTAAGAATCATCTTTCTTAATTACTTAAGAAAACAATTTTCTTATTTTAAAGAGTCTAATTATTTAACTTCAATATAATTGAAACTAATTAATTCTAATTTTAGAAACTACTTTTCTAGATTAAATTAGGAATCAATATAATTACTAATCTTAATCATATTTAAAAATAATTACTTTAATATTAAAATTATGATCTCATCTTAATTAATATAATCTTGTTATATTAGTTATCTAACATAATTTAATTATGAAAGGTAACCCTTTCATAAATATTTCCTTGATCTTAGTTATTGATTTGATAATTTATTTAATTTAATAATTCAACTTTTGGAAATTTAATTAAATCTCAAAGTATTCCTAATAAAATAACCCTTTGAATTTTTGAAACGATTACATACACTTTTTAAATTTATTAGGGATGTAAACAAATTTAATAAAAATTAAAATCAAATTAAAAAAAAGTATGGCTGACGCATGCAATGCACTTGCTAGAAGATATTTTGTGGGGCTCGTGCATTGCACGCTCCTCACTCAACCTAGAACGTTGACGCCTGCTCTAAACGCACTTCCCTGCTGTATGTGGGGTGCGTGCAAAATTAGGTTTTGTGCTGTTAGCGCTACTGCCGCCCTCCTCTGTTTCTCTCGCGTGAGACGCTAGCTTCTAAAATGCCACGCGCTAGACCATTATTGCCTTGCCTCGGCGTCTTCTGATGTTGGCAAAAACAGACGGCGTTCACTAATGGCGATTTGCCACTAGTTCTATCCATAATCATGGCGGATCACCGCTGGTGCACGAATTACTAGTGGCAATTCGCCACTAGTTCAGTCTCCCACCAATGGTGGGGCAAGCTGCTAGTGATTTCCAGAAACCCAGCCAGTAAATGCACGAAATTAGAATAAAACAACCATAATAAATATAAGGGGACAAGGATTCTGATTTTTTAAGGTAATTGATTTTCAAACTCACGGACGGAGGCCTTTCCCTGGCTCTATTCAGGTCCCCTTCTATCTTAGTCATCCACTCAAGTGAGACCAGATAGAAGGAATTCAGAATAAGGCAAGGGGACTCTATTCTGGTCCCCTTTTATCTCTGAGTCATCCACTCAAGTGAGACCAGATAGAAGGAATTCAGAATAAGGCAAAGGAACTGAGTCATCCACTCAAGTGGGACCAGATAGAAGGAAGTCAGAATAGGGCAAGGAAGGGGACAGAAGATCCCCTTCCCTCACGGTAGACGCATAGGCAAAATAAGTGAATTTTCAGAAACAATGACAATGTACATCGTAAGCTTTCTAGTAAAAGACAAGGCATGTGTATGTTGAATTTTTATAATCAAGAAAGAAGCATATGATTTTTCTGACGTTATTTTTAATTTTTATTTTCTGTTTTTCTATTAAAAAAATATGTTTGGTTAAAATTTGTAATATAAAACTGAAAATAAAACTTATTTGGTTGAGATTTCTAATAAACTCATTATTATTATTATTATTATTATTTAATAAGTTATTATTATTATTATTATTATTATTAATATCATTATTATTATTTAATTTTAATAAGTTATTCTTATTCTTATTAATTTATTATTATTATTTATAATATTATTATTAATTATTTTTATTAATTATTTTTATAAATTTTCTACTTACTATTTTTATTACTATTAATATTATTATTTTATTATTAATTTTATTATACCAAATTAATTATCTTATTATTATTATTAATTATTATTATAAGTTTTTTCCGTATTAGTATTATTATTATTATTATTATTATTATTATTATTATTATTATTATCATTATCATCAAGATAGAAAGCAGGGATATGTTGGTTTTCTGTTGAAGAAAACATGTTGTCAAAATTCAGAGAAACAATGTTTTTTTTTTTATTTCTGTAAAACTGGTATAGCTTTTTTTTATTTTTAGAAACAAAAAATCGTAACAGAGTAAGTAAAACACATTTTACTTATCTGTTTTTTCTTTTTACAAAAATGACAACAAAAAACGGGAAAAAAATAAAAACAAACAGCCCCTAAGTAAATTTAATCAAACTGTAGATTTAAAAGTCTATTATGATACCACTATTGGAAAACTGAGACAGGATCTGATTTTGACTGTAGCAGAATAATTGAGAAACTTTTTCATATTTTAATTTCTCAAAAACTAAGATCACTTTAATTCTATAAAATGATTAACACATAAATCATAAAAAGTATGAATCTTAATTCATACCTTATTCTGAAATTTGATCCTTTTTTTACATATCCCTCGAATCCTTTCCAAAATTGGTCTTTTTTAACTACCATAGCCGCACAAATGTTAGCCTCTAATGATATCTACAGAATAGATTAAGAAAACTATATAACTCTTACAGAGAAAGTTAAGAAAGAAGTGCTAGCTCCATTACTTAAGCCTATTTAAACTAAGTTTTGGATATTTTAGTAATTTAATTGAAATTAAATTCTAACTTTAATTAAACTTTAATTAAAATTACAAATAATTTTCTTAAATACCAATTATGTTCAAATAAAATCCAATATCTCATATTGATCTTGATTTGTTAAATAGTTAATATTTAATCATAAAGTTTTTCAAACTTTACAATCAAGTTCAACTTTATTCAAATATCTTTACTCCCTTCAACTCATTCTTCATGTGAGCCCTACTAGGTTCCGAATATGTTGACAATAAATACAAGTTATAATCCAAAATTATATTTAAGATTAGATAAATTAAACTTTTTTAATTTGTCTTTAATTCTCTAATTAAACAAGCTATATTCATAAATCAATATTGACATCTAACAACACATCATGATAACTCAAATATTTAAATTAATCAAAGTAGTTTTGACTAACCTTTCAGTGTATGATTTTTTTCGTATAATTCAATTCTTCATCCTACAATATTCTGATTAAATATTATCATCATCATCACCCAATCCGAAATCTCGCATTGAAGCAGGGTTTGGGGAAGTCCGATAGTACGCAGCCTTACTCCTATATAGTAGATAGGCTATTTCCAGTGGACCCATATGCAGATGAGACAATAAAAGAATGATGCAGATAATGAAACAATTCATAAAACAGAAAATCCATGAAAAAATAAGTAATGGGAAATAAAAGCACTAAATAGAAATAATAATAAAAATACCCAAATCTCAAAATAGATTTAAAATAAATGCAAATAACAATAAGAATACTAATCACACATAAATACTAATAATAATAGTAATAATCAATAATCCATAATAATAGTAAGAAGGATAAAACTAAAACTAATGCGTAACACAAGAACTAATAGAAATAAGAATAAAATATCAAAATCTAATATATGCAAATAAATATTAAAACAAATAATACTCACAGTGGGAATAATACGAATAATAGAAACTAAGAGAAAGGCGAAAAGACAATAAAATAAAAGTACTAAAGAAGAGTTCAAAAGCAAGAACATGAAATTAATGTCTACTCTATTTTAAGTATAACATATAAGTTCTCTGCCATTAGTTATTAATTAAATTAATGATATTTGTAAACTATGTACAAAATGTCATTCCACCTTGCCCAAGGATTTTCTGAATCAATAGTAATAGAGAACAATAGAGCATTCTCCCTAATTACTTTAGGGTGATAAATCGTATCTTGATCACTCAACTATTCTACATAGTTCATGCTACATCCAATGACTAATAACTAAACTACCTTGATAAGAATAAGTCATAAGTAGTATCAAAATATAACAATCTCTATATAAGATAACTTTGGAGATCTCAAGTCAAATGATCACTTATACAATCATCATAATGAAAAATGTCAAAAATCACAAGCAGTTTGAAATAGATTTTTCATATTGGGTTAGTTCGGTGAACTTGTTTTCTAACAAGCATCCACACATTTATTTAAATATCTCCATATATACTTTAGTCTATGAGATTAACCATTTTTTTCATAAGCAAAAACATAACAAGTGCTTGTCTTTTTACATTTTATTAATTTCAGTCTTAATAGAAGTATGATTAAGAACAAGTTAGAGATGATACATAAATACAATATGAATGTCATAATTAGAATCTCATCATAATTTCATTAGTAATATATAATTATTCCATAGACTTAATCATATATATTTAAGTATGTATAATATAATGAAGTCTTTAAATAATTGTCACTAAACGATTACAAGAAAATTACATATTACTGATAGAAAATTATCGACAGTAAAAATATCGTAGTCAATTAGCAACGGAAAATCAATTTTCATCAGTAACATTGTTGAAAAAAATTTCATTTTGTGATAGACAAAATATCAATTGGTAAAGATGGAGGGAAATTATTCCAATATTTTTTCAAAGGAATATAACAACGGAGGAGCGATATTCGTTAGTAAATTAGGTGGGAATGCTTGGCCAACAATATTCATTGTGGCCAATCATAATTACTCCTTATAATTTGCCTCCATGAATGTGTATGAATGAGGTATATATGTTGTTGACGGTGATTGTGCCAGGCCTACGAATCCAAAGCATAAAATCGATGTATTCTTATAACCATTGGTCTCTAAATTGTATCATCTTTGGGAATTTGGTGTTGAGACATATGGTGTGTCTCTTAAACAAAAGTTTTGTTGAGAGCAACTTTGATGTGGACTATTAGTGATTTCCCTGTGTACGTTATGTTGCCTGAATGGAGCACAGTAGAAAAATTGGCTTTTCTTTATTGTGGCAATGATTCTGATGCGTTTTATCTTCCTAACGGGGCTAAAATATCTTGGTTTGATAACCACAAGAAATTTCTTCCTTTAGATCATCCATTTAGATGCAATAAAGAAAAGTTCATTAAAAGTAGGATGGTACAGATAACTCCTCCCCCTCACAAAGTTGGTGAGAAGATATTGCAACGATTGATGAATTAGGTTGTTAAAAGTTTCAAAACTTGAAGCTGAAGAAGTTAATAGAAGCATTAGTAAAAACTTCAGTTGGAGAAAACAAAGTATCGTTTGAGATTTACCTTATTAGCAAAGTAATTTGATACATCTGTAAACGATCTAGAAGGGGGGCTTGAATAGATCTTTAAGCTTTTTGTAATTTTCTACAATAAAATCAGAAGTTAATTCACACAAAAACAATTTAAACAAATTTAAATGAAAAGATTAGGGAAGAAGATCAAACATTGTTTTTATAGAGGTTCGGTGCTAAGACCTACGTCCTCTACCTAAGCTCCCACTTAGGATTTTGCAAACCACTTTATTACACACTTTGTAGTTCAGTGTGAACTCTTACAGTATCGCTTGATTTCCAGCTCAAGCTACCTTTACACTTGATTTGTCTTCCGGCACAAATCCTACCAACACCACTTAATTTCCAGCTCAAGCTACCTTTACAAATGATTTGTCTTCCGGCACAAATCCTACCAACACCACTTGATTTCCGGCTCAAGCTACCTCACACGTGACCTTTCACTAGTCACTCAAATTGTAAGAGAAATAAGATAAAGATTGAAGAACAAAGCTCAATACAATGATGTAACAAGATAAGAGCAATAGTGAGCAAACTATGAAGCAATAGTGGAGTATTTTTCTTGTAGAACTTCTCTCATCTTCTTCTCTAATCATCCACTCTTATATATGAAGAAAAATAGCTATTGAGAACATATATAGTCGTTGTCTAATTGTTATGACCGTTCCTTGATAATCTCCTTTCCATTTGTGACTAATTGGACTGTTGGAATTAATTTGTTGTACCCATAAGTCGACTTGTCGAGTTGTATAAGTCGACTTGTGACAACATTTTACGTAAAATTGCATCTCCGCTCTTCTATAAGTCGACTTGTGATGTGTAAGTCGACTTGTGGTCCTCGATAAGTCGACTTATGTATGATTAGTCGACTTGTGTTGTCTCAACTTGACAGATCTTCATTTATTAGTCGACTTATGATGTACTAGTCGACTTATGTTGTTCGGATCTTGATGTATAAGTCGACTTATGCTGTGCAAGTCGACTTATGTTGCCTTCAACGGTAACATCCAACCAAATCTTCTATAATCTTCATGATTTATGCCATTTTCACTTATAAGGAAACTCCCATCTTGATTCTTCAATGATTAAACACTTGCCCATCTTGATTTGCACAATTCTTTCATTGAATATCAATCCCAAAATACCGAAACAATTTCTTAACCAATTCTATATATTTTATTATTATCAAAACATAAGTGGGATTTAATTTGTCAACCACCATTGGTCCAACAATCTCCCCCTTTTTGATAATGACAAAACACTTAGAAATTGTTTAAGAAACGAAAATAAAGAAACATTGATCAAGGTTTTATACCTTGTCATTTTGGTTAAGTCTCCCCTCAATCATATAAATCATTGAATTTAATAACCTTGTAAGATCAAATTCATAAAAGTAATTTGAAATCATGATAGACTTAAATTAAAGACAATTATCACATACTCCCCCTTAATCAAGTAACTAAAGAATATCCAATTTCTCATTTTTCTCCCCCTTTTTGTCATAATCAAAACAACTAATACAAACCAACAATAGATGAAACATCGCAATCACATTAAATAGAGAAGCAAGTCATCAAACACAAATAGTCTCAAGTAGCAAGCAAATACAAATAATATGAAATGTTGGTCTTGGCTAGATAGAAAAACCATCATGGTGGAGAAACATCATCATGAATAAATCTCAAAAGTGGAAGAGAATATGTTTTCGGAGATTTTGGGAAAAAGAGAATTTTTAAAGAAGACCCAGATGACTTATATTCGGCTGGCAGTTCATAAGCAAACACAAAGAAAATGCAAAGTCATTACATAACATAACAATCCAACAATGGAACCCGTGTAAACATAAGTCGACTTATCGACCCTCATAAGTCGACTTGTCAATTTTTATAAGTCGACTTAACCTGAAATTTCTTCATTTCCATAGTGTTGTGTACATCATAGGCAAGTTGACTTGTTCGCAGACTTGTCACCAATTAGTCGACATCCACTATCAATGTACCATGTGCTTGGTGGATTTTCATTCCTTGCTTATACCTACAACTGAAACATTCTTTCTACTCATTGGCACCCAGGCCATTTTGGGTCTATTTTGGTTAGTCATATAAACCACATTAGGTGGTATTGAGCCTTTTAACACCCAAACTTTCTTAACCTTAACACATCTCCTAGTACTTTTGTATGCAATTTCTATATGACCATCTTTCAAGCATCTAGCACATTGAGCGATTTTTCCATCCTTAGTAAATTTGGAAATTAAAGAACAAGCTCTATCAAAATGGTCATATCCTAATCCATGTTTAGAAATTGAATATCTTTGTAAAGATAACATCTTTTCAAACTTTTCATTCCCACCAGCAAATTTTTCAACCACATAAGAAAATTCCTTTCTAAGTCTATCAAGCTCACAAGTAAGACTTTCTTTTCAAAGAAGACATGCAGAATGATCTTCCTTAGGACAATCTAAATCATCAATCGTCTCATGTAAAGCATTATTTTCAGCAACTAGTTCTCTTATATTCTTTCTCAATTTCTTGTTTATCTTAATAGCTTCTTCAAAATCGATTTGCAAAGCATTAAAAGAATCTATAAGATCTTGATCAATGAAAGTTACCTCATCCTCGTCATCACTTGTTGAGGAGCTATTAGCCATAAGAGCTAGGTTGTTTTCTTCATTGCTTTGGTATGCTTCCTCATCATCACTCCAAGTGGCTACTAGGCTAGCTTTCTTTTTCCCTTTGTCATATTTGTCACTTTTCTGAAAATTTGATGTGGAAGATGTGCTTTTGGTCCTTTTTTCCATGGTGTACTTCTTTCTTTCTTCATTTCTTCCACCATTTAATTCTTTCCTACGATTTTTGAGAACTCCTTTGAATTTTCTCAAATTTCTGGCGTACATTGCTATTTCTTCATCATCCTCTTCTTCATCTATTTCTTCATCACTTTCATCAAAAGAAGAAATATTAGCCTTTAAAGCAATTGACTTTTGCGACTTACCTCTACCTCCTCTGGATTTGAGAATGATCTCATAGTTGATAAGTGATCCCACCAAGGTGTTGAATTCTAAATGATTTAGATCCTTGGATTCCATAATGGCAGTGACTTGTGAGTCCCATTCCTTTGGTAGTGATCGAAGAATTTTCTTTACCTTCTCGCTATCCGTCATATGCTTTCCAAGGTTGCCTAATCTATTAATGATTTCTGCAAAACGATCAAGCATAGTGGAAATAGACTCACCTTCCTTCATGAAAAACATTTCATAGTCATGGAGAAGCATGCTGATCTTTGTTTTCCGGACTTGGTTGGTTCCTTCATGGGTGATGCGAAGCCTTTCTCACATTTTTTTAGCGCTGGTACAAGAATTAACTCGGTTTCTTTCCTCAACCGTGAGGGCACAATATATCAACTTCATAGCTTTTCCGTTGATGTAGGCTTGCCTCCAGTCATTGTTGTCGTACTCCATTTCTGTTTTTAACTCAGCATTTTCTTTCAAAGGTGCTTGTGGACCGAAGATGATAATCTTCCAGTATTCCACTCCCTCACTTATAATGTGATACTTCATAGGATTTTTCCAAGAAGAATAATTAGTACCATTAAATAAAAGAAGGCGATTGTTTGTGTTACCTTCTTTCGCTAGGTTATTGTGTGCCATCCCTGGATGCTTCTGCTCTGATACCAATTGTAAACGATCTAGAAGGGGGGTTGAATAGATTTTTAAGCTTTTTGTAATTTTCTACAATAAAATCAGAAGTTAATTCACACAAAAACAATTTAAACAAATTTAAATGAAAAGATTAGGGAAGAAGATCAAGCACTTTTTTTTATAGAGGTTCGGTGCTAAGACCTACGTCCTCTACCTAAGCTCCCACTTAGGATTTTGCAAACCACTTTATTACACACTTTGTAGTTCAGTGTGAACTCTTACAGTATCGCTTGATTTCCGGCTCAAGCTACCTTTACACTTGATTTGTCTTCCGGCACAAATCCTACCAACACCACTTGATTTCCGGCTCAAGCTACCTTTATAAATGATTTGTCTTCCGGCACAAATCCTACCAACACCACTTGATTTCCGGCTCAAGTTACCTCACACGTGACCTTTCACTAGTCACTCAAATTGTAAGAGAAATAAGATAAAGATTGAAGAACAAATCTCAATATAATGATGTAACAAGATAAGAGCAATAGTGAGCAAACTATGAAGCAATAGTGGAGTATTTTTCTTGTAGAACTTCTCTCATCTTTTTCTCTGATCATCCACTCTTATATATGAAGAAAAATAGTTGTTGGGAACCCATATAGTCGTTGTCTAATTGTTATGACCGTTCCTTGATAATATCCTTTCCATTTGTGGCTAATTGGACCGTTAGAATTAATTTGTTGTACCCATAAGTCGACTTGTCGAGTTGTATAAGTCGACTTGTGACCATAAGTCGACTTGTCGAGTTGTATAAGTCGACTTGTGACAACATTTTACGTAAAGTTGCATCTCCGCTCTTCTATAAGTCGACTTGTGATGTGTAAGTCGACTTGTGGTCCTCGATAAGTCGACTTATGTATGATTAGTCGACTTGTGTTGTCTCAACCTGATAGTTCTTCATATATTAGTCGACTTATGATGTACTAGTCGACTTATGCTGTTCGGATCTTGATGTATAAGTCGACTTATGCTGTGCAAGTCGACTTATGTTGCCTTCAACGGTAACATCCAACCAAATCTTCTATAATCTTCATGATTTATGCCATTTTCACTTATAAGGAAACTCCCATCTTGGAAGGGATCTCCCAAACAAATAGGGTTGTGCAAATTGGAAGGGATTTTCTCTCCAAGCTTCTTTAACTGTATGGAGCATCTACCCGTATATTTAACACACGAGGCTAAACTTGCAATTCTGATTCAATATTGATCGATGTATTCGTTTGAAAGGTAATTATAGCTAATATTTAAATAAAAGTTATAGCATGTTTTAATCACATAATTATAACAACCCTATTTGTAATGTAGATATTTGCATCACTTGAAGAAAAACGTAAAAAAAACAAGGCTAGAGTTTAAAGCTCGATATGTAATGCTTATTTAGTGGAAGAAGCACTTACATTTTGTTCATATTATTTTGAGCTGCATATGCATACAAAAAAAAGAAAAATTCCTTGTAATGACGATGAGGGAGAAACAGGTGATGTTGATGGTAACTTATCCATTTGCACATATCTAGGATGAACATATGAACGTTCAACAAGAAGAATGTTAATAGTAGAATAAATAGAGACTGCCCATGGTTACATTTTATTGAATTGTCAAGAGGTTCAACTTTTCGTGCAATAAGTTTAAATTGATTTTGAAATTGATTATTTAAGTTTATGAAGTTATTGTTGTTCATAACTAAAATACATAATGATGCTTTTAGATTATACGAGCAATGGTTATGCGAGCTAATGCTAGAAACAACACAAGATGATGTCAATAAAGAAGTTGAAAGACATTTTCCTCGATGGTTCGAGAAATATGTATTTTTCACTTGTAATAATTGAGATGATTGAATTATTAGATCAAAGTGATTAGATGACATTATACTATTTAATATGATAAATTATTTTTTGTGTAGACCTCAAAAAATCTAATAGAGAACAAGTGCATATGTGATCTTACGAAAAGACCTTTGTGAACTGTTAAATCGTATCCGGTGTATTTTGTTAATGAATGCAATTTTCATACAGAATATTATGGTTATAGCATGGCAACAGTAAATAGTGGGGTTTGCTTACAGGGTGAATTGATGAATTACTATGGTAAAATTATTGAGATACTTGAAATTGAGTACCCTGCATTGCCAATAAAATGGAGTGTGATATTTAAATGTGAATGGTTTGATCCAACTCCTAATGTTAAAACATAAGTACACAATCAATACAATCTAGTTGAAATCAACCAGTGAAGAAGATTTAGACAATTTGAACCTTTCGTGTTAGTGATGCAAGCGATCTAAATGTATTATGTCTCTTTTCTCAGCTTACGATAAGATAAATCAGATTGGTTAGCCATATGAAAAGTAAAACTTAAAGTTGTTTTTGAATTATATGTAAAAGGAGAAAATAAGAGAATTGAAAGTGAATCGTTTCAGGAAGATGTTTATGAAATAAATGCATGTGTAACATATGAAGATCATGAACCTTTGAACGATCCAAATAATGAATATGTTAAAATTTCATCTGGAGAGGATGAGGACGGTGAGAGATCTATAGAGGAGTCTAAGTTTGATTCTAATTCTTTGGAAAAAGAAGATGATGTTGATTTTGATTTACAATTAAGTGTTGATAGCGATTAATTAATATTTATAATAGAGTATTATATTAATAAATCTATTATTACTTCAACAATATAATGTTATATATTGAATTTATATTGTTATATTACTGAAAATTCAATAAAATGTAAAATTCAGGTTAAAAATATGTCACCAAAGAGAAAACAGGATATGATGCAGGCAAGGTTCAGGTTACAACGATTTGGAGAAGCTAGTGCATTTCTAGGTAAAGCATCACATTCTACAGATGTTACTGCATATTTAAATGAGGCATCAACTTCTGTACCTGCTGGTATATCATCTAGTAGCATTGCTACACTATCCAGCAGCCTTACACCATCCACCACCCTTATACTAATAGAGATATTAGGGGTAAATGTTGCGAATGAAGGAGGCGACCTCTAACCTGGGATTAAGGGATTTGATGGAAGAACGTATATCACAATTGTCAGCAATTTGTAAGTAAAATTTTAAAAATTTTGTAACATATGATAACATCAAAGGTTTATACTGAAGTTATAGATTTTAATTTGAAAATGATTTAAAGTAACATATATATTAGGTTGGTTCCATCTGGAATGTGCTCAAGAAATATCTCATCCAAATTCAAAGAGATGATAGATCTTGAGGGTTATATATGAAAGAATGTCTCTCAACTGACAAAGGATTTTTATTATCAAGAATCTGAGAAACACAAAAATATTCTTTAATCTTTTTTATTTTATCTGATTTTATACATTAATTAGATAAATATTGTTGTTTATAAGTACTTATTGTATATTTTCTTTTTCAAAAGAATTTTTTGGGATCCAAAATTTGATGTTGTAATTTATAATATATGAGAGAGGCAAGCTCATACATATTATAGAGACTTTCTTGCTTTGATACACAAGAATGATGTACGACCACCATATATATATAAAGAAATATGGAGTAGTTTGCAGCAATATTGGACATCATCCTAGGTAATATTCATTTCAAAGCACAATTTTGTCAACAGACCTGGAGGACCAGACGGAGAGAGCCTACCCGTACACACTGGAGGATCTTTGACCCACCAAGAGCGTGCACTTCAATTTGTAAGTATAAAAACTTTGCACTTATATTCTGATTTTTGTACTTTGATGTATGAAATTTAAAATGAAAATATATGTGCATTATGGAGAATAATAATGTTATGTCTGGTGTTATTAATGGTTGTGTTGTTGAGTTAAATTTTTTTGTCTAACATGGGGTATCTTATTGATAGTTTTATCTTATTAATAGAAATGGATTTGATAGAAATTGATATAAGATGGATAGGAAAAATTAAGTAAATAATGAAATGCGTCGAGGATTATATATAATAAAAATATAGATGATAATTTTATATATATCATAAAAATGAGTAAATCAACTTTTAAGTTAAATTTTTTATCTAACGGAGGGTATACATCATAAAATTATAGGAAAATTTTTCTAATTTTTTGTAAATTGTAGTTCACTTATAACAATTTATTCTGATACATGAAAAGTTTATGGGCATGAATCCTACACCATGCCATCTCTTTTTGCACAATCATACCAAGAAACATGATGACATGACCTTCTTCAACACCTGATGCAGACAAGTTCATGTATGTAAATCTATACTTTAATATTAGTTCTTAAAAAGTATCACTTATTGACTTAAACAATTATAATGATAGGACCAAATATAAGAAAGCATTGAACGACAATCTCAGAACTCTGGAATTGTTGATGAGAGTCAGGCATACCTTGATGTAGTTGGTGGTAGGGACCACTGTCGAAGGATTTTCGGCTTAGGTTCATTTGCGAACACATGTTATTTAGAATCCTCCACATCCATTACAATTAGATCTAGTATGTTGGATCACGTATGGTCTGAGTATTCACAATACACTGCTGAAAAGACCATACAACAACATGATGTATAATCGAAAATACCATGGATGTACGAAAATACCTTATTTCCGTAGATAGGTTGCTTCTTTTTTGGATTCCAAGACACTGCAAACGCGAATGCCCTCTACCGGTATCCACACGAGTATGCACGATCCGGGTTGCGGCTGTGGTGTGCTAGCACGTCCTGAAACACTTTCCGAATGCCGCTCTGATTTTTCTCTCGGATGGCGGCTAGGGTTTCCTGACAATAGTGTCTCATCTTAATGAGACCTAAGCTTCTCTATTTATAGAGAAACCCTAATCTCATTGAGGCCCTAATAAGTTTCGGCCCATTATATCTCATATAATAGAAGCCCAACAACTTAATCCAATCTAGCCCAATAAATATATCTACATATATTTATTCAATACCTAATAAATTAGGCCCAAGAGAATAAGCCCAGATCACATCACTCTTTGTGTGCTACCCTGTAGGCTCATTTGATGTTGACAATGGGCTTGATCACACTTCAAAGCCCATAAGTCGTAAGCGGCCTCTAGCAAGACATTATGACTACCCAAATCAAATGAGGATCGATAATCCGATTTAACCTATAACTATGGTTATAAGCTCAGTCCTTTTGTAACACGATATCAAGATTAATCACAAGGCATGGTACATGTCAACCTTTGATTAATCATAGTTTCTTGATCCCCAAGTTGACTGATTATAACAAATGACATTGATGACTCTTCATCAATTCATTTGAGCACGCCATGCATTTCTTCACCACACTTGTCAAGAGGCCCAAATGATATCTCTCTCATTTAAGAGAGGTACAAATCCCATCTACGTCATTCACATCCCTCCGCATGATTCATTTAGTGTCTAACATAAGACTATTTGTTATTCGGTTAAAAATAACTTAGTCTAATATCAAAACACTAAATTCCTCATGTAGGGAACCATGATGACTTCAGGTCAAAGGACTAAAGTCAAACCATATAAAGAATCACTAATGACATGAAACCATGTAGTATTCTTTATGTGGGTCGGTCCAATATATGTTCTCTAACATATATCTATGTTTCTGATTTGATATCTCATATCCATGATCAGTAAAACGTGATCATCAATCAGAACACATACTAGTCTTAATTCATTATTGTTCCACCAATAATGGTCGACCAGAGATAGTCTAGAATAGTGTTATAACGCTTACGGTTTTACTATCAAGTCACATACTTGATGATACAAGTCTAGTACCATTCATGGAATGTAAATCACATTACATAAACGAAATACATGCATATATGAAAGGAATACCTCATAATATATTATTAACAAGTCATAATGTTAATACATGAATCACAACTATCCATTGGCCTAAGGCACACTACTAACAATCTCCCACTTGCACTAGGCCCAATCGGTCAGATATCTAATACCCATAGACCTCGTATGACTCTCATGTTTAAGCTGTGGAAGAGGTTTAGTAAGTGGATCGGTAATGTTGTCATCTGTGCCCACTTTGCATATCTTCACGTCTCCTCTCCCAATGATCTCTCTAATCAGATGGAAACGTCTGAGTTTGTGTTTGGATATATGATGCGAGTGTGGTTCCTTAGCCTGTGTTATAGCCCCATTATTATCACAATAAAGGTCTATAGGACTTGTAATGCTAGGAACAACTCCAAGCTCAGTAATGAACTTCCTTATCCATACAGCTTCCTTAGCTGCATCCGAGGCAGCAATGTACTTAGCTTCAGTTGTAGAATCAGCAACAGTGTCTTGCTTTGAACTTTTCCAACCCATCGCACCTCCATTCAAACAGTAACACAAAACCTGATTATGATCTAAAATCATCTATGTCGATCGAAACCAAAGATCGGTGTAACCATTTACAACGAGCTCTCCTTCAAGTCCTCCATAGACTAGAACATATCCTTAGTTCTTCTCAAGTACTTAAGGATATTCTTAATACTATCCAAAGGACTCTCACCATAATTAGATTGGTATCTACTTGTTATGCTCAAAGCATATGAGACATCAGGTCGAGTACATAACATGGCATACATGATAGATCCAATTGCAGATGCATATGGAATCTTACTCATGCGCTCAAGCTCCTTATCTGAAGTAGGACAATCTTTCTTAGAAAGCTTGATTCCATGTGACATAGGCAAGAATCCTCTCTTAGAATCTTGCATACTGAACCTTTTCAGTATTTTATCTATGTATGTACTCTGACTTAGGCCTATAAGCTTTCTTGATCTATCTTTATAGATCTTAATGCCTAAAACATAGGCAGCCTCACCTAAGTCTTTCATTGAGAAACATTTCCTTAACCAAATCTTGACACTCTTTAAGGTTGGAATATCGTTTCCAATGAGCAATATGTCATCAACATATAAAGCTAAAAAGACAACAGCACTCCCACTAACCTTTTTGTAAACACAAGGCTCTTCTTCATTCTTGATGAATCCAAACTCTTTTATAACTTCATCAAAACGAAGATTCCAGCTTCTTGATGCTTGCTTCAATCCATAAATGGATCTTTGAAGCTTGCACACCTTTTTCGAATTCTTAGGATGGACAAAACCCTCTGGTTGTATCATATATACATCCTCAAGTAAGTTTCCATTAAGGAAAGCCGTTTTGACATCCATTTGCCACATCTCATAATCGTAGTATGCAGCTATGGCAATAAGAATTCTAATGGATTTGATCATGACCACCGGAGAAAATGTCTCATCATAATCAATTCCATGAACTTGTCGATAACCTTTAGCAACAAGTCTTGCTTTATAAGTGTGCACATTTCCATCCATGTCGAGTTTCTTTTGAAAACCCATTTGCATCCAATGGTCTTCAAGCCATCGACGAATCAATCAAAGTCCAAACTTGATTGTCATACATGGTTGCATCTCGCTTTCATGGCCTCTAACCATTTAGCAGATTCTGGACTTTCCATAGCTTCTTGATTGGTTGTGGGCTCATTATGATCAATGAGCATCACATTATCATCATCAGTAACGAGAAATTCATATCTCTCGGGCTCATGACGAATCCTATCAGATCTACGTAGGCCTTGTGTTGTTGAAGGCTGCTCATCAACAGCTTGTGAGCTCACTTCAATCTCCTTTTCAGGCTCAATGTCATTTTGTGAAACTTGAATTTCTTCAAGTTGTACTTTACTCCCATTGTTTCCTTTGGAAACAAATTCCTTCTCTAAGAAAAAAAATCATTTCGAGCAACAAACACTTTGTTCTCTGCTGGGACGTAAAAGTAATATCTTTTAGTTTCCTTAGGATATCCCACAAAGTAACATTTTTTAGATTTGGGTGCCAACTTGTCGGCAATTGGACGCTTCACATAAGCCTCACAACTCCAAATCTTTAGAAAAGATAAATTGGGACGCTTCCCAGTCCATATCTCATAAGGTGTCTTTTCTACAGCCTTTGAAGGAATACGGTTCAATATGAATGTCTTGTTGTTTTAAAGCATAGCCCCAAAATATTTTGGAAGATCAGTTTGACTCATCATTGATCGAACCATATCTAATAAAGTTCGATTTCTCCTTTCAGAGACACCATTCCATTGAGGAGTTCCTGGAGGAGTCAATTGTGAAACAATTCCACAATCCTTAAGATAATCATCAAACTCTTGGCTTAAGTATTCACCTCCTCGATCAGATCGAAGGATTTTAATTGTCTTGCCAAGCTGATTTTGTACTTCATTCTTATACTCTTTGAACTTTTCAAAAGATTCAGATTTGTGCTTCATTAAATAGACATACTCATATCTACTGAAGTCATCTGAAAAAGTAATGAAATACAAATAACCTCCTCTCGCTGAAATGCTAAAAGGACCACATACATCGGTATGTATAAGGCCCAATAGCTCATTGGCCCTTTCCCCTTTACCTATGAAGGGGGCCTTTGTCATCTTACCAGTAAACAAGAATCACATGTCTCAAAAGATTCAAAAGAATTAATGAATCCATCTTGATGGAGTTTTGAAATGCGTTTTTCATTTATATGGCCTAAGCGACAATGCCAGAGATAGGTTGGGTTCAAATCGTTAGATTTAAACTTCTTGATATTTATGTTATAGATGGGCTCATTTGTAACAAACTCAGTGTCTAGAGTATAAATGTCATTTAATTGACGCTCAATGCCATATAAAATGTCATTCTTATAAATGAAAATACTTATATTCTCAATAGAAAATTTAAATTCATCATTCTCTAAACAAGCAAAAGAAATCATGTTCCTACTCATAGTAGGTACATAATAACAATTCTTGAGTTCCAAAATGAGCCCAGTAGACAAAATAAGATCATAAGTCCCCACGGATAAAGCAGCAACTCTTGCTTCATTTCCCACGCGCAGGTCAATCTCACCAGACATCAATCTTCTAGTCCTTCTTAGACTCTGCACATTAGTACAAATGTGAGTTGCAACTCCGGTATCTAATACCCAAGATGCAGAAGGAGTAAAATTGATTTCTATAACAAACATACCAAGAAGTAGTCGACTATTCTTCTTCTCTTCACTCTTCCAAATAGAGTTTGCAGTTCCTTTTCCAATGACCAGGTTCATTGCAGTGAAAGCAAACTCCCTCATTAGGTGCCTTAGTCTTAGCTTTGGGCTTGGGCTTGGGCTTGGACTTGGACTTGGGTACTTTACCTTTGTCCTTCTTGTGCCTTCTTCTTGAAAGCTTTTCCTTTTGAACCACAAGAACTTCATTGGTGGTCTTAACCTTTCCCTTTAAGTTCTCTTCAGAATTTTCAGCATCCCATGCAATTCATCAATAGACTTCTCCATATTATGCATGTTGGTTAGAATGAACTGATCATATTCATCACCAAAGATGCTAGAATAAGATCAGTTGTCAATTCTTGACTAACAAGTGCACCTAATTTCTCAAGATGATGAATGTAACTCTTCATCTTGAGAACATGAGCACTCACGGGTGTGCCAGGAGTCATCTTGCATGAATTCAATGCCTTAGTGGTTCTAAACCTCTCTTGGCGTGCTTGCTCTTGAAACATAGCTTTCAGTTGAGCAAACATGTCATAGGCCTCCATTTCCTCTAAATCCTTCTGAAGGTCAGAGATCATGGCGCCTAACATAATGCATGACACATCCGTAGAGTCATTGATATGCATCCTTTTGAGCCTTAGGTGCATTTGTTGGTGGTTCCTCAGGGATGGGCTCTTCTAAGACATAAAGCTTTCTTTCTTGCTTGAGAACAATTCTCAAGTTCCTATACCAATCTAGGAAATTTGTTCCATTAAGCTTTTCTTTCTCTAAGATAGATCGCATAGAAAGGTTTGTGGATTGAGTAGCCATAATCTACAAAAATTATGCAATAAGGGTCAACATTCATATATTATGAGGTATTAGCTCCCACTCAAATAAATAACCCTCAATTGAAAAATGGGAGAAACAAGATCCATATTTCACTGAGTCCTAAGAAAGCTTTGGCTTAACACTCAAGACTTAGTTATTTAGGTAGAAAACTCTTTTCAATTACATCACATGTAATTCTTGATGGGCTTATGTTAAAATACATCTTATGTACTGCATGTATGTAAAAACTCAATCTTATGCCCTAAGCTCAAAACCGTTTTGATAGCTTAGTTAAGTTTAACCATACTTTACCTATGAATAGCACCATTATTCAAATGTCTTCCCTAGATGATCCCTACATGCCTTGCTTTGGCGAAAACCCACATAAGGATAAGCTAGAGATAAACATTGGTAAAGATTTATGGAAGGCATATAAACTTAAAATTATGAAGAGGGTCGATCTTAGTACATTATGAAGGCTACTAATCCTATTAGTAAGGGTGTTTTTACTATGCTATTTCTAATCCTATACTACAACATACTTGAGTATATATATATTAGAAGTATAGAATAGTAACTTACACATGAATATAAATATTCAAAAAAATATAAATAAACACATGTAACATCACCCAGAATATATAACACATAACGAACAAACAAGCGTAGGGGAAGCCGCCCCTTGTTGGGCTTGTCAATCGACTGGAGGAGATGATAGTCGACTGGTCGACTTGTGCTAGTCGACTGGAAGAGATGATAGTCGACTGGTCGACTGGAACCAATCCCAGTCGACTGGAACAAACGTTTTTGCTGAAACACTCATCTTCGCTCTCCGATCAGTCGACTGAAACGCTTCTAGTCGACTGGAAGAAATGATAGTCGACTGGTCGACTTGTGCTAGTCGACTGGAACCAATGTTCGTCGACTGGAACAAACGTTTTTGCTGAAACACTCATCTCCGCTCTCCGATCGGTCATTTGGAACGCTTTAGTCGATCGAAGAGATGATAGTCATCGGTCGACTTGTGCTAATGATTGGAACCAATGTTAGTCGACTGGAACAAACGTTTTTGCTGAAACACTCATCTCCACTCTCCGATCAGTCGACTGGAACGCTTCTAGTCGACTGGAAGAGATGATAGTCATCGAGTACCCTTGTCCAACATGGATACTGCGGTTTCCTATTCCACATCCATGTCTTACATGGTGGAAACCCTAGCAGCCACCACCTTTCAGTCAAACCCTTCATGCTTGTCATATATTCTCATCAGTACCAAGATATTCAACAGATCCGAAAACAACATGCATGAAATAAAAACACTTTCATATCACGCAACCAAAAAAAACGTGAGCACATGTAATCCAAACATGCATATTTTCGATTATACATAAGCCAAAATCGTGAACACATGTAATCAAAACACGTATATTAACGATTATACAGAAGAACCTGGCTCTGATACCACTGTTGGATCGCGTACGGTCTGAGTATTCACAATACACTGCGGAAAAGACCATACAACAACATGATGTATAATCGAAAATACCAAGGATGTACGAAATACATGCATATATGAAAGGAATACCTCATAATATATTATTAACAAGTCATAATGTTAATACATGAATCACAACTATCCATTGGCCTAGGGCACACTACTAACATAGTAGGCGGTCCACATCAAATAAGAGAGTCCTGAAGTACATAGCCTAACTCCACAATGAGATGAATCAATTGAAAAGGAGGGACAATAACTCATTGTAGCAGTCAAAGCATCCGCCTTCACCACTTGTATAAGTGAATGTATTTTATGTTTTGCTACATTTAAGTTTTGTATAAATTCTTAATTGACAATTATTACAATGATTACTTATTCATTTACGTTTTGAGTTTTTTATCATTTTAACAATCAAAATAATATTTACTTTATATTTATCATTCAATGTTATATTATTTATAGAAGTTAAATATACAAAAAATCATAAGATTATGAACAAAAACTAGGGTAGGAAGTGAGAAATGGGAGTAGAAATTTATCAAAGTCAAATTTCCTGACAGAACTATAATATTTTGTTGTTAATTAGCGACGGAACGATAACTTCCGTTGGTAAAAATATCATTCCATCACTAATTAGCGACGAAATAAATTAATCCATTCATAAGTTACTGACATAATATATCATTCCATCATAAAAATTTAGCGATGGTTAATGTTTCTGTCGGTAATTTAGCGATGGAAACATATATATCCATTAGTAACAGATATACGATTTATTGTCGGTAAATTCACCGACGAAATATTGAGATTCTGTCCACAAAGTAGTGATAGAATTCTATAAATTTGTTGATTTTTTTTTAACTTACCGACGGAAATCTAAAATTCTGTCGCTAATGGTAGCAACGGATACACAAACTTCCGTCGGTAATTTCCGTGATTAAAATTGTTTCCGAAAAGAAAAACTTTATTTTCCATCAGTAATTTTTATTACAAAAATCTTTTTCTTGTAATTAACTACAACAGACTGATTGATTGTAGGACGTAAACCAACAAGAATTAAATTTAGACTTTTTGGCAAAACTAAAACAAAATCAAAAGAGTCTAATTAGCTAATGGGATTAATTATTAGTGACTAAGAATAGTGTTTAAACTTTTTGAAAAGGAGAACTTGTAGTAATGCTTACCTTAGGAATGTCGATCAAGTGGTTGTCAAGTAAAGAAGGAATCGCACTTGCGTGACACAGTGGAAGGTGGTGTGTCATGTGTGTTAGTGTTACGTCATGGATTCCTAGACGGGATTTCCTTCAATATTCTCCAGTTCCAAGTTTAGTTGCGTTAATCTATTCTCTTTATTTGCCTTTCCTTTATTTAAACTAATGGGCAATTAATTACACATCTTCTATAGAAAATCTCAACCTTTTGAGTTACCGTACCCAGTTAAGTCTTTTTTTTAAGCCTCCTTGTTTTTTCAGTTTTTTTAAGAGTATTTTAAAAGGGTCCTAATTATAATTATAAAAAGATACTTTTAAGTCATCCACTCTTAAATTAATCCTCGCTCGAACTGGATAAGTTTCTTGCAGGAGGTAAAATTCTGATCCCAAATTTTAAATTGCTGTATATATAAAAACGGTTCGAACTCACAACCTCACTTAAATCAAGAGAGCTCCTTATTAACTGACCTACCCGTGAGTTCCTTTTTCTTGAGTTTTAGTCTCTTTTGACAAAAAGGGAAAAGCAACAATATCGTTCTTTTTATGGGGGGAATTATTGCACATTTGATCAACTTGGTTTGGTTGGTAGGTTACGTATTTTGATGCACTTTATCTCTTCGTCTTGGCTCTGTTCTGACTTTACTCTTTATCTTCTTTTCTTTTTTTTTTCCTTTTGAAAAACTTGGCAGCTTCTCTAAATGTTCAATACCTAGTAGTGCCATTCTGTTTATCTGTTTTACGATGGTTGCTTTGGGTATTTATTTGTTAGGGCATTCTTTTCAGATAAAATATAACTAAAATGTGTTTCAATAATTATAATATTTGTGTAGGAACTTAACCTTAATTAAGGGGGTGATTGGAACAAGGTGAATTGAATTCAATGTTGTAATTGAATTCAATTCACTTGTTTGGAACATAAAAATATGCATGAATTGAATTCAATTCACTTGTTTGGAACATAAAAATATGCATGAATTGAATTCATAGAAGAATTGAAACCTATAAACCATGCGATTTCAATTCAGCCAATAAATCATGCGATTTCAATTCCTCAGCGCTGCTACTCTTCTTTTTCAGGTACTTCCTTCAGCTTTTAAGCAAGCATCCAAAAACTAAATTCCTTTTATGTCCAAAATAATCCACATACGTTCACTTATTTAAATAACTACAAAAAGTGATTTTTATTTTTATTCTATTTTTTATAATTTATTATCAACTAAATATATTATTTAATTATTTAATATATTAATCATTAATACAAATTATGAATAATCTAATTTGATATTATATATTTAATTAGATGCAATTAATTATTAATTAAAACTATGAATAATTTAATTTAATTTAATAACTTATTTAATTTTATAATTGAATTAATAAATATCAATAAATATAATTAAATTTAAAATATCTCTAAAATGCATTATATAAGAGATTAAAATATTGATTAAAATAAATATTATTTTAATTGATTAAAATAAATTATCTTTAATTTTATATAATATATAATTATCATTAACGAATAAACGTTAAAAACATGTGAATTCATTTCAATTATATGTTTTATAATATAATTTATGTTAATGTATTATTAAATTATTTTCAAAATATATAAACTTCAATTTATAATTGATTTAATAAGTAAAATAATTTAAATAAATATTAAGTTTTATTAGATAAATGTTAATTTTTAAAATGTTTCATTTTATTTAATTAATAATTTATTTATAAATATTATATAAGAGTTTAAAATAAATTTAATTAATTAAAAAAATTTAAAACTAAGCAAGCTCTCGAGAGCGAGCATGGCCATTTAGCCAGGGCTCATGAGGCTTATGTTAGTTTTATATTTTTATTTTAATTAATTAAATTTATGTTAATCTTATATAATATTTATAAATAAATTATTAATTAAATAAAATGAAACATTTTAAAATTTAATTTTTATCTAACACTTAATATTTTTTAAATTATTTTTAATTATTCAATCAAATATAAATTGAAGTTTATATATTTTGAAGATAATTGAATTCAATGTAATTGAATTCAATTCTAATATTACTGTATTTGTTTCAAACTAACTTCATTAATGTAATTGAATTTAATTCGTTAATGAATTCAATTCGAAGGTTTCCAAACAGTCCGCAAATAGAATGAGACTTGAAATTGTAATAAAAAAATTAATGAACAAAACATTAATTGGCGTGCGTGCACCGGTAGAAGATAATGTTTCAATTCCAAAAGCAAAGTTTGATCACTACTTTGTCGTGATCGAAAATGCATGTTGATCGTCTTCTCTTTTTCATCAACTTTCTGTAATCTTTTCAGCTGAGGATAGCCTATAATGGAGGAGACCTCTCTCTAAGCTACAATCTCTGAGTCGCTGTGCACTTCTCCATATTCAAGTCACTAACTAGCTACTCCATTCACTAGCGCCATCATCACCATGACACTAAAGACTAAAGGCAAAAGGAAGCTCCCTGGTTCGCCTATAAAACTCTACTTGTCTCCATTACATTTCAACAATAATGACGGCAATACCCTATATGGTTTTTGCGTAGGATTCACGTTCATGGCGTTTTGTTTTCCACTTATGATATATTTTATTCTTTTTCCCTTATTTCTTGCTCTATGTAATCGAAAACAATATTATGTTATGATCCATAAACGTCACAAACATGAATGGAAGTTGGCGTTTGATTCTGTCCGGTAGGATATCAATAGTAAGGATACAGGACATGAGAGGATCATATTCTTGTCCGAAAACTGTCATGTTGGAGAGTGGAGACACCAATTGGTTCCAACGTTTACCCCACTTAGAAATTTCAACTTTCAGATGTTGTGTTTATATATATGTATGGATTTGCGTTACCAAAGTTTTTGGAGATAACGTTTAATGTTTCTTTCCCTTTTTTTATTGGATTAGATTCCGAAAGAATTTGATTCTCATTTGACATACTGTTTTGGGTTGTGCTATTTATCTGTGGATTCGAAGCGTAAGTAGGAGCAAACTTGAACTTTGGGAGGAAGTAGTCTTGTTCATCTTCCTGGTACGACAATCCCTCAACACCCCATCCATACACTTGTTATGTTCTTAAATGTTTCTTTCACTTCCTTTTTAGTTTCTTGCTCTTGTTCTTATGGGTGCTTTTAGTTCATGTTAATTACATCTCTCATATTTGGCAACATATCCAGTTAGCCGTGGACAAGAATTCTGGGATTCTCGTTTTTTGGTTTTTTTCCTAATGTTTTATGTTAGACCTAACTCCCGCATTTTTGGGGGTTAGGTCTCGTGAAGGCCGAGCTGGAGTTAGGTAGAATTGACTTGTCTCTTCTATTAGAACTATCATACACTGCAGCATATTTGGCAGTTAGGTCTAGTGAAGGCCAAGCAGGAGTTAGGTAGAATTGACTGGTCTCTTCTATTAGAACTACATGTTGGCAAATGCTATAAAAGAACACATTTCTTTCAAACTATAATAAGCACGTAATCCCAGAAGAAGATAAGAACAAAGTGGGGAAGCTTACTGGATTCTGACCCACCTCTTGCGTTAAAACTCACTTAATTACTGCCACCGACATCGCGGCCGGCAGGCTAGACCCGACTTGCAACATTATAAAGTTTAGTTCATCTGACTCAGCTACCCAATGTCTAGTTTATCCATTTGCAGCTTGACTAAGTCAAGATGTGATGTAATCTTTATCATCATTGGTGGTCTAAAAACGGGTTAAAGAAAAGACTCTTCATGACAGCATTGAAACCTGAAGCAAGTCGAGCAAAGAAGTCCTTAAATAATCGTGTCATCTGTTCCACTAATTTATCCAATTCGTCTCAATCCATAGTTCCATACGCCCTCACATATCCCGTTATCTCTTTTCTTGAAGAGTAATTTTAGTAAATTTCTGACTATCTTGTTTGTCGGAGAATTTATAACCTCCGATTTGATTCTTCAAGTTAGCAGCTTTAGGGTCAACCATGAATGCCCTTGTTGCAACCAACAGAAACTTCAAACTAGCTGCTAGGCTGTTGGGTTTGGACTCCAAGCTTGAGAAAAGTTTGCTCATTCCATTTAGAGAAATCAAGGTGATTCCAGATGTAGTTATTCTCTCATGAGTACCATATGAATATATTTGTTTGGGGAAGGAATGATCGATTCTAAATCTTCTCTTCTGATAAATTTTGAACAAAACATGCAGGTTGAGTGTACCATTCCCAAGGATGACGGGACTTTGGCAACATTTGTTGGGTTCAGGATTCAACATGACAATGCCAGAGGTCCTATGAAAGGAGGAATCAGATATCACCCTGAGGTAGCCTGAATTCTTGAATTGAAGTTGCTAAATAATCCAGATGACAAAATTCAATATTACTTGTTTGTCTACCGTTTTTTCCAGGTTGATCCAGATGAAGTGAATGCATTGGCACAGCTTATGACATGGAAGACTGCAGTGGCCAATATTCCATATGGTGGGGCTAAAGGTGGTATAGGATGCGATCCAAGGGACCTGAGCGTATCTGAATTAGAACGCCTTACCAGAGTCTTCACTCAGAAAATACATGATCTGATAGGAATCCACACTGATGTTCCTGCTCCTGATATGGGAACTGGTCCACAGGTTAGTGTTGAAGACACATGTTTGTTCGTCGAGTTGACTTGATATTGCCTAGTACCAACCACGTTATGAAAATTAACTCTTTGTTTTCCATTCAAGACTCAGAAAGTTGAATTGATTTTGATGCTTTAATGATCTTGGTTATGACTAAACAGACCATGGCATGGATACTAGACGAGTACTCGAAATTCCATGGTTACTCCCCTGCAGTAGTGACTGGCAAACCTCCTGTAAGTACATAAAATGATCCACCTCTGCATTGTGAATGTGTGCATTTTCTTTCGGTAACAGTGATTTGTATTGCATAAAAGAAATATTTTGATCTCCGACAACATGTCAATTCTTAATTTCTTTAAAAAAATTTCGCTCAATAACTTAGGATCTTGGTGGGTCTCTGGGAAGGGATGCTGCAACTGGACGAGGAGTGCTCTTTGCAGCAGAAGCCCTGCTCAATGAGTATGGGAAAACCATATCTGGACAAAGATTTGTCATACAAGTAAAGTTCTTATTCTGGTTGTTTTAACTGATTCGTGTCAGTTAAACCAGTTAAGATAGTAATTGATGGAAATGTATGACTTCAGGGGTTTGGCAATGTTGGTTCTTGGGCTGCTCAACTAATCAGTGAGAGAGGTGGGAAGATTGTTGCTGTAAGTGACATTAGTGGAGCTATAAAAAACAGCAAGGGGATTGATATTTCAGGCCTACTCAAGCATGTCAAGCAACACAAGGGTGTCAAAGGATTCCACGGTGGGGATGCCATGGATCCCAAGTCAATATTAGTGGAGGACTGTGATGTTCTTATTCCTGCGGCCCTCGGGGGTGTCATCAACAGGTATTATTTGTCATGACAAAATGTTTTCCCTTATCAGAACAGAAAAGTTAGACAAGAAACACCTTTTCATTCTCTTGTTTGATTGAAGAGAGAACGCAAATGACATTAAAGCCAAGTTCATAATTGAAGCTGCTAACCATCCAACTGACCCAGAAGCTGATGAGGTAAGCGCTTCTTTGAGGTCTAGTATTTGACTCAGACACGGGTTTAAGTCTGTCACCTTCATTAACTCTTATTAAATCTGTTGACAGATCTTGTCAAAGAAAGGTGTTGTTATTCTTCCAGACATTTATGCCAACTCAGGAGGAGTTACTGTTAGTTACTTCGAGTGGGTTCAGGTATCCTATTTATCTCACCAGCTTGTTCCTTCCTACATATGTTGGATAATTTCCTCCACCAACTTGCAAGAACTGGCTATATCTTCTTTGCTGGGTTGTGAGCAAATCATTATCTTTTAACTGTTTGTGGAATACAGAATATTCAAGGATTTATGTGGGAAGAGGAGAAGGTGAACTGCGAACTAAAGACATATATGACCAAAGGTTTTAAAGCTGTGAAGGAGATGTGTAAAACCCACAATTGCGACCTTCGCATGGGTGCTTTCACTCTAGGAGTTAATCGTGTGGCAAGAGCAACTGTTCTTCGGGGTTGGGAGGCCTGATATGACTATGATCGGTTCCATTCTCAATAAATATGGAGCCATCAGTGAGGCCTCTGACCCTAATTCATAGCCATCCCTCATGTTTCATGGGAAGCGTTAACCATTCTTGTTTTTATGTTATAAAATAACCTTCAAAGTTCGACCTGAGTTGTACTATTAAAGCACATTTATATCGTATTCGCAATTATCTGAAAGGAGGAATATGAAGATACGGCTTCAGATTTATAATGAATATGAAAACATCGTGTAATGAACTGTTGTACTTCAGTAAACACAAGTCCAGGACTTGGCATTGTTGATTCTAGAATTGAGACAAGTAAACAGATTATATAGACTTCATTGTGAAGCCAAAAGGGCCATAAAATGAATGTTCTTGGCATGAAGGAAGATAAATAACGAATAGGGTCATCGAGTTTATCAGGCCTTTGGGAGGATGAATCATCTTTTTTGACATAATATAATCCACAACTACAATACTTCCTAAATGAAAATCAAAACAAATTAAAGGAAGTGAAGCAAAAAAGGAAACAAAAACAGGGGGTAGCAGGAAGATCTACATGATCCAATCTTCAATATTATTTTAAATAAATGCTGATTGATATGAAAACAAAAAACAAAAAAGAACAGTTAGATGAAGCAGGTCTATTGCATAACAGCACAAATGAGAGATCCAAAACACGTCTTCCCTAAAACATATGATGAGATTAAAACAAAACGCATTAGGCACCAGTAGACAATCGGGTTGGCAAGTGCGGCACAAGCCGAGGCCAGAACCCAAGTGAGTCACTCAAATCGATATCATTTCAAGTATACTTTTTAAAACGATGTCAATTACTCAAAAAGACATCATTTAAGCAGGTAGTGAAGCTGCTCGGGCCTTTCAAGCCAAGTCTCAAGCCAGATCATCAAGCCCCAGCCTGGTCAAACTGAGCCTAGTTCCGGCACGGGCCCAATTACCATACCTAGTAGGCTACACTACTGGCACTACCAACATTCATCACAAGGAAGGAATGTCATCCATTGAGCAGCAAATCAATACGTTTTCTAAGTGAATATTGTTATGCAATCAAAATTACTCAATTCAACCAGAAGTCAATATTGAAATCAGTTCCGATTACAACTGCTGTTTGTTATACAATAACTCAGAAAAAAGAGCATCTGCTATTTTACACAGAGCTGTTCTATGACCTTCCTCTGCCCCTAAAGCCTCCCCCACGACCACCTCTTGGAGGTCCACCCCTTCCACCTCTTGGACCACCTCTTCCACGGAAGCCACCAAATCCACGGCCGCCACCTCTACCACCACCTCTGCCCCCTCCACGACCACCCCTTGCTGCTTGTGGTTGTCCCCTGAAACAAACTCTTAACTGTTAGCACCAATTCAGTAACATTCCAAAACCCTCCAGAATGCAACAAGAAAGGCATTCAAGTTGAAAGCGAAGTTAGTAAAAGGTTTTGTCAATCTAACAGCATGTGTTTCAACTTGTTGTGCATCAGATTTTTCAATAAGATGGCATCATTTCTAAGATTTGGATATCCTAAAATATTAAATGCAGAACAATACTGCAACATGAAGATAAAGAGTGGAACATACATTTTCCATCAATTACCAAAAATCCCCGACAACCCAACATAACTATGTGCCATGGAAAATAGGAGCTAATGTAAATTGCAGAACTAATAATATCGATAATATTTCCCAGGAAATAACCAAACTACAAAAAAGTCCACGAAGCCAACAATGTAGTGTCAGTTAACCAAAAACTACAGGTCTAAATTTCACTAACATATTAGAAAAAAAAACAGCAAACATACTTTGGTTGTGGAAGAAATCTTGCTAGAGGCAGAAGGCCATTGGGATCAATGAAGAACTTATCTCCTGTGTTATATGAAGTTGCCACAATGCCTTCCATCATTTTGATCGAAAAATACTGCAAGAGTCACGTGAATCGCCATCATTAGAATACACATATCGAGTAGATACCACATAAACAAGCAGTAGAAAGTTGGACAAGATTGCTTACAGCTTCATTGATAGGACCGAAGATTTCATCAACTTTTCCTATCTGTGTTTTGTTTTGCAGAAAGATTGAAGCATTGAATTTAGGTATTTTATCATTGGTGAGCTTTGTCACTGCATCACCTTCACACGCATGGAGGAACGTGGAAACCTCTACAAGAAAGCTTAACTAAATAAGTAATTAGAATGTATACTTATAATGGCTTGGCAGGAAACAGTACGATACCAAAGTTCATACTTTTGAGTGCATCAAATAAATGAGACGCTAAAGATGACAAGTAGCAGCCAGTGTCTTATAAGTTCTCGCTTTTGGACAAAGTAAACTACTTACACCAAACCTTAAACACCCCCAAAAAAAAAAATTTCTTTCTTCAGAAATGCTTCTGTATTCTCAAACACAAACATGTAAATTAAATAACACAAATTGACAAGCTCATATTTAACGCAATGGAATAATGGAACACACCTATGACTTCAGCAGGAGGTCCTTCGTCGCGAAACCCACCACCACCTCGACCACCGCCAAACCGACCGCCTCTTCCGCCAAAACCACCTCGACCACCGCCATCTCTTCCGCCCCTAAATCCCCCTCCTCTGCCCCTCGGAGGCCTCATCGGTTTACAGTTTAGTCTTTACAGAGAGGGAGAAAGAGAGGTCAAAGGTAATAAGGTTTTAAAGGGCTGCTTGCGACCTTTTCTTCTCTCCTATTCAGGGTTTAGTTGCGCACTAGGGTTTTGGATTTTCATTTTTAGTGCAAAATGACAAAAAATTCCCTAAGATCCATTAATTTTACAGACATACCACTGCGGGCCTTGAATTGGAAAAAGGCCGGTCCAAGTTGAACTAAACAGACAATTAAACCCTTAATCTTCTCCTTGATTCCGGAGTTTTTGAAGCTAGAAAGTGGTGAGAGTGAGACGTGAGACGTGAGACGTGACGGAGGACCGGTTGCATTTGGTCCACATGATTTGGTAACATATCTTCCCAAACCCTAGTGCCAGTTAAGCAGCTGGACGGACTTTATTAGAATTTAACTTCTTTGATAAGTGTAGATTAGAGAAAACACAAACTCTCATTTTCTCTGCCGTTACTATTGTCATCATTCGGCAAGGAAACGTCTTAATCTGGCAGTTGTAAATTGAAGAACAGCTTGGCCTTAATTAAGAACCAAGGAGGTTTGGTTGATATTGATGTTCTTGTCTTTTCATTCGACTCTGACATCTTTAGGTTGAAGAAGACACAACTTGGGATAATAGTTGAAACTGGGTTAGGAAGATGGGGCTGTACCAAACTATATGGAACCCATAAGAGGTACAATAATGAAGGGTAAATCCAGAGTTGGGTGACATCGAACAGATTTGAATGGTTTCGAGTACTCCTGTAATGTCTGGTCTAGTCTCTAACCTCATACAGAACAAAGAAAAATGTAGAGAACGGGGCAACGAAGCAAAAACATTAAGAATCAAACAACAGGACTGCCGGTATTTGCCGGAAGACTTGTCGTGTGAATGATATGAAAAGCACAGGCACTCGGACGCAAGTTTCTTCATTCAGGCTAAGCACATTAAAAAATTTGTGACAAAGTACATATGAAATATAAAATGTAATATAGCTCGTCGGAAAGAAAAAAGAGAGGAGGAAATGACTTGGGTGAATGATCCATTAATTGCAAATCTTAATTGTGCACTCATATTTTCATCTTTAAAAAAAAAAGAACTTGCTCTTCTGTAAATCAGTATTTCAGAGGCAAAACCTTAAGAGGTAGATGCAAACAGAAATTGAAACTTACTTGTCTTCCATTTATGTTTAAACAAAACAAGACAGTAATCAAAGCACATATTGGCTGCAATAGAAGGTACAATCATGTAATTGTCTTCGGCAAACTGTTCTCCCAAGAGCTCGTAATTTTAGCTGGGGGAACACCCTCTCGAACTCCCAATTCTTCCTTTTTCTTCCGGCTTGCCCTTTTTACACGATGTACGAGGATATCCTATATGAGAAGCTAGGATTTTCATTTACGTGTAGAATGCCAACATTAAGCCCAAAAGTACCCTCTTGGCTTTTCCAACTTGGAAGTAGTCGAATTTTTGGAATTCCTCACATGTCCACCAAAATTAACAGACAGTCCGCCCATAGCAAATCGACGCAATGTAGAGATTTTTGGACCACTTTTCCTGCAGAAGGAACATACGGCAAATGAACAATCAGATCTTTGAATGCAAGGTGCTTGATTTTGTTAAATCAGGAGATCAGCAATAACCACATGTGCATTAGACTCCTTGCTCACCATTTAGATTCCCTTCTAAGTTGCAAAATTCTGATTGTATTGAAGTTGAATTTTACAACTACTTTGGACAGTAGATGAGAAAATAAAGTACCTTTACATGGGTGCTAGGAAAGGCAGATGTCCGTAGAGTTTCCTGAGTTTCATCTACCATTTTCCGTCTTGGTATGCTAAGAATGAATGCAGCTTGATCTGGAGTGGCAGCCATAGATGTAATCCTGTAACCATTCTCCCATCGCCGATGTATTCCCTCACTTGGGTACAAAAAATCAAGCTCCACAACCTTGTAGCAACAATAAATTAACAGGTCGGAAATCAGATCTTAATCAAGTAGACTGTGAACACTATCTGCAAGGGTAAGAAAAGACAATAATTAATTAGAGCACCAAATATTACCTGATCAGAATATCCAGCATTCCTGGACATAACAACACCCCAGCGAGTGCCAGCAGTTGTCATGGATGTAACATGAAAACCTTCTTTCCACTTTTTATTTATCCACTTAAACGGAAATGATTCACTCACTTTGTACGACTGTTGCGTGTAAGGGGTCCCTGTACAGTGACAAAAATTTCAGAAATTACTTGATTACAATTAGTCCAACTAATTATTTCAGTTGGTTGATCCTTTTACTAGCCGCACAGTACATGCACAAAATTTAGAAAAGAACCTAAAACAAAAAAAGATAAAGGAAGGACAATGTTTGTTCATTCCCTAATTAGAAGTTCTCCAGGAAAATTATTTTCAAGTTAACAACACAACTCCAAATTATGTTAGTCATACTACTTGGATTGATAGTGGAACTGTTAATTACCAAAAAAAAACAAAAGATAGTGGAACTGGCACAAAGTTCGTGATAAGTTCAAATATATAATGCAACAACTGTTATGCAAATCAACAAAATATACGATGTGCTATATCACCTATAATATGAAATTGCTCTACCTTTTGACCTTGTAACATGATTCCCTGGAGAAAGAATGGTAAAATAGTATAATCCATTCTCGTAGCAAGTATTCTATGTATGCTAAAATTATGACCAAAATTACAAAGCCGAAACTTAAAAAATTGCAGAATTTAAAAAATTGCAGAATAAATGCAAGCATTGCACAAAATTCTGTGAACACAATGATTGACTTGATTAGTGTAAGCATCCTCGTCAATATGAAGGCCTGGCTCATAAGAGCCAAAACTGAACCAAGATGAAACCAACAAAAGCTATCCTCAAATGAAATCTTAGGAAAGCCATTTAACTTCAGATAAAAGAATAGATTCACATCAACTTCCCTTGTCACTTCCACAATTTAAACAGAATAGCCAATCTATGTTACACATATACCAACAAATTCATATTTCCTACAAGGCTACACCAGTGTTTTTACATCTACAATGTTTATGGACTCAAATCCTAGAAGCAAATTATTTAAAATGAGCGAAAAATTCCCCGACACTAGAAAAATACAAAGAAAATAAATAGCAAAGTCAAACCTTGAATTAAGGAGTTTGTGTCCAACCACAGCATACAATAAATTACAAAGCAGGAAATTATGTATTTAGGGCAAACGGATTACTGACCCTTTGACATGACAACCAATGAACTTCCATTATTTGCACCAGCAATGGAACTGATATAAAAATTCTTTTCCCATTGTTCCATAATCCAATCCTGACAAGAAATAGACATAAAAATGCTCAACACTTGCTTTCACTGCTGATCAAGCTGAAGATGATAGAGAGAGAAGTTTTCAGATGACAACCTTGTGCAGGAATAAGGCTGACAAATCATAAACCTGTGAAGAGAAACCAGTTCCAGCATCCATGATTAGGGCCCATAGATTAGCTGCAGAGGCCACACAGCTGATAAATAATCCATCTTCATTACCCTTATCAACATGCTGTCGCAACCTTGCATCAGCTACATTGTAGTGATATCTGCAAATCCAAAAAAATAAAAGAAGGTTCAGTTAACATTAAAGCAAAGGAAGCAAAAAACAACAATGAAGTGGATCAATATCCTTGTTTCCTTTTGCATAACTCACTTGTTTCCATAGATCAATACATTATACGTCACTTCATTTTAGGCAATTGCAGAAAATGTTTCATAAAGACCCAAAAACTGGAACAGCTTGAAAATATCAACTAATCACATCTCAAACACTAGGAAGAATAACTTATCAGAAGCAGTTTTACTAGGAATTTTTAAATAGGATTCATTGTTTCAGTTGATTTATATTCATTCGCCTCAAGCAAAGAGCAAGTGTACTCTTCAAACTGAGACCAGTACACTTTTTAACTACACGCCCGATAATTAAACATATAATGAACTCGCCAAGGGCTGCTCTCTGCATCCTTTCAAGTGCTTAAAAGCAATCTTTTGAAGTAACAGCTACAAACTGAACCCAAACATAAAACAAGTAATATGGCCTATAAGATCCTAATGGAATGCAATGCTTGCTAAGAGAAACAAACTCAAATATTAAACCAGTTCGATTCATTTTGCAAACTTCAGTGATTGAAAGCATACACAGGATATTATAGGACATAAGTATATGAAAGACAAGTAATAGAAAAACAAGATACCTCTGCTTCATGGGCCGACGTGCATTGTAGACAGAAATCCACTGTGTAGCAGGACTACCTAACCTTACTTTTTTCTTTGGTTGCTCGTCATCTTCCAGATTTATGAGCAATCTTCCACGTTTTTGGCCCACCTGTATCCACGTAGATCACATTAGAATAGCAACTAAAATACCAAAACATCATTTCTCATTGAGAAGAGATCAAACCAGAATTACCTTAAGAGCCCCATCAATTCTAATTGGCCTTAGTGGTGAGCATGGTTCAATAAGGCTTTCAAAAAGAGATATCAGCTTGGAGTAATTGGGCTCCTCATCAAACTTCATATTGCTAACAGCTTCAAGGAATTGTTTGAATGGTGCAGGGCAGAAACAACACATCAACTCAGGGGAAGTGGCCATCTTCTTCTTACAAACCAAAAAGCTCTTGTTATCCCCCTGTAAAATTTAACAGACACCAACACAGTGAAATAATTAATAAAGTTTATTAAGATCAAAATGTATGCTATAATATCCTTTATAAAAAACTTGCCTGATAGCCTTGCCAAGGTAATCTTCCTTTTATAAGAAAGATCAATGTGTATGCTAATGACTCAAGATCATCCCTCCGACTTCCAGTCCGGCCTAAATGGGCATGTACACTTGCATACCTTATAGTTCCCCTGCCAAAAGTGTTTGCTTAACCTTTAATTTCACAAGTAAAATAACGTGCTACATCTACAACAGTTGGGATCACCTAAGGATATTGCTACCAAATAATGCCAATTTACGGCAAATTTTACATATGATCAGCACATTCATAAAGGGAAATATCCACACACCTGAATACATCAGGTCGCTGATCATAATCAACATGTTGACCAGACGATGCATCTTTCCATCTAGAGGCTGCAAGAAACACGTGTCAGCTGTAAATTTAACCACATGGCAGAGAACACCAAACTCATAAACATATATCTAATTGAAAATGGTTCTAAGTTGTCCTGGAAAAGATACATCACAAAGTAGGAAAAGCATCACGTAGTAACACGGAGAAAAGATAGCTTACCCAAACCAAGATCTATAAGATATAGTTTCTTATCGTCAGGGCTTCCGGGCTGACCAAGTAAAAAATTCTCTGGTTTCACATCTCCATGCACAAACCTTATCCCAACATCATAGCCATAGTCAACTTGATGTAATTGTATTGTAAAGAATGAGGATAGATATAAGAAAGTGACATAACAAAGGTGGAAAAACTCTCACCCCTTTAAGTGAAGCTTTTCAAGAATCGATATTGCCTCCACAGCAATGCAGGCTACCATGTTTGGTGACATCCTGTCGCAGGTACTACAAAATTAAAATATAGAAAGAAGAGCAACGAGAAAGACAAAGAGGGTGAAAGAAACATAAAGTGAGAGATTCTTACGATTGGCCTAGGGAGTTCCAAACATCCCAAAGACTCGGCCCAAGCATGTCCATTACCTAAAACGTCAATAAAGTCCTTGAGACATAAATAAAGCTAATAAAATACAGATGGTGGATTGACTGTTGTTAACTCTCACCAGAATATAGAAATCTCCTTGGCGACCCTTGTAATGCACCCAAGGGATCCCATAGCAACCATTCAGGGTACTTTTGAATTCAACAGGAAAAATGTATCAATAAAAGTAAAAGTACACCTGCGATGCAAATTCAGACAATTAAAGAACATCATACTTACTTGTACACTTGCCACTCATAAGGAGGGCCATAATTGCAACCTTTACTATTTCGGTGCTCAAATTTTAATGCAACCTGATAGAAAACAAAAACACAGGATCAGATTTCAAGCAATCATAATTTTCCCGTAAAGACCATCAGAAGGTAAGTGAAGGTACTAGTCACACCTCAATTGCATCCGGTCCAGTTCTATCAGAGCCACCACTAACCCGGCGACCAACATAAACTTGACCAAAACCACCTTTTCCCAATTTTCTTTCTATTTTATATACAGGAGAATTGCCCACTTGCACCTGAATTCAGACAGAAACACTATGTTTATTAAAAGAGAGATTTGCATAAAACAATAACTTGAAAATTTGACACAGAAATGAAAAAGCATCTATGCAAATAACTAATTTGAACATAGGTAAACTATTGATGTATCTTTCAACTAGTCAATGAAGTATAAACTGAGTAAATTTGATAACTTTTCAATTAAATTTTGCTTAGTGATATTACAATCACAATATAACTTTTAGTAATATTGACTTTCCCAAAAAAAAACAAGTAATAATGCTTCTTCGAAAGAATCAACTCCCCTTAATGAATGACTAGTTACTCAAATACATACATGATGCAACCAAATTCAATAATAATGGTCAATACCCTCTCTGGAACAGGAGTTGTGCTCCCTTCTTCTTCAACTGCTACAGCCTTCTCTGCACTCCCACCCTCCATTGCAATATCTTTATCTGCCACAACCTCTACTCGATTAAAACCAGGGTCTGCTGCTCCCACAGCCACAGGTTCGACCCCACAAGGTTCTGGATCTAAATCTATCAACCTAACGCCCCGGCCTCTACCTGCAGCAGTTGGCCTCGTAGGAATTGCTGGCGAAGCCCCTTTTGCTACAGCATTACCACCCCTTCCTCTTCCTCCACCAGCTCTCCTCCTGGTCTTGTTTTGAGTAGGCAATATCCAATTCTCTGCTTGGTTGGTTGGTTGTTGAGGTGGCTGAAGATCGTCAAGACGTTTTGATCTCCGGGCTCCGCTTCTCAACTCAGGCATCCTCACCCCATGCAAATCACATACCACTAGATTCCCTCAATATCCATCAAGCATCCTGTAATAAGATTAGTAATATACTTTAGAATGTATATATCCAGCACAAGTACAGAAAAATAAGCCAAAAAGTTTACTTCTTACGAAAAACAGTATAATCAACAAAATCAAATTCTACAACATGTCTTCATAGTATTAAACTAATACATAGACATGTTTGCGAAAATACAAATCAGCGATGAAAGAAAATGAAAAGCATATAAACTGCCCTCGCACATTAACTAACGCGTGTAAGGGTACAAAACCATGTAAAACTCCAAAAAAATTTGCAAGTACACGTGTCACGAACAGGTATCTGATCAGACCATTTATGGAAACTCAGTTAAGCAATAAAACCAAAATTTTTAACATATCCTTTTTAAAAAGAGCGCAATCCGTAATATTTGACATCTACAAAATTAAACATATCAAGCTACAGGGATCATGAAATCATCGATTAACATGTTGCATATACGAAATCCTGCATAGAATCAAATATATAACTGAAGCAAAAGCTAAAGCTGCATCCTTTAAAGCAAAACGAACAATATCCAGACTTATCACAGCCTAAAAACAAGATAAAGCAAATGTAGCTAAAACTAAATATCACACATGCATCTTATCATTCCACTTGGGAGATGCAGCTTCTTTTCTCCATTCCACTGCTCTAAATAACCCATAGTAGCATCTTAAGCAAAGAATCAAAAACTAAAAGTATCTAAACAATTAATTGAATTAACCTAGAACTGCCGTCAAGTACGCAAACATCGACAAAACCAAAAAGTAAAGAAATTTTAGATAAATTTCAAAAGCATGAAAGAAGATAAAAAAAATTAGGACTCAGACCTCAACTACCAACAACCAGCAGCCCGATCATGAAAAGGAACTCCAAAAAAAATCACTAGAGAATAATCGAACCGATCATCAAAGAAACTAAAACAAAATGAAATATCAACAAAGAGAACAAAACAAAAACAAAAAACAAAACGCGGAAAAGAGTCCTCACAGATCGACCCTCCGAAAGCAGAAAACCGGAACGATCGGAGCTGAAAGAAAACCGCCACCGATTGTTGCTTAGATCGCGTATTTGATCGAACCGATGAGTCGTCTTCAGATGAAAGGAGCTTTCTTTTTAGCTATAAATAGATAAACATATTCTTGATGGTTCTGGTCGCTGCAGTTGACAAGGCAAAACAAAATCGGCAACAAATTTCTGCGTTTTGCGTTATAATCCTCGCGTTTTGGTGTTGGCAATGCATGTGATGTGCGCTATGGTGTTGGTGGTGGAGTCTCAAAGGAAGATGGTCTGTGTCTGGATGTATGTATATGAGTGTCTTCGGATGTGCCCGTGCCTGTGCCTGACGAGTTTTTCCCTTTTTCTCTTTTTTTTTTCTTTTTTCCTTTAAATTTTAGGTTTTCTTTGTTGTCGTGTATTTCACAAATCACAAGGGATGAAGCATGCAAAGCGTGGGCTTTCGAAATAAACTTTACCAATCACATGCTTTCTGTTTTTGGATAAGTGTTTATGAAATATTGATTTTGAGTCAATTTGTATTTTATTATTACCAAAAATACTTTTTAAATTTGGACTAGAAGGTCAATTTTTAAGCTGATATGTATATATGTAGCTGTATCATCATCCACACATAATAGTTTTGACTATATAATTATAGTCGTGGACACCCGCCCGACCCGGTTCAATTTAAGAATTGGGCTTAACAAAGCTTTCTGGATCGACTCGACCCATCTTCATGACTGTTCAAAAGTTCTCGTTGTTATGTATTTTACCAATTCTCCGACGTGGAACAGTGACAACTGACCAGCCACCCACATGGCATCGCCGGCTCAAGCTCCAAGTCGGATCCCTGAACTCAGGCACGACCCTGTCACTAACCGGTGGGTCATATTCTCACCCGCCCGAGCCAAACGCCCCTCAGATTTCAAGTCCAAAACCCCTCAATCAGCCAACCCCAGTAGCGAATCGTGCCCCTTCTGCGGTGGTCGTGAGCACGACTGCGCGCCCGAGATCTTCCGCGTACCGCCCGACTCCGCAAACCCGAACTGGAAGATCCGCGTGATCGAGAATCTATACCCTGCTCTCAGCAGGAACGTGGCGGTTCCAGATGGTGAGATTGGTTGTCCGGGTAGGGTCTTGGGTGGGTTTGGTTATCATGATGTGGTGATTGAGACTCCGATTCACTCGGTGCAGTTATGCGATATGGAAGGGAGGGAGATTGGTGAGGTTTTGCTTGCTTATAAGCTGCGGATAGAGCAGATTATGAGATGTGAATTCATCAAATACGTGCAGGTTTCGTTTCCATTGCATTTATTCTTTTTTTTTTTTTAAGGAATCTCGTTGATAGATTGCGTTCTTACTTCTGTTTTATTGCGATTGAGACACAGTTTTGTTGTTAGAGCTAATTTTTACAGTTCCATTAGTTGGGCGTTTCTGTTTGTGGATCTGGAGTACTAGAAATTGATCGAATGTCAAATCGAAATTCTGGGTTTTGTCTTATTTCTGTTTTTGTTGCTTATGTTAATTGATACATTTTGATTCTTGATTTTCCTTCTTCTTTTATTGTAATTTGCTACTTAAATTCGCTGTCCACTAATTTTCATATCTCTAAGATTCATAATTGAGCTCTTGCTAAAGGTTTGTTCCAAGGTTTTCTTGGAATAGAAACTTTACTCATGGTTGTGCTAGGTAGCCTTTTCCATATTTTTAGGATGAAAACAAACAGAGAATCTCCTTTTGTTTAGGGTTCTTGCTATTACCTTAACCGTACATGGGAATAGTGTGACCTTCAAAACTAATGAACATTGAAGTCTATGACCTCACAAATTTCATTGTTCTTTTATGTTTCATATTTTAGCATTTTTTTCAGACCTATGGAAGATACGTCTCTTCTTCCCCAGCGTTGTTTAGTGTACAACTTTAGGATTTGCCATTGTGTGTGCAAGCAGGTCGCAGCCTTTAGTTAGTTCATACATGTGTTGGATTTTAAATTCAGTTGAACTTATTTTACTTGATTTATGTAGAACTTAATTTAGATGTTGACAAGCTGCATCTTGTTGTATTTTTAGGTGTTCAAGAACCATGGTGCTTCTGCAGGGGCATCATTTAGCCATTCCCACAGCCAGATACTGGCTCTCCCCATTATTCCTCCATCTGTTTCCCTACGACTTGAGGGGTCAAAGGAACATTTTGATAAGACAGGGAAATGCAATCTATGCGAAGCTCTAGGGGAAGAGCTTGTAATTGATAAAACAGCCCATTTTATCTCAATTGTTCCTTTTGCAGCTACCTATCCTTTTGAAATATGGATTGTTCCACTTGACCACTGCCCTCATTTTCATGAACTTGATCACCATAGGGTAATCTTCGAGTGCTTGGTTCAATATTCTCCAAAATGCATATTTCGTTTCTTTATGCCACAAGTTCTCAAGGACATATATGCCTCCTATTTTCTCTAGATGTTATGACTGAACTGCATCATCAAGAGACAATTGTGTAAAAGGATGACCAATTAATTATCATGTGAATAACAACTGATAGTATAGTACCTTGTATGCTATTTTAAAAGCAGCGAGAAGTATTGTATAACTTTATAACCCAAGGTCATGTCACTTATATTTGGGCTTCGGGCTTGGGGTCGATCATTGTGATGACCAATTTCCCGCTAGACTAGTGTGTCCTTTTCCTTCAATACTGTTTCACATGAAAAGGTTTTATTGTTTTTATATCCTAATTAACTACTGACATCCTGATTAATGCGCAATTCTGCAGGCGGTCGATCTTGGGGGACTATTAAGGCTCATGCTGAACAAAATATCAATACAATTGAATTATCCCCCATTCAATTTCATGATCCAGACTTCTCCTCTCCAGGTTAAAGATTCTCAATTACCATATGCTCATTGGTATTTACAAATAGTACCTCAGTTATCTGGGCTGGGAGGCTTTGAAATTGGATCTGGTTGTTATATTAATCCTGTTTTTCCCGAGGATGCAGTAAAAGTACTAAGGGATGTTAATCTTCCTGTTGAGCAATGAACTACTTAGTTATAGATTTGTTGAGAAGAGAAAAGCATAAGCGTTTGCTGTGACCATTATTGGTCCACTTGAAGCTGGACTATTGATGGAAAGGTGGAGCATATACATCAAAACTTGCGTCTGCAAGAGACCATGTGGCTGGTACAGCAGTACTTTATCTTTGGGAAGTACATCATCATGTTTATCCACAATCATGCAAGACAGTCAGAAAGTGAAGGGCATAAGGCCTTCCAACAACAGCAGTCTGGCAGATATGGCATCCAATGCTTTTTTCTGTTTCTTTTTTCTTATGCATTTTGAAAGCATAATTCCTCCTGTCATGGAAACGAAACCTCACGAAGAAGACTTGATATGATTAATTATGAACGCGTGGATTAAAAGAACAAGAATGCATAATTCGTCCATTTTCATCACCCACTTCAACCGTGTACTCTCTGAAGCCCTCTACAAAGCTCTGGGGAATTGATTGGATGATCGTAACGGGGAGAATGTACTAAATGAGCACCATTTAAAAGCTTGGGAAGGTAAGTGAATTGAAGTTGAACGGGTTTGAAGTGATTAACCTATATTTATAATTCGAGTGTGTTTCAGCTCAGTTGACACAATACAGATATCTAGATTTAACGTCTAAAAATTTTATTTCGACGTTGGAATTTATGTTCACTGCTTATTGGAGCCTCATGTGTGGAAGTCTTGCATGAGGTTTAAACACAGTGATATAGCAAAATGGAGCTGATTTATCAAACCTTCTGATCACGAGATGATCATAGGAGGGAGGACTGCCAAAAATCTTGCCCTCTAACATGTTAAATTGTTTATCTTGATTTTCTAAATACATCTTTGCTGTTATTAAGAGATTAGTCATTTGAGTTAATTTTATATGGTTAAAAGTCCTCCGTTACTATGGGGTAGGGAAAAGGAAAAACATTAGCTAAAGTGAGTACGAGAAGAATCTCGAACTCATTTTAGGTCTTGTTTAATAAACAGTGGATTATATTAGCTATTAGTTGATTGTTATTAGTGGTTGATTATATCAACTAACTTGACTAATAGAGAACATCAGGTTTATTAAAATGTTTGATAAAATTAGTTGTTTAATATTAACTGCTTATATATAAAATGACTTATGAGGGTATGATTTTAAAAAATATAAAGACATGAATATTATATATGTTTTTCGTTGAATATTTTTATCAGAATTTAGATTTGAATTTAGATTTTAGGTATTTAATTTTACAAAGTTTAAGTTTATAATTTTAATAAAAAATTAAGAAAATATAATAATAATAATAAATAATAATGATAATGATGATGATGATATATCCACAACATCTAAGTGTTTTTAACCTACAAGCAATATTATTATATATTGTTGTCATCTTGTTTTTAACATCTTGTGTAGAGTTAACTTTAATATATTAAAATACATGTAGAGACATAAATTCAAGATTTTGATTGATGATGTTAAAAGTTGGGTTGCTAATTGTACTTCTTTTAATATAGTTATGTAACGTAAAAGATGTACAAATTATTCTATTTTGATCTATCAATGAATATTTGGATATTTTTTCAATATCTTCTATCGAGCCTTAAGAATTTGAAAAGTCTTCTCAATACATTCTTAATGATAAATAAGTTTGATTAAAAACTTTTCGAGATTTTCTTGAATTTGCATCAAAAATTATGATTGATGATATCTTGTCTTTGAGTAAAGGGTCAAATATCATTCTCTTTTTAGATGACCTTTGTCAACTATGTAATATTTATCTGAGTGTCAATAAAGGCAATATAATTAGTCTAAATGATATCATAAAAAGTCTAAATTATGAATAGCAAATCCTAAAAATTTTAAAATTACTTATCGGTGGTTTTAAAATTTTAAGTCTCGAATTACCGATTATATCAAGAAAACTATGAGAATCATGTATTGATCCTTCCTAACTCGCTAAAACATACTTAAATAGTAAATCAAAATTATATGTTATCAATATATTTGTAGTTGTTATTCATTTCTATTCTTTATGTCTGATTTGATCCTCTTCTGCAACAACTACCGCTATATGTGTACCATCAATAGCTCTAATGCAATTCTAATATAAAACAATAATTTTCAATAAAAAAATATAATGAAACAGGAGGAATGTATATTCAGTTATCTTAAAATGTGGCATATATCTAGTATCATTAGCAATGTGTAGTAGAATCTCTTTGAATTTGGGATCTTTTGATGCAAGTATATCCTTTGAAAATCTATCCATGACATTTAAAACTTCTTTAAAAACTCTACTTATAATTTCACCAGAATGTTGAAAGCATTATTGGATATCTCTATTAGAGGAATCTTTACTTAGGACATATACGAATAAACTGACTTTCTCTAAAATAGGCATCATATCCAAAGGTCTCAAACTATGATTGTTTTCCAAAACCATACATAATTGATGAAACGTATTTTGATTTATCATAAATGTATTAAAATATTATTTTTTTATGACCATTCAATAATTCATTCATCCATAGTTTTTCTGTTTAATAGGAAGTCATGTATGGGTTCCTTGCATATGTGGTTAAAAAACACATACTTATGTAACTCGCTACATAAGCTACCGAATCCTAAAACTCATACTCATTGCTCAAAAATTGTTTAATTTGCAGAAGTTGCATAATTTGCATAACATTATCTTCCATATCTATAAATCAACAAGTAAACATATATTTTAAATAAACAAGACAACGATATGTCTAATTATAAAGAAATAAATAATATAAGACGTAATAAAATTATAGATCACCAATAAGATAACATAATATAATATAATAAGCTAACCAAGTTCATAATGTCTTAAAACATGTCAACATAAGTGCACAAATAATAAAAACAATAAACTAAACATAGTAATGCACAGATAGAAACTATGTTTAATGTGTTTTATGTTTCTCATACTCATACATAAACTTTATGTATTCATCTCTCTTTATATCATTTGGTAAACTGAAAAAATGGACCTTCTTTTGTATCTTCAAACAACATACAAGCACAGTAAAATTCAGTAGTACCGGTCTCTAAATCAGGAAAAATACATAGTTTTTCCAAAGCATTCGTAACATCATAATGTGATGCACCACCACCAGTACTTTGTGATGCACCAATATTTATCGTGTTAAAAATTTTCGTAATGTAAGTATTCATCTCCATTGTTGCACTCTGTCTCTCTTGAATCAATTGCATCATATCGTCAAGCCTCTTATACATTGCTACAGATCTTCCTACCTTTTTAATCGAATCATTTCTTGCACTCTTGTTACTTTGCGAACTATCAGTCTCTCAAACCCCTTTTGCATCTTCTTCTCTCAATTTCTTCATCATATGAAGCTTGAGGGGTAGCAATAGGAGTAGATGCAAGGGTCTCTCCACTCCTCTTCTCAATCACCAATCACATGATAATTGTTTAGATCACTAGTCTCATCTATATTCTCATGATTATGGTAGCCTGACAATTGATGATGAGCATTATGACTATCAAGTGGAGAAGGAACATATACTTCCTCAACTTCTTTTTGTCCTTATGGATGGTCAGCCACAAGATAACAAACATCCAAAAAGTTAATCTAACTTACATTGAAGCTCAGGTTCAAGCCCTTTTTCTTTACATATTTTAAAATTGATATTCTCCTATAAAATTAAATAACTTATATCTAACCAACTATTTAACATCAAAGTAAAGGAAAATAACTTAAAATGGGCTAACCTTAAACTTCAAAGTCCACCATTTCTCACTAACAACAATTGTTCCTTTGTTATAATCTCATCCTAACCCTGTTTCTTTCATTTTCAACTGTTTCCAAAGACTTCGTCTAGTTCTTATCTAATCAAACTTATTTTTAAACTTAGTTTTATCCCATAATAAGTTGGTCGCTTTGTGAAACTCTTTTTCCACCTTCTTTCATGGTAACCTTTAAAAAATAACTCCACCACGTTTTCCCTTAGTCCTTTGAATATATTGGTTATAAATGTCACAAAAGATAAGAAGTATTTCTTTTGGCCAACAAACCCTACTTATATCATTCCCCCTTGACTTTCTCCTTTGTTTCTTTCTGAGGACGATATCATCTAATCGTACAAGATAAGAGAAGATTATATACTAGTCAATCAATTTGCAATTGGTTTTACTAGTTAGTTAGTTTCTACTAACTTGAATGCATAATCATGAAAATTTTAAGTTATTTAAAATAATTTATAAAATTATTCATATCAATTAAACTATTCCAACAAAATAAATATATAAATACTTTTTATCATCGGTATATTTTTATTAATTATTCAAAATTATATAAAATTTTATTGTAATATATTTTATTTAAAATATTATATTATAAAATATGAATCTATTAAATTACTGTTTGTTTATATATAATAATTTAAGAAAATACTACTGCATTTTGGCAACAAAAGAACCATTAAATAATTAAATAATATTAGAAAAGATAAATATAATTTTGTAAATATTAAATAATTAAGTTTTAATGCACGATTACGAAACCTTCTTAATAAGATTCGGAGAAGAATTAAAATCTAGAGAAAACCATCTTAAACATGAAAAAAAAGAGAGAAAAGAGAGAGCTAGGGATAAAACAAAATAGTTACAAGTTAGGCTTCGCTAAAAGTGGAATGATAGAAGAGAGTTCTAAATTAACAGGGTCATTATAAAAAATAATGGTACTTTCTTGTTCACTAAATTTGACAAGTTGGAGACGGTATTTCAGAAGCAGGAGTGTGCGTCAAATAAAAAAAATTTGTGTGAATGTGTCCTTTTAGGATTGCATATTTACCAATGGTATAAATATCGTTCCGTACCAACTATTTTCTCGCCAATATGTACCATGCCGGTCCAAAAATAGAACGATATTATAGTTTTTGGCACCATCCTTCGATACTGGTCAGTAACGTGAGTTTTTGTTCAACACAGTAAGTTTTAAAAAATGTAGGGACTATTTTGCAAATATGAAAATTTTTAACCTAAAAAAGCCCTGCCTCCACACACTTGACCTTTATGCTTCTTTTGATTTTTTTCACTCTCTCTCACTAACTCTCATTCACCTTTGTTCTCTCTCTCTCGTTCTCCTCTCCATCTCTGGTGGTGCTGCTCCGTCTTCGACAACTATCATCTTCCTTCTCGATCCACGCCAGCACTATACCATTTTCAGTCGTCCTTGCATCCTGCACGCGAAGTCGCGAACACGCCACTGTCTTTAACCTTCCTCTATGAGGACCACCTCACCACGTCGTTGCCACCATTGAACATCTGAACCCCCTCCATGCCACTGTCATAATGGCTACTCTCCCCAGATCTAAAGCCGACTCGTCACCCAACCTAAAAACCCGAAGCTGCGAATTAGTTTTTGGGTGTGCTTTGACTTTTCAATTTTTCTGCTTAATTGCATTTTTTATTATGAATCGGTTGAAATTTGACAATTGAAAGTTGAAATTAAATTTGAATTGGATTTGTGATTTGCATGGGTTGGATATTGGAGTTGAATGATTCATGGTTTTGTTTTGGTTTATTTCTAGTTTAGTTCATTGATTATGGATTGGTTTAAGAGAATTTATGTTAAGTTTTTTTATGATTGAAATGCATGGAATGTGATGTGAATATGTGATGATGTGAATTGATCCAATTGAAAGTTTGAAAGTTGAAACAACTTAAATTAAATTTTAAAATTAAGAATGCAAAACCTTAAATAATTAATTGACACATTCTTAAAATTTGTGGAATGATATTTCCTTTTATATTTGGGTATTGGCTTTAGGTAAATAATTAATTGAGTATAAAATTAGGCTATTGTAAATTAATAATAATTTGGTTGTAGTTAATGGTATTTGGGTATTGGCTTTGGGTAAATAACTAATTGATGTTGAATTATTTGGTAATATATATGTGGGCTATCATAAATATTTATAATAAATAATGTGTGAAAATAGTGATGTAAATGTGTCCAAAAGGAACTTTTTTCAAATTGTGAACATGTTGTAAGCTAAACTCCAACCACTTATACTTAGACTTATTAATGTCAATTAAAATGGTAAAAACAACTTATATATTTAAGAACCAAATATAGAATGGTGTATATAATATTATGGTTAGTAGAAATGAAAAGAAGATTCAAAGCTTTAAATAAGAAAAAAACATTTCCAAAGAAGTTATATCCTTCAACTTGATCCTCATGTTATTAATATACCTTCGACTTGATCCTCATGTTATGAATAGATGTGTATGAACAATTGTATAAGATATATCATTCATTATTTGGCAATTATGTAAATCACACTTTTAACTTAATCCTCATGTTTGAAACTTTGAATTGAAATTATTAGAAATAGAAATTGTTTATGTATTTTTATGATTGTTGGAAATGAAAATTATTTATGTATGTTTCGTGTAATTATATATTTTAAATAATTAAATTGTTAGTTTTGACTTATAGTGAATTATGTTCGATAAAATTGAATTGTGTATAATGTAATTATACAAATGAGTTATATTATATAAGATAGACATGCGTATTGTGTAATGAAATTATGTGTTATTTATTTGGATATATGTATTTATTTACTTTTACAAATAAACAGAAGGAAGTTCAAGCACTCTTGATCAAACCACTTTAGGAAGATACAATGATCCAGCTTGAGCTCATACTGCATTGGTTCCCGGTATGAGAAACTATACTATTTGCTTATTTTATAATATGCATTTGAAAGGTGGAGGAATCACCTGATTAAAGAAATATGTAGCTGAGGTTAAAGGAGAGATGAAACCCTGTAAAAAAGTCAGTCATGACGTGAAGTGAAGTGACAAATGAAAACATTGCTTGAAAAATATCAACATGAAAAAGATAGAGTGAAAAGGTTAAATTTTGAAATTGATAGTGGAAGTTTGTTTTCTAGGTTCTGTAGTGATTATGAAAATGTTGAAGGTGGTAGGGATAGTGGTAGTGGCATTAGTACTGGTACTAGCAATGTTTCATCCTAAGCCCAAGAAGAAGCACCTGGACTTGGTGTGAGGAAGAGAAAAAGACAAATGACTAGCTTTTTGTACCACGAACAACTCCTAGAGCCTAACCTTTAATTCGTAGTGCAATGCAATCAAGAGATGCGATTCAAAATGTCAATATGACAGTAGCTAGATGGTGTTATGATATAGGTTCATCATTCAATGCTTTTTAGTCTTCTTATTACTATCAACCTATATTGAATGCAATAGCCTCTTATGGTTCGGGATACAAAGGTCCTTCAATTGATGACTTAAAAGGTAAAATTTTAAGTTGTTTTATTTATAAAATTAAAAGTTATTTAGCATAATGAAGAGTGAATTGAGCTACTTATGGATGTTTAATCATATTTGATGGTTAGATACATAGGAGACAAAAGTCTATTATTAATTGTTTAGTTTATTCTACAAATGGCTCAATATTTTTGAAATTTATTGATGCATATAACCTTATTAGGAATACCAAGGCTTTGTTTGAGATATTTGATGAATTTATGATTGAAATAGGACCAAAAAATATTGTTCAGTTTATTACTGACAATAATTCTGCTTATAAAGCGGCAGAAAAAAGGTTGCAGAATAAGTATAATTCTTTTTTTGGACTCCTTGTATTGCACATTGCATTGATTTAATGCTGGAGAATATAAAGGGTCCTAGGTATTTTCCTATTAATAGTGAGACTACGCTGAAAACTAAAAAGGTGACCAATTAATGAGAAATGAATTTACCAATAGTAGGAATTTGTATAGTCCTGCTGTGACAAGATTTGTAACAAATTTCTTATCACTTAAGTCTTTTGTTACGATGAAGAAAGAATTAAGACAAATGTTTACAAGTGATAAGTGAATTGTATCTCAGCATGATAGGTCTAATGTTAGAGTGGAGGTTTGTAAAATTATAGTGGAAGATAGTAAATTTTGGTCTCAATGCCAATTTGTTATCTGAGTTTGTAAGCCTTTGGTGAGGGTGCTTCGCTTGACTAATAGTAAAAAAAAGCCAACAATGGGTTTTTTATGTAATAGAAAGAGCAACGAAAACAATCAAGGTCAATCTGAAACATAGACTTTCTTTGTACACATTATATCTTTCAACCATTAATGAGGAAAAAAAAGACAACTTTCTTCTCCGTTATTTGTAACTGTGGCGCTTTTGAATCCTAGTATCTATTTTAGACTGGATTTTACTAAGCAAGCTAAAGTTAATAGAGGAATGCTTTTAACTATTACAACAATTGTTGACATTAACGCGATGCAAGATCCCTTAAGCTCACAAATGAAGCTTTATAAGTTGTCTTATGGAGATTAGTTGTTTCCTTTTTCTTATTTATTGAAAATTAATTATTACTTTATTTTGTTTATAATGCTACTTTTGTTATCATACGACTTACAATTTCTTGGTGGAATCAATTTAGAAATGGTGCTCCATAATTGAATTTTAAGTCAATATGTGAATGCAACAGGTTATGAATGAAACTAGAACACATTTGAATTTATCCACTCCAATAAAAGGAATAGATTGGAGCATAAAAGGTTGAATGAGTTGGTTTTTGTTCTTTACAATTTAAAGCGTCAAGAAAGGTTTGTTATTATCATTATTAATTTCGATATAATTTCTTATAATTTTATAATAATTAAATTTTATTGTTTACTAGAGTCTTAATAGTACAAATAGTTCAATGATCCAATTTTCATTAATAATATTAATCTTTTAACAAATTGGATTTTTGAATAACCGAATTTGGTAGATGTCAATGATTTGGAAGATAATCTTGGATGAGAAAGCATTGACATATCATTCAATGCTTTTAATTTGGGTAAAAACTTTATAAAGGGTAAAAATTTATAATTTGGGAATTAACTTTTAATTGAAATAAGTTAAGATTAGATATTTCAGTTAATTAAAATATAAAATAATTAAACTAATTAAAATGTTTAAAAATTTAAATGTTAAAATAAGCCACTTAAATTTTACTATGTTAAGTAGTATATAAATGGTATTACGTTCATAGTTAATTTTAAAATCATGTTAATAATGACATAATATTTAGTTAATAAAAGTTTCATCTTATTTAATTTTCATATATTTAAACTTAAAATTTTAAAAAATGTTATGGTTAAAATTGAATGCTCTGAAATATTAAGATTTAAATTATATTTTAATTTAAAACAAAGAATAAAATTTTAACTAATTTAACTTCTTCAATTGTAAAACCTTGAATCAATTAACTTTTTGTTTGACTTTTAAATTTTGATTCAATTTATTGAAATAACTTTTATTGTTAAAATTAATCATTTTATTAATTAATCAATCGATTTTGTAAATTAATAAGTTCTTATAAACTAAAACAAATTAATTAATTTTCATTTAACAATCTCTTTTTAAAATAAATTTCAAATTCTTGATAGGTAAGGACAATTTCTTCTAATTATATTTCAAATTCTTTAATTTTATTCAATCTAAATATTTTGTTTTATTAGTTTAACTTATGATTTTAAAAATATTGATTAGAATTTATCAAAATCGAATACCTTTTGTATTGTATTTTGTTGTCTTGTGCAAGTGAAAATAATTCTTGTCTTTAGGACCAAGTTTTTTAAAACTGAGAGATTGAGATTAAAAAGAATATATAAGAAGTATAGTATAACTTTTAACAAAGTAAAGAAAATGAGTTTGAGTTTAAATCAATCCCAACCCTAGGCAAAGGCAAAAGGGACACCTGCCTAGGGCCCACCATCATAAAGCAACATTCCAAGTGCAACATCCCACTACCATAGGGTACATACCCAAACATTCAGGAACATTCAAGTACATATCCTATGATAATGGCAAGGTAGAGCAAAACAGATCCAACTTACATATGACATCATCTAACATAATCAAAAGTTATCAAATTTTAAAACCATTCATTGCATTCATTCACAACTATTTACACTATCTTCATTAGACAAAACTATACAAAACCTCACACAAATTCTAGCAAAATCTACAAAATAAAAGCTATAACTCTTTGACGTCAGCTGACAAAACTCTGAGCCATAACTTAGTCCAAAACGTTCTTCTAATCCAGAATAAACACTAAGTCTCTTGTCTCGTACCTGAAAAATCACATTGCAATTTTTATGAGTTTTGCGAACTCAATGAATGAACCATCATTGATGATTTCACCGGATTCACATACACAAATTACATACAAAACATGAATATTTCAAATACTCGCACTGTCATGACACATCATTTTATCAATGCGAATTAGATCATATATAAACACATACAGATGCATATGAGACTCCACATTTGTTATTAATGTTGTGACCAAGTGCCTATCACATATACAAATACTAGCCCATTGGACTCAGTCAGAAACATATATCACGGAGCATAACTCTACGTGTCAAATCATATATCACAGAGCAAAGCTTTACGTGCAAGCGCTTGATACTGACAAATCAAGTCATAATGCCTTTATCTGAGCATGCATTTTATGAAATGCAACAATTTCAAAAAATCGCATATATCACAATCTTATACAAATGCTCAGGCAAGATTTTACAGTTATCGGACCTAAATCCGACATTCAACTTTCGTTGAGAATTCATATAGCATAATACAATCAAAATTATCAAACAAATCAGAACTCTTCCAATACAGTCCCAAATAATTCGATCATTTGGTCTTTTAAATCTTGTATTTCTTGAGCTATACTCATAAAGGATGTTATATATATATTGTTAATTCTTTAATTTGAGATTTAATATCATCTAATTTCATTGATGTATCTATAAAGGAAGAAGTGGATATAATTGGGTTTGTAATTTTAATCGTTTCTTTCTCTATTTTTTTAGGTTCAGTTAATTTTAGAGGTCTTTCAATTTTTAACGATTGTGATCGTTGTATCAAAGGGTTTGAAGAAGATGAAATATCTTAAAAAGAGTATCTTTGTTGAATTACAGGAGTGATTTGAAATGAAAATTGTATAGCAGGTAAAGGTCGTAAATTGGTTCTAAAGTTTGTTCCTGCTTTGGCAACATCATTAAAGAGTTGATCAATATAGATTCTATTAGTATTTTTGAATTCAATACTATGATGCGAATTTGTTAAAGCATAACTAATTTGGTAGGTAATTGAAAAAGGATATTGTCCTGGAATCATTAAATCGTTTCTATAAAATTTGTATGCAATAGTTATAGTGCCTTCTAAAATTTTAGATTTTAAAGGTATGCCTAATTTTAATGGAGTATTGAATTTAATTTTCTGATAAGCAAGATTTCCATTCATAATGCCTATAACTTGATCGTTTAAATTTTGCATTTGCTCATCTATAATAGCCATTCTAATGGGTGAATCTATTCCTTCTAGAAAAGTGGATTTTAATAAAATTTGAATAGTTGAAAGATGAATGTATCCAATCTTAACTGGTTTTTCTAACGGAATTTGTTGTAAATGTTTGGTGATTTGTTCTTGATTGATTAAACTAATTCTAATCTGTCCATTACATTGATCTATTCGAATAGATGTTTCATGTACTATTTTTCCATAACAAATAATATTTTTGCGATTTAAAACTTGATTCAAAAAAGATGTTTTATGAATATCTTGTCCAGATTTTAAATCTAATTGTGTTTTAGCTATTTGTTTTTGTTTATCGCTTGATAAAAGTGTATTAATATGAAAAGTTCCTTGTGCTTCTTGTAATTCTAAATTATTTACATCGATGATATTTTCAATTTCTTTATCCTTTTCTTCGTTAGTCATAACGATGCCAAGGATTATGTATTTTATGATATGCAAGAAGATTTTCTATATGATTACGTTGTTGATTGTAAAATTGATGAAATTATCTTTCTAATTCTAAATTTTGTTGTATAGATTGTAAAGATTCAGCATGGTTATTTAATGTTTGAAGATCTAACAAATATTCTATTTGTATAAAATGTTGATATTGCATATATTGTAAATATTCTATCTATTCTTGAATTGTTGAGAAACACAACAATTAGAGGTTTGACAAATAGAAGAATTAAAATAGTGATAATAGTGGGAAGACATTAATAATAATCTTCTAAATGAGAATAATCTATATCAGTAGTAAATAATTTATCTTACAAATGTTGAAACATAAGAGAAGTAAATCCATAGTGTTGACAAGAAAAGAAATAATCGTTAATTGAAAAGAAGGAAAGCAATTGTACATGCTAATAAATAAAAGATAAGTAATGATTTAAGCCAAGTAAAGAATTGAATAAATGGGAACATAACTTAAATACAGAGAGATATAAATTTAAAGAAAATAGATAATAGAATCATGATAAGGAATCTTTAGTAATAAATTCAATTAATTTTTCGATTATGTGAATAATGAATTCTATTTTACGATTACATTCTCTTATATTGTCTATGCTATCTTGGTCGTATTCCATATCTTCATGAATCATATCAATATAATTATCTAAACTTCTTTTTAATTCTTTAACTTTATTGCGAGGTCCGTCTAATTCAATGACATAAATACCTTCACAGATTCGTCTAATATATTGATCTTCCATTTTAGAGTAATATATAATTGAAACTTTTTATTGCTTAGAACAACTAAATACAAACTTTAATCAATAAGTTTCTGAATACTATTACGATAAAACTTTCTAGTTTCATACAATGACCATTTTAAATTAGTTGCCATTCGAATCATTCGAGCTGTGTCCATCATTTCTTGATATTTCTTAATTTCTGGATTGTTATGAGCATGTTTGTTTAGTGACATCTTTCAATCATTTCATCCAATTTGGCTTCTCGTGTGTAAGTGTTTTTGATAACTTGATTGATATAACGTTTTCGTTCAAAATATGAGGAATTCATATCTGAAAAAGAAAAACAAAAATTAATCAATAAGTTCAGAAATAGCTTGAATATATGCTTAACGTTTTCATTATTTAGAATTTTTAAATCAGAATAATAACAAAGAATAGTAAAACTATAACTTATAAGATGTTGATTTAAAGGATTGACTGGTGTTTGTTCAATAAATTTTGTATGATGATTAATTCTATCATTATATTGGGCATTTAATTGATCACAGTTTTGAATCAGTTGTTTTAACATGTGTCGATGATCAAAATAAGGTAAAAAAGTACTTTCCATGATAATTATTAAATAAATAGAGAGAGACAATGCTATATATAGCATGATTGAATAAAAGTAAAAGATTGAATAAAGAGATAGATAATGAACTTAAACATATTCTCTAACCTGATTCGTCTCTTAGTATGCTTAAACGCCACATGCAGGCTGAACGCAATAAAGAGAGAAGGTAGGATAAGAGAGTGTTTATTCTATATCGAGAGCAAAGGCTCTAAGTTACATTATATAGGCACACAAAAGAGAGACGTCCAAGAGAGTAGTGGACGACAATTGAAAAGTAAAAATAAAAAGTAGCCAATAAGATAACAAAGCAAAAAGAAAGATTTTATCCTAGTACAAAGTAGCCTAATAATTTACAGAAAAGCAGAGATGCTCTGCCTTTAGTCCATATCATGTTGTCTACATTGTGTCTATATGCGTCGGTGCCTCTTTACTCGTCAATAATGGGCTCCAGTGAGTCTGTTTCGTCGTTGCCTTGTTCTTTTGTGGTAGATGGACAATATTTGCATTTATGTTCTGAGTGAATTTGCATTTACTGACAAATAGCATATTTCCATGCAGCTGTGAGTTTTTCAAAAATGTCTTCCATAATCATAAATGAATTTTTGAACTTCTGAATGATCTGAAATTGCTCGGGTGCTATTACTTGCTTGTTCAAGGAAACCATGAGTAAATGAAAACCTTTGTAATTTACTCAGAGAGTGGATTCTGCAGTGGGTCTATTGGCTTGGATAAAAACTCCTTCAAGACAGTTCAAATTGAATTGATTGATAGTGTTCCATGCGAATTCATGATTTGGTGGTGAATCAATTATAGGATAAATACCATTGCTGAATCCAATGGTGATAAATGTAATTCTTGGTAGCAAAATGTTCGCATCTTTGATAAAAGGTCCTTCTACAAAACTGGGATAACTGCTCCAGATTTTTAAAAACATTTCTCTATCTTTTGCAAATTTTTCTTTATAGTTCTTAACTGCCTGGGTAAATCCAATCGGGAATTCTGAAAGGATGGTTAGAGTGGTGATATATAATGTGTCTATAAGCCCACTTTGAAAAAGTAGATATGTGGTCAATGGGTCTGCATCTGGTAAAACAATGGCTTTTGGTCCATACTTTCCTCTATTCAAAGGATAGTATTGTTGGACTTTGAGTGCATCGGTCCAATTTTTTATATTATGGAAACAATCATAAAACATTTCTGAAGTGAGTTTACGGGCTTCTATCTGGATGGTTTTGGTAGGTATGGCATTGATCCGATCCATATTGGGAATTTTACCCAATACCGTCTTTGTAGATGAAGTTGCAGGTGCTTCCAAAACTTGTTTATAAAGAGGTCTGAGTTCAGGATGTTATTGTCTATATTCTGCAAGAGATTTTTCTGCATCAATTTTAGTTTTAAAACTTTTGTGCAAAATACGGTCGGCCGATAATGTATTTGTCAGATTATTATAAGCATCATAGATGCTTGCCATGGGTCCATTATATATAACATAGGTTTTTTCTTTTTCTTTTCCATCATTGTCATCTTGTTGCTTTTGGGATATAGGTGTTTGTATTTGGGTGATTTGAGTTGGAGTGATAGGTGTAGGAGTGGTAATTGAAGAAGTATGACTAGGTACAGAGATAGGTACAGAGGTAGCTTCAATAAGTGCTTTTTGGTTTTCTTTAGTGTTTTGTCTAAGAACTTGAATAGTAGTCTCCAATTGGTTGATGTCTCTAGTAATAGCTCCAACCATTTGCTGCTGATTAATTAAATCTATCTTTCTTTGTGAAAGGGTTTCTTCTAGATTTTTTATTACTGCTTCCATTCTCTGGTTAATATATCTGCAAGAAAATTGTCAGTTGATTTGATATAATGAATCTCAAATTGATATTGGTTGAACTCCAGTTGCCATCGAATGAGTCTTCCTTGATTATAATTAACTTTTATATTAATTTTAGGAAAACTACAAAGATATGTAGAATCCATTTGAATAATAAATGAAACTGGTAACAAATCAAATTTCCATTTTCTCAATGTCTTAAGACAAGCTAATGCTCTTTTTCATGAATAGGATATTTATATTCGGAGGAATTGAACGTTCCATTGATATATTTGCATAAAATATATTTGCATTTGTTGGGAGGTTTTGCCAAATGGCATCTTGCCCATGTATCCATACTTGCATCTATTTGCACGAGGAGTTTATCCTTCGGCAGATAATTATATGAAACTAGTAAATGTGTACATAATGCTTTGAGTTTCCTCACAACATTGGTATCTGCATCATTCCAAAACCATTAAAAAGATGTACTGCATTTCTTTTGCAATAATTTTCTTTCTTTTGCAAGATCTTTTTAAAAACCTTGATCAGAGATATAATTTAAAAGTCCTAAAAACTGTTGTACATGAGTTCTACTAGATAATTGATCAAGGAAATCAACTAACTTTTTAAATATATTAGGCTGTAATTTAATAAATCCATTTTGTTGAAATTCAATGCCTAAATATTCAATTGTTTGTTGTGCAAGTCGTGCTTTCTTTTTACTTAAAATTAAGCCTTTATCACTACACCTCTGAAGAACTATTTTCACTTTTTTCAAATGATCATGTTTATCTTGATTGGAATAAATAATTATATCATCTATATATACAAAAGTAAAATCTTCTAATCCAATTAAATTAGTATCCATAAAACGTTGATAAATACTAGGTGCTTGTTTTAATCCAAAAGATAATACATTCCATTGATAATGTTTTTGTGGAGGACAGATAAAAGCAGTTAAAGGTTTTGTATTTTCATGTAGTCTTAGTTGCCAGTAACCAGATTTGGCATCTAAGGTTGTAAACCATGTATGTCCTTTTAATTTGTTGATAATATAATCTTTGTGGGGTAATTTATATGCGTCTCCTATGGAAGCTTGATTCATTTTCTTATAATTTATAACCATTCTTCTTTTTCCACATTTTTGTTCAGTTGAATTGTTTACATAAAAAGTAGGTGCAGAATGTTTACTAGTACTTGGACTAATCAATTGTTTATTTAATAAATCAGTACATTCGATTATAAATTCTTGTACATCATTTGTGTATAAGGTATATTATTTTTATATTAATTTCTTGTGTTGGATCTTTTAATTTTATTTCAATTAGTTGTTTGTTACGATTTTTCTTTGGATCTAAAGGGTTTTCACTACAAACTTGTTCTAATAATGTTTCAATTTCTAATTGTATTGACATATTATTTAATATATAAAATGAAGTTCATCTAATTTATTTGTAATTTTTGCAATATTTGGTAATGAGTAGTATGATAGATTGGAATTTTGAGAATTATAGATTTTTGGTTTATTGTTTTATTTATGGTGTTTTAATGTAATATAGTGTAAACATTGACAAAAGGAATGTATAATTTTAAAAGTTATTGCCTATAATTAATGGTAATCTAGATTCTTGTTGATATATTGAAGGTACTATAAAAGTATACTTTTCTATAATGAGATAATTATAATAACTTACATACCATATGGATTTAAAACTTCCATCAGCGATTCTTATTTGTAAAGGTTTTTCTAATTTTTTTCAATTGGTTAATAATTATTTGGAGGCAATACAAATCATTGCTCCTGTGTCAATATATGCATTAATTTTTATTTTAGTTTTCTGAATCAGAACTTGAATAAACTTTGTATTCAGATTGACTTGAGGATTCTGATTTTTCTGTATAAGATTCATATTGATAAATTGACGAGATTGTAGAATCAGTATTATATTCAAATTCGATAGGTTCTAGATCTTCTTCTATAGCCAATTGTAATATATGAAGTTTGTCTGTATATTTGGGATTTTTTCTTTTTGGACATGTGTTAGCATAACGCCCTTCTTCTTTACATAACCAACATCTACAATTTTTCTTCTTTTATGGACAATCTTGTTTTTTAGGTTTAAAGTGTCTATATTTTCGTCGTCTGAAATGTTTCCTATACGATTTATAAGGTCGTTGTTTATAATAATGAGTTGGATATTTCTTCCATCTATAAGATTTATAAGGTTTCTACTTGGAATATTTAGATTTTTTATATTTAGTTTTTTTATATTTAGTTTTTGTTTCACATCCCCATTGTTGTGGTACTTTTGGGTTTGTAGCACAACATTGTCGAATGTTTGTATGTTTTAATTTTCTTCTAAATGTTTCATCTAAACATTGTTCTGCGAATAATTTTCTTGTAATTGTTATAGCTCCACCTAAATTGTTTGCTATTTTATTTATTTTCTAATTTATAAAATTGTTCCTCTACTTCAAAGTTTATAGGATATGGTAATTTTGTATAAAACATGTAAATACATTTCTTGTTCATTTCTATATAATTCATAATAATATTTTGAAATTCACATATATAGTTTTCTAAATAACAGGGGATTACATATTTGAAGATGATTTAAATGCCATAGAGCTTGTTTTCTATCTTGTTCTCTGGTTTCTTCATTGTTATATAAGATATCCTTTCCAATAAATTCTTTATAAATTTTCGCTACTATAACATAGAAAGTTGATGTATCAGTATTAGCTTCTTGATACTTTGTAGTATTTTTCAATCTGTTTCATTTTCAAGTAAAAATTATGAGCTATACCTTTCGTTTTATAAGTAATAAAATTCCATAATGAATTTTTGTTAGTTATATCTCCAAAAGGTCTATCTATTTGTAATATTAATTGCATTTTATCTACCTAATCTAGAATTAACTCTTCACTGTTTGCAACGTAATCTATGTTTAGTGTATCACTTGAACCTACTGTTATATGTTTAGTGCATATTCAGAAGGATATTTGTGAATTTTTGTACCTCTTTGAAAATAACCATGTTTACTTTAAATTCTGTATCTACTAAAGGATAATTTGATTTTCTTTTAATTGCTCTTGGATATGGTTGTTCATTTTTAACTTTGCTACTTTCAGGTTGATCTTGGTCTACATATAATTCTTCATCAGAATTGAAGTCTAAGATGAATTCTTTTTTATCGGTTATTTTATTTAACTGTTCCTCTGGTTGTAAAGTTAATTTTTGAACCATTTGTGTAATATCTATTAATTGATTTTGAATGTTTCTTTCTATTGTTTATAATGATTCAACATTTATAGGAGCTGAGTATTCTTCTGAATTTATTTCCATGGTCTTTCTATAATTATTTCTCTAGATTTAGGCCTTGATAGCTATGATACCATTTGGAGCGTAGTTTCTATATTTTGTTGTAGTTTTATATTTTGTATTTGTAAGTCATTGAGTAATTGTAGAGTTATTGTTTGTTGTTTTAATAATTCGATCATTATTCATTTGGTCTTTTAATTCTTGTATTTCTTGAGCTATACTCATAAAGTATGTTTTATATATGTTGATAATTCTTTAATTTGAGATTTAATATCATCTAATTTCATTGATGTATCTATAAAGGAAGAAGTGGATATAATTGGGTCTGTAATTTTAATTGTTTCTTTCTCTATTTTTTCAGGTTCGGTTAATTTTAGAGGTCTGTCAATTTTTAACGATTGTGATCGTTGTATCAAAGGGTTTGAAGAAGATGAATATTTGAAAAAAGAGTGTCTTTGTTAAATTACAGGAGTGATTTGAAATGGAAATTGTATAGCAGGTAAAGGTCGTAAATTGGTTCTAAAGTTTGTTCCTACTTTGGCAACATCATTAAAGAGTTGATCAATATAGATTCTATCAGTGTTTTTGAATTCAATACTATGATGCGAATTTGTTAAAGCATAACTAATTTGGTAGGTAATTGAAAAAGGATATTGTCCTGGAATCATTAAATCGTTTCCATAAAATTTGTATGCAATAGTTATAGTGTCTTCTAAATTTTTAGATTTTAAAGGTATGCCTAATTTTAATTGAGTATTGAATTTAATTTTCTGATAAGCAAGATTTCCATTCATAATGCCTATAACTTGATCGTTTAAATTTTGCATTCATTCATCTATAATAGCCATTCTAATGGGTGAATCTATTCCTTCTAGAAAAGTGGATTTTAATAAAATTTGAATAGTTGAAAGATGAATGTATCCTATCTTAACTCGTTTTTCTAACGGAATTTGTTGTAAATGTTTGGTGATTTGTTCTTGATTGATTAAACTAATTATAATATGTCCATTACATTGATTTATTCGAATAGGTGTTTCAAGTACTATTTCCATAATAAATAATATTTTTGCGATTTAAAACTTGATTCAAAAAAGATGTTTTATGAATATCTTGTCCAAATTTTAAATCTAATTGTATTTTAGCTATTTGTTTTTGTTTATCGCTTAATAAAAGTGTATTAATATGAAAAGTTCCTTGTGCTTCTTGTAATTCTAAATTATTTACATCGATGATATTTTCAATTTCTTTATCCTTTTCTTCGTTAGTCATAACGATGCCAAGGATTATGTATTTTATGATCTGCAAGAAGATTTTCTATATGATTACGTTGTTGATTGTAAAATTGATGAAATTGTCTTTCTAATTCTAAATTTTGTTGTATAGATTGTAAAGATTCAGGATGGGCATTTAATGTTTGAAGATCCAACAAATATTCTATTTGTATAAAATGTTGATATTGCATATATTGTAAATATTCTATCTGTTCTTCGAATTGTTGACAATATATATATATATATATATATATCTTTATATGTGTGTGTGTGTGTGTGTGTGTGTGTAGATCTTTGCTACCTAAAACTCGAGTTGAAGGTAGGGCGTTATCAAACCTTTTATACCCACCACGCTTCGCTGCCTCGCAGGCTAGTTCGGAAGCAGTGGTTGTGCTACAACTCGAACACGAGACGTAGGGGCAGCCCAATCCCATACCTGGACGCTCTGATACCATTTGAAGAGCAGTTTCTATATTTTGTTGTAGTTTTGTATTTTGTATTTTGTATTTGTAAGTCATTAAGTAATTGTAGAGTTATTGTTTGCTATTTTAATAATTCGATCATTTGGTCTTTTAATTCTTGTATTTCTTGAGCTATAATCATAAAGTATGTTTTATATATGTTGATAATTCTTAATTTGAGATTTAATATCATCTAATTTCATTGATGTATCTGTAATGGAAGAAGTGGATATAATTAGGTCTGTAATTTTAATCGTTTCTTTTTCTATTTTTTCAATTTCGATTAATTTTAGAGGTCTGTCAATTTTTAACGATTATGATCGTTGTATCAAAGGGTTTGAAGAAGATGAAATATCTGAAAAAGAGTGTCTTTGTTGAATTACAGGGGAAATTTGAAATGGAAATTGTATAGCAGGTAAAGGTCGTAAATTGGTTCTAAAGTTTGTTCCTACTTTGGCAACATCATTAAAGAGTTGATCAATATAGATTCTATCAATGTTTTTGAATTCAATACTATGATGGGAATTTGTTAAAGCATAACTAATTTGGTAGGTAATTGAAAAAGGATATTGTCCTGGAATCATTAAATCGTTTCCATAAAATTTGTATGCAATAGTTATAGTGTCTTCTAAATGTTTAGATTTTAAAGGTATGCCTAATTTTAATGGAGTATTGAATTTAATTTTCTGATAAGCAAGATTTCCATTCATAATGCCTATAACTTGATCGTTTAAATTTTGCATTCGTTCATCTATAATAGCCATTCTAATGGGTGAATCTATTCCTTCTAGAAAAGTGGATTTTAATAAAATTTGAATAGTTGAAAGATGATTGTATCCTATCTTAACTCGTTTTTCTAACGGAATTTGTTGTAAATGTTTGGTGATTTGTTCTTGATTGATTAAAATAATTATAATATGTCCATTACATTGATTTATTCGAATAGGTGTTTCAAGTACTATTTTTCCATAATAAATAATATTTTTGCGATTTAAAACTTGATTCAAAAAAGATGTTTTATGAATATCTTGTCCAGATTTTAAATCTAATTGTGTTTTAGCTATTTGTTTTTGTTTATCGCTTGATAAAAGTGTATTAATATGAAAAGTTCCTTGTGCTTCTTGTAATTCTAAATTATTTGCATCGATGATATTTTCAATTTCTTTATCCTTTTCTTCGTTAGTCATAACGATGCCAAGGATTATGTATTTTATGATATGCAAGAAGATTTTCTATATGATTACGTTGTTGATTGTAAAATTGATGAAATTGTCTTTCTAATTCTAAATTTTGTTGTATAGATTGTAAAGATTCAGGATGGGTATTTAATGTTTGAAGATCTAACAAATATTCTATTTGTATAAAATGTTGATATTGCATATATTGTAAATATTCTATCTATTCTTCAAATTGTTGACAATATATATATATATATATATCTTTATGTGTGTGTGTGTGTGTGTGTAGATCTTTGCTACCCAAAACTCGAGTTGAAGGTAGGGCGTTATCAAACCTTTTATACCCACGCTTATTTGCCTCATGAGCTAGTTCGAAGCGATATTTGTGCTACAACTCAAACACGAGAAGTAGGGGCAGGCCAATCCCATACCTGGACGCTCTGATACCATTTGGAGAGCAGTATCTATATTTTGTTGTAGTTTTGTATTTTGTATTTGTAAGTCATTGAGTAATTGTAGAGTTATTGTTTGTTGTTTTAATAATTCGATCATTTGGTCTTTTAATTCTTGTATTTCTTGAGCTATAATCATAAAGTATGTTTTATATATGTTGATAATTCTTAATTTGAGATTTAATATCATCTAATTTCATTGATGTATCTGTAAAGGAAGAAGTGGATATAATTAGGTCTGTAATTTTAATCGTTTCTTTTTATATTTTTCAGGTTCGATTAATTTTAGAGGTCTGTCAATTTTTAACGATTGTGATCGTTGTATCAAAGGGTTTGAAGAAGATGAAATATCTGAAAAAGAGTGTCTTTGTTGAATTACAGGGGAAATTTGAAATGGAAATTGTATAGCAGGTAAAGGTCGTAAATTGGTTCTAAAGTTTGTTCCTACTTTGGCAACATCATTAAAGAGTTTATCAATATAGATTCTATCAGTGTTTTTGAATTCAATACTATGATGCGAATTTGTTAAAGCATAACTAATTTGGTAGGTAATTGAAAAAGGATATTTTCTTGGAATCATTAAATCGTTTCCATAAAATTTGTATGCAATAGTTATAGTGTCTTCTAAATTTTTAGATTTTAAAGGTATGCCAAATTTTAATCGAGTACTGAATTTAATTTTCTGATAAGCAAGATTTCCATTCATAATGCCTATAACTTGATCGTTTAAATTTTGCATTCGTTCATCTATAATAGCCATTCTAATGTGTGAATCTATTCCTTATAGAAAAGTGGATTTTAATAAAATTTGAATAGTTGAAAGATGAATGTATTCGATCTTAACTCGTTTTTCTAACGGAATTTGTTGTAAATGTTTGGTGATTTGTTCTTGATTGATTAAACTAATTCTAATATGTCCATTACATTGATCTATTCGAATAGGTGTTTCATGCACTATTTTTCCATAATAAATAATATTTTTGAGATTTAAAACTTGATTCAAAAAAGATGTTTTATGAACATCTTGTCCAGATTTTAAATCTAATTGTGTTTTAGCTATTTGTTTTTGTTTATCACTTTTCCAAAAGGTAATACATTCCATTGATAATGTTTTTGTGGAGGATAAGTAAAAGCAGTTAAAGGTTTTGTATTTTCATGTAGTCTTAGTTGCCAGTAACTAGATTGTACATCTAAGGTTGTAAACCATGTATGTCCTTTTAATTTGTTTATAATATAATATTTACGAGGTAATTTATATGCGTCTCCTATGGTTGCATTATTCATTTTCTTATAATTTATAACCATTCTTCGTTTTCTACGTTTTTGTTCAGCTGAATTGTTTACATAAAAAACAAGTACATAATATTTACTAGTACTTGGACTAATCAATTGCTTATTTAATAAATCAGTACATTCGGTTATAAATTCTTGTACATCGTTTTGTGTATAGGGTATATTATTTTTAATATTAATTTCTTGTGTTGGATCCTTTAATTTTATTTCAATTAGTTGTTTGTTCTGATTTTTCACTGGATCTAAAGGGTTTTTACTACAAACCTGTTCTAATAATGTTTCAATTTCTAATTGTATTGACATATTATTTAATATATAAAAGTGAAGTTCATCTAATTTAGCTGTAATTTCTGTAATTTTTGGTAATGAGTAGTATGATAGATTGGAATTTTAAGAATTATAGATTTTTGGTTTATTGTTTTTATTTATGTTGTTTTAATGTAATATAATGTAAATATTGACAAAAGGATTGTATAATTTTAAAAGTTATTACCTATAATTAATGGTAATCCAGATTCTTGTTGATATATTGAAGGTACTATAAAAGTATACGTTTCTATAATGAGATAATTATAATAACTTACATACTATCTTGATTTAAAGCTTCCATCAGCGATTCTTATTTGTAAAGATTTTTCTAATCTTTTCCAATTTGTTAATAGTTGTTTAGATGCAATACAAATCGTTGCTCCTGTATCTATATAGGCATTCACTTTTGTTTTAGTTTTCAAAAGTTGTATTCAGATTGACTTGAGGATTCTGATTTTTTGTATAAGATTCATATTGATAAATTGACAAGATTGTAGAATCAGTATTATATTCAGATTCGATAGGTTTTAGATCTTCTTCTATAGCCAATTGTAATATATGAAATTTGTCTATATATTTGGGATTTTTTCTTTTTGGACATGTGTTAGCCTAATGCCCTTCTTCTTTACATAACCAACATCTACAATTTTTCTTCTTTTGTGGACAATCTTGTTTTTTAGGTTTAAAGTGTCTATATTTTCGTTGTCTGAAATGTTTCCTATACGATTTATAGGGTCGTTATTTATAATAATGAGTTGGATATTTCTTCCATCTATAAGATTTATAAGGTTTGTACTTAGAATATTTAGATTTTTTATATCTTGTTTTTGTTTCACATCCCCATTGTTGTGGTACTTCTGGGTTTGTAGCACAACATTGTCGAATGTTTGTATGTTTTAATTTTCTTCTAAATGTTTCATCTAAACATTGTTATGCGAATATTTTCCTTGTAATTGCTATAGCTCCACCTAAATTGTTTGCTATTTTATTTTTAAATTTATGAAATCTTTCCCCTACTTTAAAGTTTATCGGATATGGTAATTTTGTATAAAACATGTAAATACATTTCTTGTTCATTTCTATATAATTCATAATAATATTTTGAAATTCACAGATATAGTTTTCTAAATAATAGGGATTACATATTTGAAGATGATTTAAATGCCATAAAGTTTGCTTTCTATCTTGTTCTCTTGTTTCTTCATTGTGATATAAGATATCTTTTTCAAGAAATTCTTTATAAATTTCATTGCTATAACATAGAAAGTTGATGTATCTGTATTAGCTTCTTGATATTTTGTAGTATTTTTCAATCCTGTTTCATTTTCAAGTAAAAAGTTATTAACTATACCTTTTTGTTTTATAGGTAATAAAATTCCATAATAAATTTTGTTAGTTACATCGCCAAAAGGTCGATCTATTAGTAAGATTAATTGCATTTTATCTACCGAATCTAGAATTAACCCTTCACTGTTTGCAACGCAATCTATGTTTAGTGTATCACTTGAACCTACTGTTATATGTTTAGGTGCATATTCGAAAGGATATTTGCGAATTTTTGTACCTCTTTGAATATAACCATGATTACTTATAAATTATGTATCCACTAAATGATAATTGGATTTTAGTTTAGTTGCTCTTGGAGATGGTTGTTCATTCTTAACTTTGCTACTCTCAGGTTGATCTTGGTCTACATGTAATTCTTCATCAGAATTGAAGTCTAAGTAGGAATGGCAATGGGGCGGGTTTGGGGTGGATTATGCGATCCCCGCCCCCATCCCCATTTATAATTTCGTTCCCCATCCTCGGCCCATCCCCATCGGATTTTTTTTTTAACCTCCATCCCCATCCCCATCGGGGAATAACATCCCCATACTTGACCCATTTCCCCGTTGGGGATGTTATTAGCTTAAAAAATATTATTTTATATATAACATATTTATATTGCTACGCTTGAAACGAAGAAAGAACTGCAATTTTTAAAAAATATTATAATGTATAACACAAACATAAAATAAAAATAAATTGTTAACCATTGTAGAAAAAAAATAGCATTGTCTAATGCAAATAAAAAAAACCAAAAGTCTTCAAAGCCATCCATAAAACTATTGATCTTCGCAACAATAATTTATTTAAGCACCTCCTGTAAAAAAATAAAAATAATCATTTGATTTTTTAGATAAAAGACATCAAATTAAAATTTTAATATAAAGTAAAATAAGAAAGTGTCCATAGAAAAATTACCTCATTCGTATCTTCATCATACTTAATCTTGTGGAATTTTAGATCTATATCTTCGAACAAGTTTCTAATAAAATAAAATAAAACATATAAAATTTAGTACTTAAGCTATAAATAAAATTGCTTTCATAATTTTAATAAATAAGAAATATTACCTGTAATCTCATTCCATAGCCAACTTTGAGCACACATTAAAGCCTCCAAAGTTTTTGATGAAGTCTACTACGATGCGGGATAACCAATCTTCCACTCGGTACTAAAAGCGATTCAAGCAACGGTAGAAATTGGAATCGCTAAGATATCTCTCGCTATTAACATTAAAGTTGGATACTTCAATCCATTAGCCTTCCACCAACCTAATATATCAAAATCATTGATTCTCGCAACACTTTCTCCTCCAAATATTGGTCCAATTCAGATTTTGCAAATCTTGAGCTACTCTCACTCTCAAGTGCCATTTCTTCATCAAAATTACCTAAAAATCTCTATTGCCAATATCAATGCTTGAAGAAGTTTGAACACTAGTAGCATCATCACCTTGACCAATTCTTGCTTTATACTCTTCAAGCAAGTCATAACAATAACCTTGAACTTTTCTAACTTCATCAAGATACCCATACTCTCCATAGATTCTCTTAAAACAATAGGTCAACAACTTAGTTTTGTATCTTGGATCTAAAATTATTGCCACCCCATGATACCATGAATGTTTGACCAATACTTATTATATTTTTCTAACATGTTCTCACCATTTTCTTAATCACCTCATTAGGTGATCCAAGCCAATTACTCAATGCATATCGATCTCACATTTTTTGGAAAATAAACATTAGATGTTGGATATCTCGCACACGAGAACATTCGGTGTGATGAATAAAAAGTTCTAGTTTCTCACACACTTCTTGTGTCAACTTCCATTCCTCTTGGTTGGTAAATTATCGAACAATGCCTCACGTTGTTCCAGACGATAGAACACATCCTTGTATATTAGAGCAGTAGCAAGCATCATATATGTAGAATTCCATCGAGTCTTACAATCTAGTACTAATTTCTTAGTACTTGAAATACCTAATTGACGAGCAACTTCCTCAAATTTTTGTACTCTTTTAGGAGATGCAGTCCAAAATACAACACAATCACGAACTCTTACTATAGATTTTCCATTGACATCCATACCAAATTGAACAATTAAATTTAGTATATGAGCACAACAACGCACATGAAATAATAATCCTTTCAACATAAGCTGGTTTCTAGGAATCTTATCCAATACCCAACTAATAACCCCATCATTGGTAGAGCAATTATCAACTGTTAGAGTTGAAAGTTTCCTATCAATATTCCAATCCAATATACACTCCAATAATGCATCGCAAGTGCTTTTGATGTGTGGACATGGAACATAGATAAACCTAAAACAAATGAATAAAAAGCATCATCATATATGTTCAATTAATGTGTATACATAATCTAACAGTAATGATACTTTAATAAGAACTTGATAAGAGTTATACCTCATAATTCGACTTTGCAAAGTCCAATTCTCATCAATAAAGTGAGTATGTAACAGCCATGAACCCTTTTGATTGATTCTTTGGAAGTCCACATATCCGTTGTTAAAGCAATCCCTCTGCGATTTGCCTCCGATAGACTTAAAGTCTTTGCCTCTCGATATCTTAAATCCTTAAAATGTCACTTTTGATTGTATTTCTACTAGGAATCTTGAATAAAGGTTGTAAACTAGCAGAATAATAACGAAATCCATGATGTTCCACCATGTTTAAAGGATATTCATGCAAAATGATCATTTTAGCAAGATACTCTCTTGACTTCTCTTGATCAAATGAGAACTTTTTTATATTCACCGCTTCTTTGTTTCCTCTTCTTGTTTCTTCGGTTATGATTACTTGTTGTCCTATATCTCTGACACTTCTTCGTGGACATATCTTAAAATGATCATGCAAGTGCCTTGTGCCATCAGTGCTCTTTCCTGTTAATTTTTTATTGCAATAGTTACACACAGCCTTCTCCAATCCATTAATTTTTTGTTTCTTAAAGTGCTGCCAAACTACCGATGTCAATCTCCTTTTATGATTTGCAGTAACGTTTGAACTCAATTCAACATTGCCATGAATGTTTGCTGGTATGACTTCTTGAAATGTTGAAGATGTGTTATTAGCTACAAGTTCTTAGGTAGCATTCGAATCAGCTGCACTTTGATTTTGTTGAGATTCCATCTGTTTTTAAAAAAAGAAGGGAAGATCACGTTAATAAAATCCTCAATTTCGGTTCAATTCATTTTCATAACTCACAGTTCACTTCGATTCAATTCAATTTCATAACTCACAATTCACAAATGACAAAACACAATCAAAATCAACATCCAAATTTTCATTTCAAGTTCCAACCGAAATCAACATCCATGAACTATGAACCAACCGAAACCCACTTCCAAATTTTTCCCCAAATCTTCAACAATTTCACCAATTTTTTACCCCAAATCTAACAACCAACACACTAACAGAAGAAATCATTTTCAATATGCATGAAAAATGGAGCAAAAATCCAAAACCATCAAATCAAATTTATAATTTGTGTGAGTATCAAGTTCTGTTAAGTAGACAGATACTTTCTATACATTTCTTATCATCCATGAAAGCGAAGAACGGGATGAATTTATCTTCTTCTTGCCTTTCAATATTGGTCTTTCGACATAATTTTCTTGAATGAACCATAATACATTGCACGTAACACCATCATAAAAGAAAATAATAACTACTAAAACATTGTTATCGAGCAATAATGATATGATCTTTACAGACACCGAGAAAGATACTCATGACAATTAGAGAAGAAAAGATACCCAAAAATCAGTTTCCAACATCAAAGAAGAAGAAAGAAGCTAATGGCTGATATGAACCCTACGTGGCGGCATACATCGATATATATGAAGAAGATACCCAAATGGCGCTTTCAACAAAGAAAGAAGAAGAAAGAAGCTAATGGTCGATATGAACCCTACATAGGTGGTATGAATCTGATAACAACTTTTGTGTCCGGTGCGTCGAAGACTCGAGGAGGATGAAGAGAAGGCTGAAGCCGGCGTGGACGAGCGACGACGCGACGGAGAACACTCGACAGACGGACGGAGGAGAAGAGGAAGACTCGAGCAGACCACCACCGTGCAGATCCAGACCAGGGAGGGCGGTGAAGCGGCGGGAGAGAGACGGACGGCAAGGAGCAGGCGGCGGAGATGGACGGAGGACGGAGAGTAGACGAAGACGGACGCGAGGCAGAGAGAAGAGAGAGGCGATATATGGGGGGGGGGTAGATTTTTAGGGTTAACATTATACGGGTTGTCCCTATTGGGTCGGGTCGGGTTCCCATTGGGTCGGGTCGGGTCCTCATTGGGTCGGGGCGGGTCCCCATTGGGGATGGAGACTATAATCTCCATTCCCGCCCCGAATATAAATGGGAAAAAATTTCCATCCTCTACCCCGTTTATTCGGGGCAAAATGTGCCCCCATATTCGTCCCATTCGGGTCGAGAAATATCAGATCCTCATCAGGGTGGGGCTTTTTGCCATCCCTAAGTCTAAGATGAATTCTTCTTTATCGGTTATTTTATTTAATTGTTCTTCTGATTGTAAAGTTAATTTTTGAACCATTTGTGTAATATCTTTTAATTGATTTTGAATATTTCTTTCTACTGTTTCTAATGATTCAACATTTTTAGGAGTTGAATAGTCTTCTGAATTTATTTCCATGGTCTTTCTATAATTATTTCTCTAGATTTATATGTATGTATCTATATATCTATATATATGTATGTATCTATATATCTATATATATGTATGTATATGTATATATATATATATATATATTCAATTTTGAGTATAAGGAATTTGAATTCGAACGTAATTTAAAATTTAACATTTGAATGATTTTAAACAAGATCAAATCAGTAAGTCTTTAGGTTACATGATAAAAAAAATAAAAACATAATTGACCCCTGTCCGTTATATGGATATACTTGAGAATTAGAAGTCGGCGCCAGATGTTAGTTGTGAAGTAAGAGTTGAAGAATGTATCGATGGTGAAAGTCTTGCCTTATACATGATAACGATGAAGTCTGATCAGTCTCCGAAATTATTTCAATCTTCCCAAGCCCTGGGATAAGAAATTAGATCTAGATCTGTGGTTCTACTTTAAAGTTAAAACAAACAACTAAATTCTCTCATTTCACAGTCCACATACGGCCAACAAATACGACATGTAGTTTCGGTCTTTAAACCCTAGCAATTCCAATTCTCTTCCTCCTCTTTTTGTTTATCTTAACCCCTCGCAAACTCTCCCCCTAATCCATATTTGCCTTGGCCGCTCCCCCGAATCTTTAAGAGTTTCTTTCTCATCATGGCAGCTGTTTCTTCTCCCTCCAAGAGTATCCTTTCCAACTCCCCTCATATGGGTAACTTATGGTCTTCCATATTTTTATTTTTTTCATTTTCTCCGAGTCTTTTATATGTTACTGTGGCCTGCGGATTGATTGAGATTTGTGGTCTGGAAATGCGTTTTTATTTTTCATTTTTATGAATATGGGTTCTGCTGAGGTTTATGCAGGTTGCGTAAGGTTAGTGATGTAGATTGAATCCTACCTGTTCTTTCCAAATTTAACAACTTTTTGTTATATAAATAAGTTTGTGCAAGAATATCAGGAATCCAAATGTCTTGTGTTCCGATTTGTATTATTATAGCTGTATGGACAAGATTTGTTGAATGTTTTATGAATTGTCTTTTGGTTTATAATTTCTAATTCTTGGGAAATAAATATGCTTCTGTGATTTGGGAGAAACGAGTGTTGACCATGCTAAAGATCAAGCTTATGTGGACTTCTCTACTTTTTTTGTATAGCAATGATTTTCGTTTACTATTTGCTGTTTTATGTTGCTTTCAGAGGTAGCTTGTTAGCTTATTCAATACAATGAGCAAAGTATTGTAACTTGAATGTCAAATCATTTGAGCTTAATCTGTCCCCTTGTTTTTGTTGTACCCTTAACCCTTGCTGTTACAGAAACCACAGATTTACTGGAGAACTTGTCTTTAGAGTCTCAGCCTAATGCCGCTGAAAATGAACCTGTGAAAAAGGTAAACAGGATTCTTGACTGGTTCCTTTACATGTTTCTATATTGGCTATTGTTGGCGCAGAGTAGATTATTTGGCCATGGTTTTCTACCAATTGATTCAAGCTTTAGCATTTTCCATTCACATCTCCTCATGTCTGACTTAAATTTGTAGTATCTGCTTATGGAAACTTGTTTAATTCATTACTTATTGCAATAAGTTGCATAAGAAGTACATGCTTAGCAAGTATTTTTGGGTTTACTGAACCTTCATAGTCTTTGTGGTAGACAATCATATGGTTTCCTGAAGTTCTAGTAATATATCATGTCATTGCTTTGCGTTGAGTGAGTGAAGTGAACATTCTGTACTTTTAGCTAGCAAGCATCACTAATCTACGTGTTATCTTCTCTCTTCACCATAAAAAGAAATATCCTATTGATTTTTTTTTTATTGTTTGGGGTGAATTCTGTCACTATTTTGTTTATTCATAAGGTACTTCTCATCTCTTTGTTTTCTTTTTACTCGTGATGAATCTTCATCCACTTTGCAATTAATTACCTTTTGATGCATTAACAGGCCATCTATGCCAATACTGGAAATCTTATATATCAACAAGGCTATGGTTATACCCCCTTAGGACTAAATCCTCCCATTCCTACTATGGGGCAGGATGGCCAGCTATATGGGACACAACAATACCAGTATCCAAATCCTTATTACCGGCCACCACCATCAGCCACCATGCTGCATTCTCCTAGCCAAGCTATTACCTCCCAAGTACAGGTTCCATCTATAAGTACAGTTGACACAATTCCTATGTCTGGTGGAGGAGGTACAGGAAACCCCAATTATGCAGTAAATAGTAGTAACTTGATTAAAACTAATGGATCAAAACCATTTAGACCAAGCAACCAGAATTATTCAAACTCGAATGGGAATAACGAAAGGGGAAATTGGCCATCAGGCTTTCCTTCATCAGGTTACCAGGATCCGTGGTTTGGATGTGAAGGATTTCAATCACCAATCCCGTGGGTAAATGCATCTGGTTCTGGATTCTCCTCACCGCTGGTATGAATGAGAAATTTTATTGTGAATTATGAGTCTACATCTCTTTTCAATTATATGAGATTCGTTGTTGTAATTATATAGACTTATTCTTCTGGGTATGTAATTGTATCTGGTATTTTAATTGGCATCTATTTTGGTTGAATAGCATTTATTCGCCTATCTTCTGAAAGAAACTCCATAGTTCTTGGTACTTTCTTGCTCAAAGATTTACATTGTTTATTTTAATATACTTGCAGAATTCATACCCCACAAGACTGTCTGGCTTGGGTCAAGCTTCAGATTTTATGAACTATATGTACCAGAACAACAGAATGTATGGTCAGTACGGAAACAGAGCTGGATCTTTGGGTTATAACTCCTGGACAAGTGGACGGGGTTGGGTGGTGGTTGATAATAAGTACAGACCAAGGTGCCGTAGCTATGGTAATGAGAATGTTGATGGTTTAAGTGAGCTCAATCGAGGGCCTCGGGCTAAGGGTTCTAAGAACCAAAAGGAATTTGGACCTGTCACAGAAGCAGTTGTTGGTCCAAATGTTTTGCATGCTGATGCTAATAAAGAGGAAAATCTGTCTCTGACCCTGGACAAGGAACAGTACAACAGGGAAGATTTTCTTGAGGAGTACTTGGATGCAAAATTTTTTGTGATCAAGTCATACAGTGAGGATGATGTGCACAAAAGCATCAAATATAATGTTTGGTCTAGCACCCCAAACGGGAATAAGAAATTGGATGCAGCTTACCGTGAAGCAATGGATAAATCCGGTGACTGTCCTGTATTTTTACTGTTTTCTGTGAGTATCAATAGTTTACTATACCTAATACTTTAGATTTGCAAATTGATGCATTTTTAGTTTTGATGAGTTTAAATGTATTTGATATTAGGTAAACACTAGTGGACAATTTGTTGGGTTGGCAGAGATGGTAGACCCTGTTGATTATGGCAAGACTGTGGATTATTGGCAACAGGAGAAGTGGATTGGTTGCTTCCCTGTAAAGTGGCATATTATCAAGGATGTTCCTAATAATTTTTTGAGGCACATTACTCTGGAAAATAACGACAACAAACCTGTTACTAATAGTAGAGATACGCAGGAGGTAATAGATTATTTTCTCCCCATTGTGTTATTCTGTTGCTTTCTGCGTGTATGATAGTGAGTGGCTGCTCTATGTCGTAATTTTTTTACTAAATTTTAAACATTGTTTGATGTGGTAGGTTGCCTTTGAGAAGGGAATTCAAATGCTCAAAATATTCAAGTCTCACAAAAGCAGGACATCAATTTTGGATGATTTTGATTTTTATGCAGCTCGGGAGAGGATAATGCAGGAGAGAAGAGCTAAGCAGAAGATTCAAAAACAGGCAAGAAATGATAAAGTCCAGATTATATGAAAAAAAAAAATTGAGACCAGCTAAAACTTCTTTTCTTCTCAAGAATTTATTCCTAAATGTTGACACCAGCCCAAAGTTGGTCAATGTTAAAGGAATGCCAGAGAATTGTTATATTCAGATTTCATTGTGCTTCTGACTAACATTGATTTTTTCTTAAAAAAGGTTTCGGATGCCAAGCCTGCCTGTGGAATGACTAATGATATTCACAAAACTGGAACAATGATAACAGAAAATACTAGAAAGTCTGCTGATTTACCTTTGGTGAAAGAATCAGTTGGTTTGGTGAAAGAAAATGGAGAGGTGAAACTGGTACAAGAAAATGGATCCAATGCATCATCTGAAAATTCTGTGTGTGATTCCAAATTGGTTGTGTCACCTGAAAACAATGTTTTCTCTAACGTGGTAGCAAGTGCATGCTGATTCTGGGCCATCTACCATGTCGTTGGATGTAGAAATTTTAGGATAGCGATGTTGGGAGTTATAACATCTGTAAAATTTGCTCAACATATAGAAATAGATCACTTTTACTGGGTTTGAATTTTCCGTACGCCAAGGAAATTGCACCAGTTTTCCTCGAGAATGCGATCTTGAAGGCCTTTTTGTTTAACTACGTTTTTGTCCTCTAAAGTGTTTCGACTCTGTTTTACTTGGTGGTGTTAGGCATTTTATCCGGTGCTGTTTCTTGGTTAGATAATTGCCACACTGTCAGACATCTCACTTTGAACAGCAAGACCACTCCGTAATTTGTCAGTGCAAAATGAGTATATTTACTTGGAGCTTTCTTGTAATGTGTGGAGTTTTTTTGGTCATTCCTTCTTAGATTGCTGAAAGGAGCATCTGAAGCTTGTAGTTCCCTGCAAAATGAATTTATAATGGCATTTTAGTTTCCTTGTATCCAGCCCTTGTTTCCTTGTGGATTCTGCTAATTTTTCTTAAATCTGTTTGTTCCTCGTTTAATTCACAGCTGCCAAATAATATTTTATTATGGAGTTGTAATTCCATTATGACAACTCAGTACGGCCGAACATAGATAGATGTTCCATTGACATAGCCTGCCCTGAAACTTGTGATTCTGCTTCACATCATTTGTGTCGTTTCTAGTCCAGGGGAAGCATAAGGCATAAACTGCCTGTCAAGGATGGATGGCCAATTCCGGCTGGTAAAGCGCTGACTTTGTTTCTATTGGCAATCTTATAGCTGAGTTCGCCGTCGTTGCACCGACTCGACACAGTGCTTACGAAGGAAAATGGTTGGATCAGAGTACATAATAAAGTCTCAAAGAAGATAACTTCAGCTCAGAACTTCTGGCCTCAAACTCGAGTTCTTTGTCATTTTAATTAATGGTTTAAAGTACACCAAAGAAAAATATGCATTCCAATTTAAAGGATTTGTTCGTGTGTACCTTACATCTAATTAGTTGATTGAAGGCTAGTGATATAATTATTTAAAATTATTTTTGTCTTATACATATTTAAATTTAGATATATATGATAAATTTTATGGGATAAATACATATTATAAATAAAATTATAATAAATTATAATTATTATATCATATTGTTTCCTAAATTGTTTCTAGTCAATATTTTATTGATATTAGACATTAATAAAATGTAAAAGAATTAGAATATATTATGTTTCTTTCTTATACAGAAAAAGTCACTCACACACTAAGATATGAATATATTCGAATAAACATGTAATTACTTGTTAAAGAACAAGTTTAATAAGGTAACTCGACAAGAGAATTCTATTTAAAACATTACTTTTATGTTTATGAAAATTATGATAGTGAGAACTATACAAATGATCATTTTACTTAAGATCTCAAAAATATCTCATATAAACTTCATATTGTTGGATCCCGCTTCCGAAACTCAACATTCGTAGCCATAAAACGTGGACAAACACATTTCTTTCACTTCATGACAGATTTTGGGGAACCTCAAATTGGAATTACAATTTGCCTTCTTCAGAGCATTTGTTCCTCATTGTCTTAAGTTTTTAATGACATCAAAATCATTCAATTTGGTTCAGAAATATGAAAGTTAAGGCCAAAACATTTTCATACTGTTATTAACTGAAACAACACACTATGCCCAACTTCCATCTAGAAATTGAAAGTCTTAAGGACTGAATTTAAAATTCTATTCCTTTAGACTATTGGTAGCTCTATATCTCTAGTTTATTTAGAAGTAAGATCTCATTTGGAGATCGGATGATGCAGTTATGACCGAAAGAATTAAACAAGGTTTTATCCTCAATCATATTGAACCTGTTTCAGGATAATTGGCATAACTTTCTCTATAGTTGTCAAATTAAGGTCATCTTAGTACGATTTCGAAGAGGATAATAAGATGTTTCAGTCTAAGACCTATTTTGGGGCATTTAGTATAACTTTCTCTAGAGATATCAGATCAAGATTATTCTTAGATGGTTTGAAAGAGGACTTCAAGATCTACAATTTTTATGAGACCGTGAAGATAGATTCTGCCATCTAGAGGGTCAAAATTGGACTAGACAATGTAAGATGAACAATGCATAGAAGATGTTTCAATCTAAGACCTATTTTGGGATAATTGGCATAACTTTATCTAGAGATGTCTTATCAAGGTAATTATTAGATGGTTTGAAAGAGAACTTCAAGATCTACAACTTTTGTGAAGACCTTGAAGATATATTTTGTCATCTAGAGGGTCAAAATTGGACCAGACGATGTAAGATGAACAGTGCATAGAAGATGTTTTAGTCTAAGAGCTATTTTGAAACAATTAGAATAACTTTCTCTAGAGATATCAGATCAAGGACATTCTTATATGGTTTGAAAGAGAACTTCAAGATCTACAACTTTTATGAAGACCTTGAAGATATATTTTATCATCTAGAGGGTAAAATTTAGACCAGACGATGTAAAATGAACAGTGCATAGAAGATGTTTCGATCTACAGAAGATGTTTCAGTCTACAGTGCACCAGAAGATGGGCACCAAAAGATATGCATCAGAAGATAGGTACCAAAAGATATGCACCAGAAGATACAGAAGATCAGTATAAGAAGGTACAGAAGGTCAACCTAAGAAGATACAGAAGGTCAACCTAAGAAGATTCCGTCTACAGTGCAAAAGAAGGAAGGTTTCAACAGTGCATAAGAAGATGATTCAGTCTACTGAGTCTTCCTCACATCACCAAAAGTTCTAAATCACTAACTACACTCTCCAGAGTATCTCCACTTATAAAGATCATAACTTTCGACTCAGATGTTCAAAAATTTCATATTATATACTGTTGGAAAGCTAGAAAGGTAAACTACAACTTTCTAGAAGACAACTTTACCTAATTCAACCTAGATTAGTCCAAAATTTTTTCCTGAAGTCAGAACACGAATTTTACCCTTATGGAAGACCTGAAATTTGCACTGTATAAACGTGGAATGTCCTTAGCATAACCATTTAACTACCAAATTGACTTTATTAAACTCTCAAATTTCAACTCATTTGACGCATCACATTCAACTACATCTCATCATTCATAATTCCTATCTTTCTTTTTCATAACATCTCACATATGTATATATATCAATTTATGGTCAAAAACCATATGCTCAAGTTGGTAACTTCTTCAAGTATTTATAATTTCAACTCACTTCATTCATACACAATTCATATTTCATTCACAACAATAATAATAATTTACAAAGCTTTAATGGCATTCCAAATCATATTACATTATCGGTATCAAAATTCGAAATACAAAAGATGCCAACCCAATAATTCTCGACATGCTTCTAAAGTCTTGCTTTTACAAAAACTAACTTAATTTATAAAACATTGCAAAAGTAGTATGATTCCTCAACTTTTCGTTACTCGATCTCATTTTCTTCACATGAAGATGGGATAAAAAGGGGGTGAGCTTGAAAGCTCGTGAGTAATAAGTTTATAACGGAAAATAAGCAAAATCGTTAAAATGTTCATTTGTCTTACAAAAGTCGCAATGAATTCATAAAATGCTTTGTTCTCAAATTCTCAATCAAAATTCACAATTTTAGCTCAAAACTCATAGTTAAAATATCATCACATCAATATAGCATATACATTTAACCATCACTACAGAACACTCACATTATGTATCAAACTTGACAATTCAAAGATACAATGCACAATCAAATGGCTCGAGAGTTCTATGGAAACATAATAGAGAAACTGAAGTTTATCCCATGAACAGAATGAATTCAATTTTCAGAGCTCGTATGCCACAAGCGGGCAGTCGGGAAAAGGCTCTTGTCAACATGCACGTGATGAATAGAATGGTTCCACTCTGACCCAAACAAAAGCACACATTCATGCTCAAATCCTTTCATGTTCTTTTTCATTTATACAAAATGTCATGACATTTTTCAAGGCATAACATAAAATGTTTCAAAACCATTTCCATTTCATCATCAAAATTCACACACCAACTTATAGTAATTTCTCAAATCACTCAAAGGCATTAAAAGCAACATTTATGAAATAATTGAAGTCATTTTATTTTCTTGATTTGTAAAAACATTAATGGCTCATAACTCTATTATAAACATGTAACCCACCTTGATTTTCTTGCTTAAAACTTTGCTAAAAAATGCCTGTCCTCTTGCTCCTCTTGCCTTTCTTGATTTCCTTCATCAATATCAAAACCCCATTTAATAGGAACCTAATTGAAAATCTCACAAAACATAATCACTGAAATTGGTTCTAGAATACCTAAACCTATGCATTTATTGAGTTTCATGAACTAAAATCTTTCCAAAAATTCAAAAGATTTAAAATGATCTTACTTTGATTCTTCACCAAATGAAGATAACTTTGGCTTAAATAGAAGCTCTTCTCTTTCTCTACCCAAAATCTCTCTCAAAAACTAAGAAATGAAGAAATCCTAGCTCAACTTTCTTCTTTTCTCTCAACCACCGAAATTCTCTTCTCTTCTCTTTCTTATTTTCTCTTCTTCTCCCCCAATTCACATTTTTCTTCTTCTTAAATGAACAAAACAACATTTATTCTTCCATTTCTACCCTTAATGAATCCAAAAAGTCCATTTTAGCTTTCTTTATAGGCTTATGTTCTTTTAACCTTAAATGTCTTGCCAAAATTACCCTTGAACATTCTTATAACCTTCACACTTTAATTCAATCAACCTATATCATATAATCTTTCTAACATCAACATAATAATTAACTTCACAAAATTTCATAAAGACCTCATAATTAATGTAAATCATAGTTATTCATCAAGAAAAAAATTTGGGAGCCAACACATATTCTCCTGAGTAGGGTTCGACAATGGATTATTATCAATGGCTGGAAAACTTCCTTTTCCAATTTCAGTATGAGACGAATACAATAGCTAGTGCATCAGAAGTACTCTTTTCTTTTTCAGAGACTATAAGTGAATCATCATATTCTCTAAACTATGCTCGACAAGAGAATTTTATTCAACACATTACTTTTATGCTTATGAAAATTATAATTGTGATAACTATAAACATGATCATTTTACTTGAGATCTTGAAAATATCTTGTTACATAATTTTTATACAGCAATTATATAGCTATCAATGTAAGAGAGTACTATAAAACAATTGTTGTAACCGTTTAGGAAGATATGAAGAAAAATATGAATTAGCTACTTTTTCTCTCTCTCCCTCTCTCAAGATTTCCTCTGCCTTCTCTCCTCTTGGTTTCTTCCTTCTTGTTGTCTCCGATGCTCTCCTCTATTCTTCGTATTTTCATAACAGTTAGTATTAGAATTTTATGATTCTCAAACAGAAAATTCCATAAAATGGAAAAAGATTATTGGATTCAAGAGTTTGAGAAGCTCGAAGAAAGTATCCAAGAAGTTAAAGAATCTTATATTCGAAGTGAGAAATGGACGCAAGAAATTAAAGTAATGTTCAATCAATTTATGCAATGCAATCAAGAGGGATGGCTACATAAGAAAATAACAACATTAATGGTAGAAAGATGGGTAATGATTTTGAAGAAGAGAAGCTTATAAGCAAATTGAGTTTTCACATAAGTGTGGGTAATGATTTTGAAGAAGAGAAGCTTAGAAGCAAATTGAGTTTTCACATAAGTGTTGTGGTGATTGTAAAATAGTACACTGAAGAACACGTATGGAAATCTCAAGTTGCTAATTCATTCACCATCGATGCTGACAATAAGGAGCAACACATATGGAAGTCTCGGGTTATTAATTCATTCACCATCGACACTAATGAAAAACAATTTAGCTAAGAAATTAAAATCATTCTCCACTTTCATTGTCACGAGCTAAAATATATGAAGGAGAGTAACAATCAAATTGCTATTGGACAGTTGGAGAAGGGTGATGTAAAGAAGTTCAGTTTCATTAAAAAGAAAATATGGTTGTTTCTTTTTTATCCATTATGTAAACCGGTGATGAAAAGAAGTCCAGTTTCATCAAAAAGAAAATATGGTTGCTTCTTTTTAATCCATTATGTAAACCTCCTTGATAATTTCTCTTTCTTTGTTACAACTTGAGGACAATGTTTTCTAAAGTAGGAGGAACTATTACGTAATTTTTATTTAGCAATTATACAGCTTTCAATGCAAGCGAGTACTATAAAACGACCCTTGTAACCATTTAGGAAGATATGAAGAAAAATATGAATTAGCTATTGTTCTCTCTCTCCCTCTCTCGTGATTTCCTCTACCTTCTCTCCTCCTGGTTTCTTCCTTCATGTTCTCTCCTTTGCTTCCCTCTGTTCTTCGTATTTTCTCCCTGCTCTTCATATATTACATATCTCCTATAAATATTATTATGTTTTGATACTAGTTATAACATATCGTATTCAAGAGCAATTTAATCAGTAGTCACTGAATATAGTATAAATAGAAGTAGATGAGTAATCAATGTAGAATTTATCACCTTAAAGTGATTAAGGAAACTATTCATTGTTCTCAATTTGTATTAATTCAAAAATTGTTGACCAAAGTGGAATGAAATTTTGATAATAATTTTAAATTTCATCTATAAAATCAACTACTAATGTAAAGAGCTAATATAATTAGATTAAAGCATATTAGATATTTATAATATTACAGGATAAAAGGATTGAAGTATATAGAAAATTACGCATAAAAAAGTTCGTCAAAGCTATTATGACATTTTTAATATTAAAATGGTCATGATGTCAATCATAATCTATAAATATAAATTAAAAAATAAATAAAATAAAAAATGTTTAATTATCAATAGATTCAAATTTTACTATAAATAAAAATAAGCTTTAAAGGAATTAACATTCTTTACTTACACGTCTCTACTCTCTACACTATTTGATGTTGATTTTTAAAAAACAATTTCATATTTATTTCACTAGATGTAAGATCGTATCTTGCCTCAATTTTTTCATCATAATTGAATTCCTTTAACAAGCCTATATTGTTCTCAAACTTTAGTATAGTTTCTACTTTCCTAGAAAGTTAATATTGTTCTGGACAAATCTGGAGTAATACGGGTCCTTTAGGCTGAGGTGAGAATTAGAAGATTGTTGTTAAATATATTGCAATAACCTAATAGAGAAAAGAGCAGAATCTACACTTGTGTACCACGAATCTTCACAGTTATTGACAGGGCACTTGTTCAATCCAATTGTGTAAGCTTTCAATATTTGTTCAAATTTGTGCGTGGAAGCTACTTCTTGACAATGTAAGTTGCAAAAGTGTATAGCTTTGTCTTGTCTACAATATTGATGTATAATATGTTGCAGTTGTAAAAGCTGAAAAGGAGATTTTTTATTGAAGCAATTTCTTCAAAAAGTGGGCGTAAAATGAGATGAGTACATGCTTTAATATGACAATCAAAGCACTATGAATTTGAGCAAAAATTCTATATATAATTTCTGCAATAAGAACATTGATGTGAGATATCATTAGTTACGATATATGGCAATTAATGAAGTTAAAGAAGATTGGGTTGATTATAAAATAACTATCAAACTTTGCTCAATTTTATAATTATAGCCTAAACTTTCAAAAGTAACAATTAAATACTTAAATTGTTAATTTTTTTAATGTTAATGTCTCCGTTAAATTTGTTAACGTGACTTGCTACGTATTTCAGAAACCCTAACTAAACTATATCTTTTAATACACGTCAGACTAACTAATTAAGTTTAACTAAACTACATCGTTTAATTAAAGATTACATAATTAAACGACATAGCCTAGTGTTGTTTTTGAAGAACATGCTAATGTCTGGAAGGCATATGCTCGTGTCATGTGCATGATTGCATAAGCTTCTATAAATGTGTGCAAGTTAAAAGGTGACATTTATGCCTGTGTGGAGTCAGACACGACTGTGTAAATAGATAACACGATCGTATTTGCTAACTATGTAATTCACTATAAATGTGTATTAACCTCGAGTTTTGTAATTTAAAGGTCGAACACGATTACTATACATGGCCCTATAGATGACCACCTACAATACAAAATCTTATCCTTTTGAATTTTAAAGATGAGTTTGTGAGAAAGAAGTTACATATAGGGTTGATAGTTGGGCTTGGGCTTGACCAAACCTAAAGTCAAGGGTCTAATTTTTTAAATCCGGCCTTGGGCTTGAGTCGCCCCTAACCAGGTTAGGTCAAGACTCGGACTTGGGCTAGGCAATTGGTCTAGACATTACAGGGGTTGACCCGAACTCAGCTTGACCCATTGTCATCTCTAATTACATAAGACATAAAGCACTCAACAAAAGAATAATATAAGTTCAAATAGCATTTATCAACTACAATTTTATTGAAATTTGATCTATATGTTTAATTGGAAGTAGTATATATATATTCAAGCATAGAGGTTTTTGTGAAAACTTAAAAAAAAAAAAATTAGTTAAATTAGTTATAATTGTCTTGTAAAGTCTGCTTGAGTAAGAAAATTCAAAACCTTTATCATATTAAATTTGTATCGATTTATCTCATAATTTTACTTTTACATTGAAAAATTTTCATATTAAAACCCTATATTCATTATCTTTCAATCATTTTCATTGTGCAAATAAATTGATAATCTCAAAAATATTGTGAGCCTTATTGCTTAAAGTCCAAACATAACAATAATATCCTTTGATTTAAATTTATCTTGCCCATTTACCCGGGTAAATAATATACCTCTCATTTAAGTTTACATTGATCTAGCTTTCATATGCTGAGAGATGCGCTGCCTCTTTGTCGGTCATCGCCAAAAACAGGGAAGACGAAACTTAATTGCCAAGAAGGGTTCGGTGAATTATACATGTCCAATCCAGTATCAAATTAAGAAAGTTGTGACAGGACGTCAACGCTTGCATATCCAAATCTACAGGGGAGCACAGGTCTGCACGTTTCTCTTGATGAACCAAACCAATCAAACTCAAAGCATAAGACTAGTCCTGAAGCTTGTGTTTAGTTTATCATAAAAGACTGACAGTTAAATTATTCATGTTAGTAGCAGGGAGTAACTAATGTCATCCTGTCCCCTTTAAAGATACATGGCTCAAACCATTTATAGCAAATTCAGTAAACAGTAAATCGCTTCAAAAGAGGACAACGGCGTGAAGAAGCAACAATAGTACTCAAAAGCATATTAAACCAAATTGAACACAGTTTCAACCGACTATAAGAAGCTCCCAACTCCTAGTTGGAGTAGTAGAGTACCTATTGCTACAGAGAAACCATATAATTCTTCTGCTAACCTTTGATATGTGAATGATAGTAAGTGGACTAAGTTGGAACGACATAGATGCCATCACTTGCATCATTATTCCACATCAATAACGTGAAAACCAGCAGGATAAAAAGGAACCCAACAATCAACCTAGGAGACTTCAGTTGGCTCTTTTTTGTGCATGACTTTTGCACGTCAGTGTTGTTTCCAGGAACTAGCTGAGGAGACACCTGAACGTCATTGTTCGGTAGAGTATCATCTGTTGATGATACTGATTCGGTGGCATATTCATCTGAGCTTTTGTTATCTCTGACCTCGCAACCAACACCAAGCTGAAAGCCATTAAGTTCAAACTTCATACTGGGGCTATAACCACATTTAGAGAAAGGACTATTGTGCATTGTACTCTGATTCTCTGAAAAGTCAGAATTCATGTCATGGGAATCCTGAAGAGAGCGCATAAGTTTCCTTGGGGTTGTGAAGATGTTAACTTTGTCAGTATCAACACAAGAGCGTGATTTCTGAAGCACACATGAAAATTGCATCAATGAAATTTGAGTTAGTCCACAAATAAGTAATATGGACATGCAGAACAGATTTCACCTCATTCTTCAACTAACATCAGAAACAGGACAAGACATATCAACAGTGACATAATATAGGGAAGGGACTATAGTTTGTCTTGTCACGAAGAAGAGGCATGCATGAGCTTTGACCCCTAATGCCAACCACTTTCAACATACGCAACTATCGTTGATGAGAACCTACAGCTAATCTTACGAACAGTGCATGTTTTGTAACTGCCTGATGATACAGGTAAGGGCATCAACATCTTGTAACTTTCAACATAGCTCTTTCCTAGTCAACATCTTGGTTTCATAAAATTGTTTGGGCCCATTTTGAGTTGAAATGCTTCCTCTAATCATTCTACTACAGAAATACAGAAAAACTGCTGGAAGGAAAAACTATTTCGAAACATTTGTTTATTAGAGAAACATATGATGATGTTGATATCCTACTGCCGCTCTAATTTTCTTGTTCAAATGATGAGTTCAGTTTATGCTCGAACAAACTGGTTTTGTGCAACTCAGCTCCTTTGATTAGGTACGAGTGACCCACAAATCAAAAATTACGAGAAAATGCAACCCGATGTACCTGGGGACTTGGGGTGGCACTTCTAAGTTGTCTATTTCTAGAGATTCTATGCAAAAAACCTGCAAATTCTCCTGAGCAGCCTCCTCCATTTTCAGTAAACTCATAATCGCCCGATCGATCAGAAAATGCTTCATTGATGGGGGTCCTGTGAGCTATCTCTGAAAATAAGCCATCTTTAAGTGATACATCTACTCCTCCATTCTCGTAGCTCCAAAGCTTTCGATTTACACTCCTACAATCATACTCCAGATTTCGAGTTGTAGAAACAGGTGACTCAATGAAAGAGTCATATTCCATAAAGGAATTAAGTGTATGTGACTCAGGTGACAAAGAAGCCGGAGACAGATTACTAGGACTGGACAAATTTCTCCTACCTCTCCTATGAAAGTTTGAACCGGTAACCGAACCAGAACTCTTCTCAAATTTCGATCCCTTCTCTGTAGCTAATTTCTTTGCAGTCTGTAAAGCTTCAAAAGCCGCTCCACTCACATATGCCATCTGATCAGATTGGCAGTTCTCCATCTCCTCAACAATCAAATCAAGCTCTGAGAAAATGCTCCTTGGATCCAAAGACTTCATCAAGAAGTTAACCATTTGAACGGCCGATAACCGTTTTTGAGAATTTCCCTCCACAACCCCAGCATTTAAGATGCGCAGTCCAGATTGTATCAACAATCTTGCATATGCTTCAACAATTAAAGCATTATGCTTGGCAAGAGACATAACCAATGCCATATGTGAATTACTTTGAGTGGACTTCTCCAAAACCACAGCCACATTCTGGCACACCCTATTCACCATCTCATCTGAGGCGAACCGCCAGTTATCCGAGTCCACAAGAGCTTTAAGGCAAAGGGCAGCCCCTGAAGTAAGACATTCTTGAGAATCTAAGAGAGCATCTGAAAGAGGCTTGCAAAGGGAATGAATTATATGCCTCTTCTTGTCCTCCAGAGTTGTTGGATCAATCCCATATCTTGCAATTGCTGGTACAACTTTTGAGCATGCTTGCTGAAGAGGGAAGGAACCAGCACTTGAAGTCAAAGTCTTGATAACAGTAGCCATGATGCTATCAATCTGAGGAACGATGTTAACTCCATGGACTCGGGCAAGAACTTCATAGAGTGATATTGTGTATTCCCCTGATAAAGAACCTGTTTCCTTGGTTTCAGACACTTGAGCAAGAAATAAAGGGATCGCCTTGAAATCTAGATCTTTTACATATGATTTGAGGGCTTTCATTGCGGATTTACGACTATCAGCATCCTTGTCAAGATTTGCCAATTCCCTCCGCAATACTGGACTGAGATTTCTTCCCATTATTGACCTGCAATCAACCAAATCTAATGGGTTACGAAAAGATTACAGCTCGATTGACTCTCTGTCCAAAATACAAATCAGACAGTCTACGCAACACATTTCTCAATTCTCTGCTAGAACTAATACTTTCCCCGACTAATCATTATAATACGAGGCTTTCTCAAGTACAATAACTATGAAGTTCCGATTTCAACATGTAAAATTTCTTTTTCTTTGCAACAGTTTCTCAGGAATGAACATGAGAAAGGGACTATTTCATGGCTATGCCCATAAGTAAAAAGAGAATTCAAGCAGGTGGGATTATATTTACCAGCTATTGAACTCGTAAATTTAAGTATTCAAATCAAATTCAAAATTCAATACGATAAACCCGAAATCCATTCTTTTTCCTCGTCTGTTAACGCATCAGAAACTCGGAACACGCAAGCAAGCTCCTTGAAGACATAATTAAACGATAACAAAGCCAAAAGCTGAAGAGCATCAACCAAGTAAATCCGAAAGAAAGGGCATTTGCAAAGGCCGAAATTTTTCTTTAAGCGTAGAAGTATCTAACTAAATACAGTAAAAGCAGTACATGGCAACTCGGATATGACTAACGAACACTAAATACAGCATTCAAATGGAAAAAGAAAAGAGGAACAAAAATCAAAATCAAAGTAGCCCAATCACACACATCCCACCAGTTTAAAACCTCTAATGCCTGGTCGTCGTCTTCTTCTTTGAAATGCTCCTAATACCTTCTTCCTTGTCTTTCTTGCCGCGGAATCAAGAAAAAGAAAAGAATTTGGAAGGTCAATAAAAGATTGAATCTTTGGCAGATTTGTTGGATGTTGTAGTAAAATTATTGAATAGGGGTGTGTTTCGGGCCTTTCGGCGTTGGGGAAGAGGGTTTAAGGTATACTATTAGTATAACATAGGTATGAAATAAGCACACCTTGTTCGGAGGTTGTCCTTTTTTGAGGTTTCCTTTTTGGTGTTTTATGCGGTGCCGGTGAGGGTACGTTGAATTTCAAATCTTTATCTCAAATTCCGCCGCTATCCGTTGAAGGGTGGGGTTCGCTTTTGACAATCATTTATTTGGACCAATTTGCCCTCCCAATTTCATGTAAAGGAAAATAAAATAAATATTTGGTGAATGCCAGATAATAACTTTAGACAAACAAACAATTTAGAAAAAGTTTCAATAATATGTTAAATTTGAAGAGGTTTAATAATATATAATTTCATCGCTGATTAATAAAAAGATTGTTAATTAAATTTAAGACTTACAAGCATTTGAATTCTTCTAAATTTCTTGCATCTTTTTATAAATGGAAAACTCCTAAAATATTAATATTTTCTTTTTATTAATCTATTTCCTAATATTTAATATGTTTTAGTTTTGATTTTAATGGAAAATTAATAATTATTATTTTAGATATTCACTAGATGAGTTTCTTTAATTAGACTGTGACCTACTGATCTTCAAAGCATTTAATGGGACGGGACCCACATGTAAACGGTAAAAAAAGAGAGTAAAATGTCTGCCTCACTACTATTTATGCAGGTGTTAGTCGTTAATAGACTAATGAGTAATGACTCGAACTACAAAAATTGGAGGCTGGGATCGGGAAAATGGTGACTCGAGAAGATGAACTGAGTGTTAAGGTCAGTTCTGTCTTTAAACCAAAAAGCTTCAGCTAAATTTTCCCTCCCTCCATTTCTTGCGAGTATGCATTTCCCGCTCTTTTGCTTTGGGCTACATTTATTAAAGTGGTCAGAGAAAACGAATCAATTTTGCTGAAATGACCAGAACGCCCCTCACACCTTTGAGCCTTTTTGAGTGTTTTTCTCGCCGTAGAGTCAATTCAATAGTATGCGGTGCGCCATTCTCTGCTTATACTGCCTGCGATATGCCCTAAAAGATCGTGCCAAGAAAATAACGGATAGCGCCTTTTGTGTTTGTGTTCTGAATTCTGATGACAAAGAAATGAGAAATTAATTAACCAGTAGATATCTAAACGAGAATTTCAGTAAGAAAGACGAGAGAGGTTTAGCCTCACAAACTCATATAGATATCTTTGTAGAAAGTGCAGAACAACCAAAGTTTTCTGGTTTGAATGCCAACCCCACCGATCGTTCACGTTTCAGGCTCTTCAAATTGTTTCACATCTAGGCGATGATGTATGAGTGATATAAATTGATATCCAATTTTGAATTCTTTTTAAGTCTTTACGTTAACACATTTGATTGTGTGTTACTGGGTTTTCCTTTAAAAAGTTCAAATAAAGGTACGAGAAACAACATAATTGAAACTCGAAAGTTCCATAATTATATAGTACTTGTAATCATTATTATTATTTAATAAATAACTACTCTTGCTTGTAAGGGTATAGAGTATAGACATATCAAAATGGTCCAAACTTCATTAAAAAGACTTCTCATGTTTTTGTTTGTTTCTTTCATTCTTTTATTTTTTTACACATATTATTTTTTAGTAGATTGTATAATTTGAATGCAAAATTTGAAGTGAATAAGTTAAATGGAACTAAAAATTTCAGACTGTAATAATAGAAAGTGAAGAACTTGTTGATACAACAAGCCATATTAAAAAAGTTACATGGCAACAAGTTAGAAGATATCGGTGAGCTCAATTGAGAGGAATTGCAAGTACAAACAATGGAACTATTCAACCGTGTCTGACAAGCAAGGTCATGTATCGGTCGGATAATTTTGTCCTTTCTTGTAAAGTTGAACAACTATTAATTACATTTTTTATTTTTTTAATAATTTATCAATTAAGTTATCGAATTTGATTCAAATAAAAATAATAAAATGTTCCAATAAATAATATCAGAAGAGTCGGACTGTGCAGCTTATGAGGTACTCGCAGTTCTAAACTCCACCAGGTCTATCCTTTTATTTTTATTTTCTTCTATTTATGTATTTATTGTAATTTTATTTGTATAATAATTTAGCGTACTAGTTTTACCTATTTTCTCTGTAACCTGCATCATTCTTGTATTGTCTCATTTGTATATGGGTCTACCAGAAATAACCTTTCTACTATATAGGGGTAAGGCTGCATACTACCAAACCTCTCTAGACCCTGCTTTATTGCGAAATTTCAGACTAGGTGTAACGCCCCCTTACCGCAGGGTACACACCGGGATGCCCGCAGGTCATTCCGGTACATATTTTACGATAAGGGTGAACTACGAACGATCACTATTTCACTTCACACGGCATCATAATAAAACATCAATATAAAATCACGAACTTTTTGAAATCATAATTTTTTTCCTCATTTCATTTCATCAAAATCAAGAATTTATACATCTGTCATCGTTTACTGTATATACATCAATTCTAAAAACCCAGTACAACATGCTATATGAAAGAGGAAAAATACATCAACTCTATCTAGGTCATCCCAAAAGTCTCAACTGACCGACCTGTGAGCCATGACTTCTCTCCCCAACACGATCTACACGGCTAGAAAAGTCCCTCTGGAGCTAAGAGTCTACTCTCGGTCTTGAAAAATATGTTGCAATTTTGGGTGAGTTTGCGAACTCAGTGAGGTAACCATCATCGATGGTTCACTCAATTCATGCAACAATCAAACATGTCACACGTATTTCATAATTTCACATCAATCAGAAATATCATATGATCACATCAGTGATACATTTTATTTTCACATAAGCATAAGGCAATTTGCCTTTCACTCAATCAAATATATGTAAGCAAATGCATATGAAATGTTCATGTGACTTTTTTTCCAATTTATTACGATGTTGTGATCGAGCGCCTGAACTGTCCCAATATGGGCACATTAATTGTTGAGCCTGAGGCTCTAAATCACTGTGGGGCTCGAGACCCAAATACAATCGTTGAGTTTTTAGCTCTCGGTGGCTATTCTGGTCACAACTGTCATTATCTGATCATGCATTCATGCATAGAATGCATATGTCACAATTATGCACGTATGCATATGTCACAATTAATCACATTAAAAACACGATCACAATTAATCACATTAAAACACATAGGTTTCAAATTTACATACAAATAACACTTCTATGTCATAGCTCCCTAGTACTCAGTCATTGGACTTTCTGTCCGGAATCTACAATCAGACACAAATCACAACCCACCATTATTCACCGCAAAATTATAAGCAATTAATAATTGAGAGAACCGTCTAGGTCACTCACCAATAGCTTCCAAAGCTAATGCCTAGAAGTCTCGACAGTATCTGTGGGTTGAGGTTCCAAATGCGCCTCTATAACAGTTAAAATACACAAATATTACCAAGTGTACAATCAGAAATGTTTAATAATGCACATGGAGAAATTAAAATGTGTACAATGCATATTCGTGACATTCCCGACATTATTCCAAAAATTCTCATCACAAAATTTTTCTCTAAATTTTAGAAATTTATAGATACCAAAATCACTCAATTCGGACCTCTATATGTCCAATTATTGTCAAAACACGGACCAAAAAATAATTACTCGATCCCCTCACTTTGACCTAATCAATCTACGCCAATTTTATCTCTAAAAATTTACAATTTTACATAGAAATGAAATTAAATATTTCACAAATTCGATGTCTAAAAAATCAGGTCAATCGGAGGTCGGATAAAAAAGTTATACACAAAAGAATGAGCACATTGGAAAAGACATCATTTAAGAAAAATAATTATAAAAAAATTATAAAAAAATGTCAGAAGCTGGGCGTCGCACCCAGCTTCTCGTGAGTACGTCCTCGCCCTCCCGAGGGGGGAGCTTCCGCCCAAATTATTATTATTATTATAAAAACTCACTTATCTCCTCTCTTATTCCAACATGCATAACTATACACACAAGTGTCCAAACTATACAATTTAGGTATCATTAGAAAGATCACAGAAAGTCTTACAAGTTTCATGAGGACTCACAAACCAATTTCACCCATATGGGTGTTAAAAATGCAATCAAAGTTTTTTCCTAAACACAAATTTTCCAAAACAGTGCAACATTCTTCTAAAACTCATATTTTCCCATTCGCTTTGCCAAAAATTCCAAGTTTTATATCAAAAGAAAGATCAGAATATATTCTACAACTTTCATGAACAACTTGGAAGCAAATTCTACCTCTAACAATGTCAATTTTTCAACTAAAGTTTCTGCCCCCATAATTTCCACCATAAACCATATCCAAACTTTAAAAATTCATAACTTACAATCCCTACATCCAAAATTAGTATATTATATCTCATTACAAAGCTAAGACATTCCTCTACAACTTTCCATAAGACCACTTGAGCTAATTTAAACCATAACAGTTCAGAATTGGCTTCAACGTACAGTAACCACAAAACCCATACTTAGAGATATTTCACACACAAAGCACATCAATACTTTGAAACACCATCTGAAAGTTCACAAGTCATAACTTTCAACATCAAAATCGAAAAATGTCATAATTAGGGGAGATAGAAAACTAACAAGAAAATCTTCAATTTTTATGAAGACCAATTTAGCAAAATCTGTCTCAATCATCCTAAATTTTTTTTCCAAAGTTTCAGGTCACAAATTTTCAATGTTAGGATCACAAACATGGCACTATTCATCCTGCACATATTGCCTACTTTTAAGGAAAAATTCAGAATCCTTCAAGTCAAAATTGGACAGCACTTCCTTCATAAGAATTCTAGCCAAACTTCTCAAGTTTAATTCAAGCTAAACCTCATCTCAATAGCATAACCATATAAAAAGTATGACCAAAACATTAAAACATACACATAGCAAATTTTCCAGATTCACAACCTATCTCACATTCTACATCTTCCATACCATTTCTAAACTAACCAACACTCAATTCACTTCATATATCCACCATAAACCATCTCACAACCTATCATTGAACATTAGTTCACAAAATTGCAGCACACACACTCAATCATCTTCCTTTAATAAACACTCATTTAACATCATTACAATCCATCCAAAACAACTCAATTCATGTATACTACATGACATCTCATTTATTAACTTCTAACTCATCAATCACCAATCATCAATCAACCAAGGAATTAACATATCCATATAGTCAAAGCACAATTTCATGCAATTAATGCACAAAACATCACAATTAATGCATTTAACTAACTATTTATAACATAAAGCATAGTCCTTACCTACTTAAGCTTCCACTTCTTTAATTCCTCAACAATCCCACAAATTCCTAACTCCCTATACAACCCACGTTCATCAACTTCAAAAGGGGTAGAGATAGATTTTTATGGTGAGAAAGAAAAAGAGAGAGCAAAATGACAAGGAAATAAGTAAGAGATGAGAGCTATGCTTAGAATTGGAGAAGATCAAAATCCATGAAGAAGAGAAAGAGAGAAGTTATGAAGAAGAGAAGGAGAGAACCCCAAAAACAAAACTCCAAAGGCTTTTTGAAAGACAAGTATCGTGAATGACTAAGGCAAAGTTGATTTTTTACAATAACTCCTATACATGATGTGGCATGTTAGGCAAGTGACAAGTGTCACTTGCCACATGTCACACTCTTAAACCCTTTCCAATAAAAATTCAAACTTTACTTCAATTTTGTCCCAAAATTCCAATGGCTCAAGTTAACAAATCCTAAAATAATGTATCTAATTTTTCAGTGCCATTGGACAGTCATTTCCAGTATCGGTAACCAATCAGTCTGCCACTTGACAAATTTTTCAGTCCAAAAATTTTCCCCAAAATTTTCAAGAAAATTTTTTAAAATTCACTAAAAATTCAAAACTCACCAAAACCCACTCCAATTAAATTTTCAAGCATAAAAATCATATTTTTCATAATAAGCACATTAGAGACACATATACCAGGACATGCCATGAATGCATGTAAAAACATTACATGTGCAAAATTTACTATTCACGTGTATATATGAATGTATGAACATAGCAAAACAATTTTAAACACTCCTAACCCTTTCTAAATTACTATTTTATCCTTCCCATCGGTGATGGGATGTTACACTAGGTGTGATGATGATAAGAGCGGTGATGTAATCGGGTGGTTAAAAATGAAGATTTTTCGATTTTCTCTCCATAATGTTTTCACATATTTAACTTTTATTTTTCGGTTTTTTCTTGCTTTTTATTACGTGAAAGTAGTATAGATATGTTTATCCTTGAGAAACAAGGTGAAAACGTAGCTGGGAGCGCGAAAAATCTACCTGAAACTCACTGGAAATTCATAAAGTGAGTTTTTCCATTTTCTAGATTTATTACATTAGTAATAAATTAAAGTTTAACTTTAAAAAAGGAATTAGGGCATTCTGAATCCGATTTTAAGTGAATTTTCACTCTTTGAACATCACATGAGGGAGATACTTCAAGTTTTTATGTCTCGAGTCTTATGTTCAGTGTTCGGGATCCATGATAGTTACTCAAAAAAGGAATTGAGACATTCTGAAGCTATTTTTGAGTGAATTTTTGTGCAACGAACTTGCCATAAGGGAGATACATAAGGGTCTCATTCTTAGATAACCGGTTCAGTGTTCGGTGATGCATGATAGTCACTCTACTAAGATTTTTCTTTTACGAAAGTCTCAAAAGAAGTTTCAGAGAATGTAGTCAACACGAGTGTGTGACAATGAGACCGTGCATTCAATTTTTTACATTTATTGACATTACATTGCACATACCATATGCCCATAAAGAATGTGAGGATAATATAAAGATATAGCCCTTATGTTGGTGGACTTTTTTAGTGCTGATGACGATGAAGTTACCACAGTTGCCTTTTGAGTTAGTATTTTGAATTGTTTCGCTTACACGTTAGGGGATGTCTATGGTCTCATATTTGGTTATTCTGCCCACAAGTATTGGCCTTACATAAGATTTTGATATGTACATAAAAGCATTAGATAGAGAAAAGTCATTGCATGAATGATCTATTCGCCCATAGGTAGTAGTGTTATGAGAGTTAATGGTTTGTACTATGATCGCTTTTATGTGGAAGTCTAGTTGCACATATTTTGTATTCAGCCCACAGGTGTTTCATAATATTGTGTGACCAGATCTTCAGAAAAGATACTATTTAATATCTTTGAGTATCATTGTTGTCCTACATTTGTGTCGATTTAAATATTATCATTTTATAGTCACCTTTTTGGTCAATAAAATAATTGTCACCATTGAAACCCTAACTAGTTTCAATACGAAGAAGTGGACAAAGGATGTATTGAATGTTATGGAGATAGCTGAGGTTGACATGGCTATACAGACGGATATGCCATCTCCACCTATATCCATGTGCTCGAAAGCTGGTAAAGCAGCCTATGAAGCAAGAGATTGGTCTAACAGATTATGTCTAATGACTATTAAGAGATCCATTCATGACTATCTGCTTAGTGGACTTTTGGACACGGACCTAAACGAAGGAGTTTCTTAATAATGTCTCCCAGAAGTACACAGTCTCACCTAATGTTGAGACAAATGCCTTGATGAAAGAATTATTCTCCATAAGGTATATGGGAGAAAGGGAAATGATGGAGTACATATCGAGAATGATCCATTTTCACAATAGACTGAAGATGCTGAACATTCCTATTCCTGATATCTTCATAGTTCACTAGACCTTGAATACACTCCTTCTAGAGTTTAGTAATCTAGTGATGACATATTATTCATAAGACAAGAAATGGGACTTCAATGCTTTGATTGCCCATAACGTTGCTGAGGAAAAGAAACTCAAGTTTGCCACTCTTATAAACCTCTAAGTAACTAAAGGGAAAGCAAAGATGAAACCCGTTAAGATTAAAGGTAGAAACACTAAATCTTCTCTACATACTAATGTTGGTCAAATCAGTGCTGGTAAAGGTCTGTAAGACATAAAGAAACCAGTAGTATAAGGCCTAGAAGGAAAGAATGTGACCATCAAGTAACTCCTTGGCTTATCAATTTATGAATCTAATTTGCCATAGTTGCATTAAGTACTTGGTGGCTATATAGTGGAGCATCAGATCAAGGTGTTTCCACGATGCAGGGGTTCATATCTAGGATAAAGAAAAATAAAGGGAAGGAGAAACTGATAGTTCACAACAATGAAGAATTAGAAGTAATATCTATGGGGAATGTACGTACTGAACCTTAGTAAAGTTATTTTGGTTTTTACACAACACATTTTATATATGATCTTTATATCAAATTGGGACAAAGAAGGTTGACATTTTGTATTTAATGCTTCTATTGAACAGTTGTTGTTTAATGTAAAACATTACGATACAACTTTCTTGTTATATTATTTGTATAGAATGTGTCTTACCCCGAATTAGATATATGATTCTCCGTATCTTGCTAAACAAGTTATGAAATGAAGAACCCTAACGAATGAGAAGCCATATATAATGTGGCATAAAAGTTTAAGTCACATTTCTAGAGCTAGGGTTGAGAGATTGATCAAGGAAAGCATTTCTCAAATCTAGATTATGATGATCTAGGAATATGTGCTGACTGTTACAGGGATAAGTTGACCAATAAGGATAGAAGGGTCAACTTTAAGTTGACTAATAAGGAAAGAAGGGTCAACTTATGCTTTTGACTTGTTAAGTCTAATACATAAGGATATTGGTAGACCTTATATAGTTGCATTGTACAATTCTAAATGTATTATGACATTTATTGAAGATTATTCCCATTACAGTTATATGTTCTTGCTTAAAGGCCGAAGGTTGAGAACGAATTAGGAGATTTTATCAAGATAGTCAGATTTGACTGTGGAGGAGAATATCATAGCAAACATGGTGTTTTAGGACTTGAAAAAGTCTATTTGTCATATATTTGGAATCAGTTGGAATAGTGACTTAATTCACTATGCCGAGTTGTTCTGAGTAAAATAGTGTATTACAGAAAGGCATAACGCATCCTAAAAGACTTGAAGAAGTCAATGTAGAACATGACTAATCTACCTAATTATTTAAAAGTGTGGAAACTCAGCCTTGCACACATTCGTTTATAGGGTTGCTCTACTGAGGTAGCATAATCTTTATAAAGAAAGATTGCATATTCGTTCCACCATTGCTATTTAGTAAGATATCTCGACGATTTTAAGGCTATAACTTTTACTATAGAGAATGAGAGACAAAATAGTGGAATCATAAACAATTAAGTTTTTGAAATACGATGTCTATGATGACGGTGGGCTCGTTGACCTTCGGATAATAACATGGTGGATACTACAGTTATCATGTACCTGTTACTCATACCGTTAGATCCGATAGATCTAGGTCTCTATACCATGCCTATATAGGAATAAGAATCCATACCTATACACACAGTAGTTTCAATGGTACAAGATCTAATGTAGTTAGGTAAATCTACTAGAGTGAGATGACCAGCTATCCTATCTGATTAAATAGTCCATCAGGTGTACAGGATTATGATATTAGACATGTTACGGATCTAATTACTTTTACAAAAGTTATTTTTGGACTCAATGCAGATTTATGGTGAGTTACAATGACTGATGAGATGCAAGCCATGAAGTATAGTATGGTCTGGGAGTTAGTTGATTTGCATCAGAATTGTAAACGCGTCAGTTATAAATGAAGATTAGACTTAAAGGATTTTAAGATAAAGTTTAGCAGGTTGTGGGCTCACTCAGTTGCCTAATGGTTCATTTATATGACTTTATATTACCTTTTCTCTTATCCTCATAAGATATATTTTGAGTGATTAAAGCAATTGTAGCTCATGATGATATAGAGTTACATCATATGGCTGTCAAAACTGCTTTCCTAAATAAAGACCTTTACGAAGTGGTCTATATGATACAACCTGAAGAACTTCAAGATCCAGATAGAACTAACATGATTTTCACATTAAGTAGATCAATATATAGTTTATATCAAACCTCCTAAAAGTGATACCTTATATTTGATAAGGTTTGGCCTCTTTCGGCTTCATGGATAAAGATAAAAAGATGCTTGTACTATGAAGTCAGGGGGAACAAAGTCTTTCTATTATTGCATATGGATGATATATTGCTCACGTTAAATTATTTGATCATATTGTATGAGGTTAATCAACTTTTGGTCAAGAGCTTTAACATGAAGGACCTTGGCGTAGCATCTTTTGTCTTAAGTATTCATATTCACCGGGACAAATGTCAACGCTCATCAAACCTCTAACAGAATTCATACATTGAGCATATGTTACAAAGGTTTAATATGGTTAATAGTAAACCTATCGTAGCACCTATCTCTCACAGTGAGAGATAATAGCCTGATGTATGCTCGATTATGTACTAGGCAAGACATTACATTCACCATTTGACTGTTTGGTTAATATCTGGTTAACCTAGGTGTAGACCATTAGAATACAGCCAAGCGAGTGTTAAGATACTAAAGGGAATTAAGGATTAGATGTTGACATATAGAAAATTCAACAGACTAAACCTCATACGAAATTTAGATTCAGATTTTAGTCATGTGTTCGGATGATCGAAAGTCTACTTAAGGTTACAGTTTTAAGTTTGTAGATGGTACAATGTCGTGAAAGTGTGTCAAGTAGACACAGGTAACTTCCTTCAGAGTGCATGCTATGAGGCTGCTTCACAGACAGTTTAGCTCAAAAACTTGATTTCTGAGTTGTCTATAGTTGATTCAGTGGCTATACTTATTCAGTTGTACTATGATAATCTTGTTGCTCTATTGTTTAATAGCAACAAAGAATATCACAAGGATTTAGCATTTAAAGGTCATTTATTTGGCCATAAAGGAGTTGATATGAAAAGGTAACATTAAGGTTTAGAGCATTTAAAAACTGAGGAACTGTAAGTTGATCCTTTAACTAAAGGACTTCAGCCACTTGTGTTTGAAATACAAGTATACAGTAAGAGTGTTTTGATGTCTTTATACACTATTAGTTAGGAGATCGTTAGTTTTCTCCATGTGCATTTATACATTTGACGTATTATGACGGTATGATGGTTCATCAATAAAGATGATCATCGTTTATCCTCAATAATACGTATTATCGTATATTGTCATAATACATATAAAAGTATTAAGATTTGTGTCGATATTAAGCATTTAAAGGTCATTGGGCATATATATAGATTGACCTTGAGCTTATGTCATTTTGACATATACAGTTTATTACAGATATCCATAAATTTAACATGACATAAAGGGATATAAGTTTACAATCCCATAAAGGTTCTCTAATATAGTTTAGCATTCAGTTGAAGATTATAAAGATTTTCTCTAATGTAGTTTAGCATATGGTGAGAGGAAACAAGTTTTCTCTAATGTTGTTTAACATTCAGTGAGAGAAAATATGATTTCTCTAATGCAGTTAGCATATGTGGTTTAGCATAAAGTTGGAGAAATCGAGATCTATAGATGAAGATGATATAATTTAAATCATAAAGGTATCATCCTAGTTTGCCACATTATATTTTCCCATTCATATTAATGAGGTATTAGGTATACGTGATTGTATTGGATCTGTGTCGCACATGACACATGCATTTGATACTTTTTGATATTAAAAGCCTTGTAGGACAGAATGATGGACTTTTGTTATCTTTGGATCAAATGTTTTATTTTTTTTTACCTAGTTGACTAATTCAGTAGCATGGCTTAACCGAGTTTTTAAATTATTTTTAACTAGAGCCAAAACTGCAATTAATGCTTGTCCAAGGAGGAGAATGTTGGACAATACTACGTTATGGATATTGAATTTTATGTTGAGGTTGAAAGAAGTTAAGAGAATATATATCAAAGTGTCTCACCGGTATGTTGGATATGAAGAATGGACCATACAAATTGAAGATGTATGAGAGAACATATTTAGAACAACATAACAATACGTTCAACCAAATAGTTAGTGATCTTTTAAGCTTAAGGTTGCCATTGTGAACAAAAATAGAAACAATGATTTTGTTTTTTTTTGTGTCCTTATAAACATATGGTTACTATTGCTTACATTAAGTGAGGAGACAATGTGTAGAAGATATAATAATTGTGTTATTAGTTTATAATCAGTAGAGGCAAAACACTAGTAAAAGTTCTGAAGGAGAAGGACTGTACATGAGGAACAATCAGGAACTTGGAAGAAAACATAGTAAAATTGGTTATCTAAGAGGCATTATAAGTTAAAATTCAAAAGTACAAAGGTAATTTAGTGCTACTAACATGTGAAACCTGGACATATCAAAAGGGATTGTCTAAATAAGAAGAGGCAAGGTGAAGAAAAGAAAATTGATAATTCGTCAAGGTTTGCTAATGTTATGTAGAGCGAAGATTTGGGTTGCAGTGATAGAGATGTGTTCTACATTTTAACCAATCAATTACAGGACTTGTGAATTCTAGATAGATGATACTAAAATCACATACACCAAATAAGGATTGATTTGTGTCATAAAAGTTTGGTATTATTAGGTTAGGAGATGATAAACGTTGTAAATCATGTGGAACTTGAAAGATCAAAGGCAAGATTTTTGATATAATTGTTAGAATGTTGTGTAAAGCCTGACATATATTAAATTTGAGGAAGACCATTATCTCTCCGGATACTTTACCTGTGAATGGTCAACATTAAGGTGGTTACATTTTCTCTTTGGATGTTTTACATGTGAATGGTCAATAATCAGGCGATTAAGGGTGTTATGAGTATAATAGCAGGTTCAAGATTGACAAAAAACATTTATAAACTAATAGGAAGTATAATTGTAGGTGGAGAAGTTATCGCGGTTGAATTAGAGGAAGATAGTTCTACATTGTAACACATGTGAGTAGATCATCTTAGTGATCAAGGATGAGGGAATCTTAAAGGGTGTCAAATGTTACAAGTTATACTTTTACAAGTTTTGTGCGCCCTGTAAACAATATAGGTTGACATTCAAGAATGTAGAGTTGAAGAGCAATATATGCTAAAGAAAACACATAAAGAGACTGAGTTAAGGTCAATAAAGATCAATATTCATTCAAAGGCAATACAAGTAGAACAAGAATAGCCTAGAGTAAATGCTAACAAGGTTAAAATTTCTAGTTCAAGAGATAGAACAACAACGTGAGAAGAAGAGAAACATTATAATGAGTCATAGATAGAGCGAGACACACTATTATGCCACCAAATATATTGATTAGACAGACTCATTCTTGTATACATTTACTACCATTAACAAGTATCCAACTATTCTTTTAAGAAATATGGATAATCAAGAGAAGGATAAATGAATGGATGTCATAGCGAATGATGTGAGGTTTTATAAGATTATGAAGTTAACTGTATCTAGACAATTCTTTTTGGAAAGAGTTCTCAGTTTAAAGAATATAAGTGTGCATGTGTTCTATTATGAAAAGAAACAATGTAATATACAATTGTTGTGGTCCTTCTCTATTTTATGGATGTTAGTTTGACAAAAACCACTAAATTTGGACTTTAGAATTGTTAGCTATCTTTATATACCAAAAGGAATAAAATGTGAATGACCATCTATGGTATAAAATCTTATCCTTTTGAAATTTAACGATAAGTTTAAGAGATAGAAGTTGTATAAGATACAAACCACGCGACGATAGAAAAGTTTTAGAGCCCAAATAACTTTCATTAACTTTATTTTTATTAGATTTTGATTTCTACAATTTGTTTATGAGTAGTATTGGTATGTGTGTGTGTGCGCGCGTATTTCATCAATTATTAAACTTTATCCAAGTTTTTATTTTTATTTAAAAGAAAATTAAAAACGCACAAAAGAAAACAAAAGTAAAATCAAATGACGCTAAATTATATGGAAAACGAAGCTTTTGAATGAGGTAGAAAAGTCGAACACTTCTTTGAAAGATTCTGCCACTCTTTCTCACTCTCTAGTTCCTGGAACGATGACTACTATAACGACCCCGTTAACGCAGACCCTCCAAGACCGCGTGGCCATCGTCACCGGCGCATCTCGTGGCATAGGCAAAGCCATAGCACTCCACTTGGCTTCACTGGGTGCTAGAATTGTCATCAACTTCACTTCAAGCAAGTACCATGCTGATCTTGTCGCCAATGAAATCAACTCTCTTTATCTTGGTACTAGTGGTAGTAGCGCAACCAGAGCTATCGTGGCCCAAGGGGACGTCTCCGATGCAGCCCAAGTCAAGTCTCTTTTTGATGAGGCTGAGAGGGAATTTGGGTCGCAAGTTCACATCTTGGTAAACTCAGCTGGAGTTCTGGATGCCAAGTACCCTTCTATTGCTAATACTTCCTTGGAGGATTTTGATCGAACTTTCAGGTAACTCTTGTGATTCGGAATTTGCTTGTTGAAATGGGCCAATCAAAGTCCTTTATACCTTGTTTATCTATATTCATGTTAGCTTAACGTATGGTGAATTCAATGTTTTGTGCATAAACATGGGTTTTATTTTGGTAATAATTATTGGCCTAAAAGACTGGCAACAATTGTAGTTCGTTAGTTGTACAACTCGTGAGAGTTGGAGGAATGCGTGGTTAGACTAATTAGTTGTTCTATCGTTACTGGTACATGAGTTTGCGTTCATCCACTTGTCAACAATTGGGAACAGCTGATCCGAATAGCTTCTTTGCTAGACTTTTTGTTTGACGTAAAATGGCATAGAGTAGCTAATATTCCAGAGCATTTGGAAATTAGTTACTATTATTTTGTTGGTAATTTCATAATATGAAAATCTTTGCCTTTGTGTACATTTTCAGCGTGAATACTAGAGGTGCATTTCTGTGTTGCAAGGAAGCAGCAAACCGGATCAAACAAGGTGGTGGAGGCCGAATCATCCTGTTATCGTCGTCATTGGTTGGTGCATTGAGGCCTGGATTTGGAGCATATACGGCTTCAAAGGCTGCAGTGGAGGCAATGACCAAGATATTGGCAAAGGAGCTAAAGGGGACTGGAATTACTGCAAACTGTGTGGCTCCAGGACCGATTGCAACAGAGATGTATTTTGCAGGGAAAACAGAAGAGCAGATTAAGAAAAACATAGAGGAGAGCCCACTTAGCAGGCTTGGAGAGACCAAGGATATTGCCCCTGTTGTTGGGTTCTTGGCTACCGATGCTGGTGAGTGGATTAATGGCCAAGTGATACGTGCCAATGGTGGCTATGTGTAGACATGGAACTTTGGTAGTTGCAGCCAATAACAAGGACTATATTAAGTGTTCGGTCCGCAATCTGGGAGTAATAGATTATATCTATTAAGTGTTTTATAGTGACTTTCAATTTCTACAACTATTAATTATGTAGCAGCGGAGAATCAAAATGTCTACCTTACTAACAATGATAAGATTTCTTGGCTATCTTCACGCTGCGTTTATCACCCCTTTTCGATTTATGGATTAAACAAATGAATCACTTTCTTATTTCTTCTTCTTTGTCATGATCCCTTGGAGAATTTTGTCTGCTCTAACCAACAAAATGCCTTTATAGAGTTTTTAGTTTTAATTCTGATGAGTCACTGAGACTGAATCAAATGACAGTTACATAAGGCTAAGCATAGAATGGTGGATATTTATGTGATATAAAAATTAGATGAACTTATTGAAAAAATGAAAGTGATGAGTTGAATGTTGACCTAAATATTATAAATAGGTCAAGAGAGACATGATGGTGATGCTGGACAAGAAACTAGTGGCTATGATGCAGAGAATGACAGTCGTCATCATGAAGTTGAGATTATTTATAAGGATGTAGTAATTACTGATGGCGACAACTAAGATGAAAAAAAAACCCAGTAATATTAAGGTGGATAAAATTCAAAATAATGAAGAGATTGAACATAAAAGTGACTGAAATTAGAGATGAAGCTGGAGAATAAGAGGCACAATGTGGAGATGCCCTCGTGATCTCAATGTGTCTATTCCATATGATCATCAACCATTGGAAATAGATTCAGGGAGTACTTGGTTGATGAGTTTGGAAAGGAATTAACAGGTAAGAAATAAAAAGTGAGTGGTTGGTTGTTGATTGTGATTATAGAGGTGATGGTTTGATATCCCACTTTGGGGGAATCCTCCATACCTCCATTTAGTAGAGGAATGAAATTCATTCCTTAGTAGAGATTCATTTTTCAAAAATATTTTTAATACTAATTAATTAAATGCAATTAGTTAATTAAAATATAATTAATTACAATATAATTAATTAAAATAATAATATTGATTAATTAAGTAAATTATAATTAATTACAATATAATTAATTAAATTATAATTCATTCATTAATTAAAATATAGTAATTAATTAATCAATTAAAATATAATTAATTAAAATATAATTCATTCATTAATTACAATATAGTAATTAATTTATTAATAAATCAAAATATAATTAATTAAAATAATATAATTAATTAATTACTATAATTAGTTAAAATATAATTCATTCATTAATTAATATATCGTAATTAATTAATTACATTATTTTTTATAAACCAACTACTATCAATGGTAATGGTAATCATTCATTCCTCTTAACTGATACGGCAACAACCTAGAATCAATGTCTAGATCACCTCCGTTTTAATGATTGTTCCCAAACTTAAATTCAATCAATCTAACAAGACCCTTCACCCCAAAACAAAGAAGGATTTGGTAACAAAGAGTATAAAGATTGTAGGAATTGAATTAACGCCACAAGTTAGAACTTACTTGATAAGTTGAATTAATCTTTAAGGTAAAACAAGCAAGAATCTCAATTCTCTCAAGAATGCTTTCTAATTTTATTGATCTCTAAAACTCGTGTTCATGCCTAAAGCAAGGTTTAAATACCCTTTACAATGTAAACCCTAACAAAGATAATCTAAAATCCTAAAGAAAGCCCAAAGTATCAAAAGGTCGCTTGAAACAAATCGCCAAGAACAAATCCCACATGGATTTGGGCTTCAAAACTAATTAAAATTGACTAGTCCTAGTCCAAATAGGATAAGAAAATCATAAAAATAGAAGACTAACTTAAGAGGGGCGAATTGGGCTTTTAAACTAGGCCCACAAGCTTGGTTCCTTAAAATAAAACATGCACATGACTTTTTTAATGAAGCACATGTACACTTAATGCAAATCAACCTATGAAAAAGCCTAAAAGAAGTCCACATGCCCTTTATAAGATAAAATAAGCCCAAGCCCATTGATTAGACTTGTGCTTGTGAAAATTGGCTAAGTGTTAGCCCTCTTGGTTTGATGCCTCCAATGTGCACCCACACACTTAGGTGTCTTCCTAAGCTCTTCCCCAAGCTTGATCAACAAAACTTCTTGAAGTTCTTGTGAAACAAAAGCTTGTACATAAATCTGAAATTGTGCTTTGAGCTTGTTGGAGCGTGACCTTGTAATTGGACCCATTGGCATCCTCAAGTCTCCATTGCCTTGGTGAATTGTATCATTCCCTCCCTCCTCAAAAGGATTCGTCCTCGAATCAAGACCTACATTATCAAAGGGAGATAAATCAGAAACATTCAAAGTAACACTAACACCATCCTCACATGGCAAATCCACCCTATAGGTATTGTCATTGATGCGTTCAAGCACTTGAAAAGGACCATCCCCTCTAGGATCAAGCTTAGACTTCCTTTGTTTAGGAAATCTCTCCTTCCTGAAGTGCACCCAAACCCAATCTCCAGGTTCAAACTTCATCACCCTACACCCTTGATTGGCTCTTTGAGCATACTTCTTGTTCTTTTCCTCAATGTGCTGCCTAGCTTTCTCATGTATTGTCTTAACCAATTCAGCCCTTTGCTGCCCATCTACATCAACAATCTCATTCAATGGAGCTGCAATGGAACTAAAATCTTTCACAAACCTCCTATAGAAACTAGCAAGTCCATGAAAAGATCTCACCGAGTAACACTTCAGAGGTCTCACCACTCCCTAATTGCCTTGACCTTTCTTGATCCACCTCAATTCCATTAGAAGAAACAATATAACCAAGAAATATGACACGATCCATGCAAAATGTACACTTCTTTAACTTAGCATACAACTTTTCTGCCCTAAGTGCATCTAACACAAGCCTAAGATGCTCAATATGCTCCTTAATGCTTTTTCTATAGATCAATATGTCATCAAAATATACCACAACAAACTTACAAATAAATGACCTCAAACATGATTCATCAAACGCATAAATGTAATAGGAGCATTAGTTAAGCCAAAAGGCATCACAAGCCACTCATATAAACCATGTTTTGTTTTAAAAGCAGTTTTCCATTCATCACCAATTTTCATTCTAATCTGATGGTAACCACTCATAAGATCAATTTTGGTAAGCACACATGCACCATGCAATTCATCAATCATATCATCCAATCTAGGTATAGGATGGAGATACTTTACCGTTATCTTGTTAACAGCTTTGTAATCCACACACATGCGCCAACTCCCATCCTTCTTTGGAACCAATATCACTGGCACGACACAAGGACTAAGACTCTCCCTGATGTGTCCCTTTTGTAGCAATTCTTCCACTTGCTTTTGGAGTTCCTTAGTTTCTTTAGGATTAGCCCTATAAGCTGGTCTATTCGGAATCTGCGCCCCAGGCATGAAGTCTAAATGTACTAGGAGCATTAGTTAAGCCAAAAGGCATTACAAGCCACTCATATAAACCATGTTTTGTTTTAAAAGCAGTTTTCCATTCATCGCCAATTTTCATTCTAATCTGATGGTAACCACTCATAAGATCAATTTTGGTAAACACACATGCACCATGCAATTCATCAATCATATCATCCAATCTAGGTATAGGATGACGATACTTTACCGTTATCTTGTTAACAGCTCTGCAATCCACACACATGCGCCAACTCCCATCCTTCTTTGGAACCAATATCACTGGCACGACACAAGGACTAAGACTCTCCCTGATGTGTCCCTTTTGTAGCAATTCTTCCACTTGCTTTTGGAGTTCCTTAGTTTCTTTAGGATTAGCCCTATAAGCTGGTCTATTCGAAATCTGCGCCCCAGGCATGAAGTCAATCTGATGTTCTATTCCTCTAATAGGCGACAGTTCCTTAGGCAACTCCTCAGGGAAAACATCTCCATATTCCTGCAAAAGAGAAACAACACTACTAGGCAAACAAGGGTCAAGGTCAGATTTATTAAAATAAACTTGCTTGTACAAAAGTAAAAACAAACATCTCCTTTCCACACAAGCAACCCTTACATCTCTCATTTTTGCATAGAAGTTTTGTTTCTTTCTACCCTCTCTCTCATTTGGACCTTTTAATTGAATTTCTTTTGAGGCCTCTTTCCCCATTTTTCTTCTCTCAGTCTCGGCCTCACTTTCTCTCATTTCTTTTGATTTAGATTTATGCTCCCCTTTTGCAAGGTTCTCAACCTTCCCCTCAATTTTTGTATTATCATGTTTTTCTTGAAGTTTTTCGTCCTGTCTTTGTTGCATTCCCTCCATACTCTTTTTTAATTACATTTGGTCCTTATATACCTCTTTTGGTGCCAATGGAGCAAGAACAAATTTTTGATCTCCCATAGTAAATGAATACCTATTCTTAAAACCATCATGTAACACTCTTCTATCATATTGCCAAGGTCGACCGAGCAATAAATGACTAGCATGCATAGGTACAACATCACAAAGTACTTGATCAGAATACTTTCCAATGGAGAAAGATACAAGGACTTGTTTATTTACCTTGATTTCCCCCATGTCATTCAGCCATTGTAGTCTATACGGCCTAGGGTGTTTCAAGCACTCCAACCTTAGTTTTTCTACCATCAATGTATTAGCCACATTAGTGCAACTTCCCCCATCAATGATCAGGCTACAAATCTTCTCATTCACTAGGCATCTGGAATGAAAAATATTTTCCCTTTGCTCAATTCCATCTTCCTTCACTTGAGCATTCAAAACTCGCCTAGTAATAAGTAATTCACCCCTAGGTGCATCCTCAACTTCCACATCAGAACAATCTTCTAACTCAGGCACGGAAGCCAAATCATCTTCTTCGTCCTCAGACACAACTTCTCCTCCTTTCACAAACATTATTTTCTTGTTTGGGCATTGAGAAGCAATATGGCCAACACCAAGACATTTAAAGCATTTAATAGTACTATGCTTTTCAGAATTGGAACTAGAAGAACTTGGAGTCTTAAAAGTGCCTTTTGGATCTACCTTGTTCTTCTCTTCCTTTAGCTTGTCTTTGTCCTTCTCATTCTTCTCGGACCATTTCGAGTTCCAATTTGTAGTAGAGCTTGGGTAAGAAGCCTTGTTGGAGCTTTTGTACTTGAGTTGCCTCTCCACCTTCATGGCCATATTCACCATCTCCTCTAACTCCACATAATGGTGCAATTCAATAATATTGGTAATGTCTTTGTTCAAACCAGCCAAGAAACGTGCCATGGTGGCTTCTCTTTCTTCTTTTACATTAGCCCTAATCATGGCTATCTCCATCTCCTTATGGTACTCTTCTACACTTTTGGTGCCTTTTCTCAAGGTTTGGAGTCTTTGATGGAGCTCCCTATAAAAGTAACTAGGCACAAACCTCTTCTTCATGACCCTCTTCATTTCAGCCCAAGTATCAATAGGATCCTCTCCATTCCTTCTTTTGTTCAAAACAAGCTGATCCCACCAAATAAGTGCATAATCATGAAATTCCACAGCAGTAAGCTTCACTTTCTTCTCCTCAGAATAGTTATGGCATTCAAAAATCATCTCCACCTTTCTTTCCCATTCTAAGTAAGCTTCTGGATCATTCTTACCTTGGAAAGATGGTATTTTCATCTTAATATTACCCAAGTTTCTATCCACATGCTCGACCCTGTCTTCTCCCCTTGCATTGTCTCGGCCTCTATAGCCTCTTCCTCTTCCTCTATCATTCCGTCCCCCTCTTCCACCAAATCTGGCCCTATGCCAATCTTCTTCATCTTCCCCATCGTCATATTCATCTTCATACTCATAGCGCATAGGAGTTAGCTCCCTAGCATTTTGCCTCCTTGTTGCACCATTAGATGAAGCCTCTCTTTGTAAATTCCTAATGGCTTGATCTTGTCTATCAAATTTATCACTGACATCTCTGAACATGTTCTCAATCCTTTGGAATTGATGTTGCATAACCTCCAAAGTAAAGAATGTGTGTTGATCAGCCTCACTATTCTTTTCATCCTTGTGACTACCTTTACTATCCTTTGAATTGGTCATGATGTAAAACCTGCAAAAAAACACGTTAGAACAGTTCCTGACACACTCCCTCACGTGTTTCTCTCTAATCAGATTGGATACCCTCGTGTTTCACTCAAGAAGATAGCTTTTACCCTCAAATGAGCTTACACAGTCTTGCCTTTTACCACTCTAGATTCTAGCACAGTTTAACTTGTCCGGATCAATCACTACCAACCAAATAAGCACAACAGCAACTTAATTCAATAGAAAACAACGAATACCTAAATAAAGGAAGAAAACACAAAACTAGATGCAATTTAAGGTAAAGAAAGCAAGGCAGACGAAAATAAACACATACTAGATGGATAAAACGTATGTGAATGATTTTTCGTGCCAATTGAGCAATATGAAATAAGATTACTCAATTCAAGTGTAATGGAAACAAAAGGATAGCAAAGAAAAAAAATCAACCAAAGAGTGCAAGAATAGACGAAACTAGGAATTAAACTCAACCCTAAACCTAAATTAACAAGAACATTTCAATTTTCCCCAATTACTCAAGAACTTAAAGATAAGCAATTATATCAAAGACACGTTTTGAGCAAAGAAAGTAAATCTTGAAACAAGAACGTGTTTCTTGATGCAAGAAAACAAGTTTTGATGAGTTTCTTGAATGAAGGATGTGTTCTTGATGAATCTTGAATAATAAAGAAACGAAATTAAAGAATTCTTGAATGATCAAATTCGTTTCTTGAGGAATCTTGCAAGCAAATCAACTCAAACTCACAAAGATTCACAATCTTGATTTTCTTTTTCTTTTTCTTTTCTTTTTTTTACTTCTTTCTTTCTTTCTTTCTTTTCTTTTTTTTTGAATTTGAATGATAAACTAACTATAATAATCAAAAACAAACAGGAAATTAAAGATAAAGATTGAATTTAAAACCTAGGCTCTGATACCAAAGATGATACAACAACAACCTAGAATCAATGTCTAGATCACCTCCGTTTCAATGATTGTTCTCAAACCTAAATTCAATCAATCTAACAAGACCCTTCACCCCCAAAACAACAAGGATTTGGTAACAAAGAGTATAAAGATTGTAGGAATTGAATTAACGCCACAAGTTAGAACTTACTTGATAAGTTGAATCAATCCTTAAGGTAAAACAAGCAAGAATCTCAATTCTCTCTTGAAGAATGCTTTCTAATTTTATTGATCTCTCTAAAACTCGTGTTCATGCCTAAAGCAAGGGTTTAAATACCCTTTACAATGTAAACCCTAACAAAGATAACCTAAAAACCTTAAAGAAAACTCAAAGTATCAAAAAGGCCGTCTTGAAACAAATCTGCTCAAGAACAAATCCCACATGGATTTGGGCTTCAAAACTAATTAAAATTGACTAGTCCTAGTCCAAATAGGATAGGAAAACCATAAAAATAGAAGACTAACTTAAGAGGGTCGAATTGGGCTTTTAAACTAAGCCCACAAGTTTGGTTCCTTAAAATAAAACATGCACATGACTTTTTTAATGAAGCACATGCACACTTAATGCAAATCAGCCCATGAAAAAGTCTAAAAGAAGTCCACATGCCCTTTAAAGATAAAATAAGCCCAAGCCCATTGATTAGACTTGTGCTTGTGAAAATTGGCTAAGTGTTAGCCCTCTTGGTTTGATGCCTCCAATGTGCACACACACACTTAGGTGTCTTCCTAAGCTCTTCCCCAAGCTTGATCAACAAAACTTCTTGAAGTTCTTGTGAAACAAAAGCTTGTACATAAATCTGAAATTGTGCTTTGAGCTTGTTGGAGCGTGACCTTGTAATTGGACCCATTGGCATCCCCAAGTCTCCATTGCCTTGATGAATTGTATCATTAACCAACATTATAATGATAATATCCATTCTCATTCCTCACTATATTCATTCATATTCTTATTACCATTCTCCCATACAAATCAACCGCCCCCTCAATAGATTATGAAAGAAATTTCAATGATGACTACCATTTGTGGTAAAGAACTTGAAGAACCACTAAAGAGTTTCAAGCATCAACCAAATAGTGAACAATGTCAATGAACTTTTGGTATGAAGTTTGGTAATGTTAATGAATTTAAAGATGTAGTTGTTAATTGTGTAATGACTATTGGATATTAATAGGGAAGGATGCAAATGGCAGTTGTATGTTCCATATGACAATAATGATAATTACTTCAAAGTTTAAACCTGTAAGGCAAAGCATAGTTGCTTCACCACAAACAAGGCAAAAATAATTTCGAAATAGTTTCTTATAAGGCATGTCAAGAACAAAATATTGAAGAAGTCGAGCATTATAACAGCCAAGATGGTGAAGGAATACAAGGAGAAGCTTAACATGTTTATCGAATTGAGTTTGTGTACATCTACTAAAAGGAAATTAAGAGAAGAGAGAACAAATGCAAATGAATATTCAAAGATATGAAGATATATACATGAGTTGAAAATTAAAAATAATGGTTCAACTATGAAGCTTCAGTTGTATACAATTATGAGTCATTAATCCTCTAATTCAAAACTATACATATGTTTTGAAGATACAAAAAGGGGAGACAATTGAGTCTAATATTTGGGATGGATAGTGTCACAAAGATCTGCTTTGGACTCAAACTTTTACCATAAGTTGCGCCCATCTTCGAATGGCAACCCTACTTAGGTCCGCTTAGCAAGATTCGACCTTCTCACGTGAATGTTGTCGAACAATTCCGTTAGCCCTCGAACACCTTACACGCACACAAGTGTTTAAAATGTTTCTCTCATACATATAAAGAACACAAGTGTAAAATAGAGTAAAGAAAGCAACAAGAGAATTTAAATGTAGTCGAAGCTACTCTTTCATTAACTCTCAACAAAATGTTAACAAAACGTACGAGTACCTCCTACTCAAAGCACTCAAAAAACTCCTTACTCGAAGTCGTTACAAGGAATTCCCTACTTAAAACCCTTACAATGAGAACTCTCTCAAAAGCTCTCAACTCTCAAAGCTCTCTCCTCTGAGTGATTTCTCTCATTGAATGCCTCACTGATCGAATAAATAGGTCTCAACACTAATGAGTTATTTATAGGCTCCTTCAGATGACTAAATAAAACCCTACTAGCTAAGATCACAATCTTATCATATCTAATAGGATCAAGTTAAATCACATTTAAAAGATTACCTTATTTAGGAATGATTATCATTATCCACAAAGATCTCCTCTATCTTCAGATCATCCTTCCACGTGATCTTTGTCTTTTAAAGCTAATATTCATCTACTATGATCTTATCCGCCACGTCATCATATGCCACGTCATCCATAACTGCCACGTCACAGCTGATGTGATCTCACCACGACCTATCCACACATAAGTCCATCAATGCACATCCATGGACAAGTCCATCTTCCATGATCAAGCTCACTTATGGTGCAGTCTTGTTGCTCCATGACTAAGTACAAGTCACAATCCGAGTTAATATAAAACCTTGAACACTTTACATACCTTTGACATGCCTCGCCGAAGTGAAATGTTTATGCGCCTCGTCGCGATCCCATGCCTTCGTGCATCCTTGCGGGATCTCGCACTCCTTTGCGCATCCTCGCATACCCTTGGGTCTCGCATAACTTAGTTTTCTAGCTCTGCATGGCCTTCCATCCAAATATCATGTCTCGTTGAAGATTTCTGCCAATGCACGCCTATGCGTGCCCATGCGTATCGAATCTCGCCTACTTTTGAGATCTACGTTAATACTTCCCGCATCACCCGCCTATTTCGCAAGTTCCTTGGATATTGCTCTCCAACTCGCAATACTTCACCTTGTTCCCTTGTCAACATGCCTTCCTCATGCCAACTTTCGTGCCAAGCATCGGCCAAGGCTTGCCAATACTCGCACAATTCCGCAGTCTTAACTTAGGGGTCTAAAAAACCACTCCCACTAGAAGAATTCGATGCCTTCGTCGAAATAATCTGTGGGCACTCATCTATGAACAGTTCCCTCGAAGACTCCTTCGCTAACTGTTGAAGAGTGGAGCAAGCCTTCTTTTCCAATGACACCTTTTTCTTGCTCCATCTCCTCTTTCCGTAGGGTTTGTTTTTACATGGGTGCTCCTCCACGAGGCTCATGATATTCAAATAAGCGAAGTTGTTGATAGCTCCTTCTCCCAAGTCATCTTCATCGCTCCCTCCTTTGTCCTTTGCGACTATAGAGTTTATCTGCTCCTCGCCCTTCTTTCTCTTCGGACATTCTTAAGCAAAATGCGGCCCCTCACAGATGAAGCATGCAACCTTTCCCTTCGATTGCTTCTTCTTATGTTGAGAAGATTCTCCCACCTTCTCTTTGCCTTTCTCCTTAACATCCCAAGTTCCACCACTTTTTTTCCTCTCCGTTGGGTCGAATTGGTGGTGGCTATTAGAGATCCACCAAAGCATTTGCCGCCGATATGGCACTAGGAGGTCCTTCACCTACCTCCGAAGCTCCATTTGTGCCTAACCTTGCAAGCTACTAATGAAGTTGAACAACTTGCCCTCCTCTAACATATTTCACATGTCCAACATCACCAATGTCAACTTCATCACATACTCCCTTATAGAGTCATCTTGCTTCAAACTCTTCAAAGCTTCCCTCGCGAGCCATGAAGCATTGTTGGGTAGGAATCGATCCATTAGCTTCTTCTTCGTCTTCTCCCAAGTGTCGATGGGAGGTCTACCCGCACTGATGTCATTGGAGGTTCTCGTTCTCCACCAAAGCTTTGCATCACCCACTAGGTACATTGCTATAATTGACACCTTCTCTGAGCTCAACACCTCAAAGTACTACTCCATGTCCTATAGAAAATTTTCATGCTCCTTGGCAATCCGTTTGCCATTGAAAACTTGTGGTGCTCGCACCTTCACTATAGTGCATTCCACTCGGACCCGTCTCATGCCTTGACATCACATATTTGAGCACCAACAAATCATAGCTCATCTCCTCACGAGCCTTCATTTGTTATTTGATCGCTCTCATCGTAGTTTGAAGCTCCCTCTCCAAGGCTGCTATATGTTCCAACAAAGGAAGTACTCCCTCATCTGTCACGACTAGAGACTCAAGAATCGCCTCTATTCTAGTAACTCTTTTCGTTAGGTTACTTCCACTACCCATCACTCTAGATTGGCTTTGATATCAGCTATTAAAAAGGTCTGATTTGGACTTGAACTTCTATAGCAAGTCGCGTCCACTTTTGTGTGACAACCCCGCATAGGTTCGTTTAAGTAAGATTTAGCCTTCTTACGTGAATATCGTTGAACAATTTCATTAGCCCTCGAACACCTCACACGCAAACAAGTGTTTAAAGTGTTTTTGTTACACATGTAAAGAACACAAGTGTAAAACAAAGTAATGAAAGCAATAAGAGATTTTAAATATAGCCTAATCTACTCTTTCATTAACTCTCAACAAAATGTCAACAAAAGATATGAATACCTCCTACTCGAAGCACTCAAGGAACTCCCTACTCGAAGCTCTTACAAGGAACTCCCTACTCGAAGTCCTTACAATGAGAACTCCCCCAAAATCTCTCAACTCTCAAAGCTCTCCCCTTTAAGTGATTTCTCTCAATGAATGCCTCACTGGTCAAATGAATAGGTTTCAACACTAATGAGCTATTAATAGGTTCCTTTAGATGACTAAGAGTCCTAATAAAACTCTACTAGCTAAGATCACAATCTTATCATATCTAATAGGATTAAGTTACATCATATTTAAAAGATTACCCTATTTAGGAATGATTATTCTTAACCACAAAGATCTCCTCTATCTTCAGATGATCCTTCCACGTGATCTTTATCTTTTAAAGATGATGTTCATCCACTATCATCTTATATGCCACATCATCATGTGCCATATCATCCATAACTGCCATGTCACTACTGATATGTTCTCATGATCAAGCTCACTCATATGTCCATATGTCCGCACATATGTCCATTAATGCACGTCCATTGACAAGTCCATCTTCCATGATCAAGCTCACTCATGGTGCAGTCTTGTCGCTCCATAACTAAGTACAAGTCATAATCTGAGTTAGTATAAAACTTTGCATACTTTACATACCTTCGACCTATCTCACCAAAGTGAAGTGCTTATGTGCCTCGTCGCACTTGCATGCCTTCACGCATTCACACGAGGTCTCGCACTCCTTTGCACTTCCTCACCAACCCTTGAGTCTTGTATGATTTAATTTTCTAACTCCGCATGGCCTCACATCCGAATCTCATGTCTTATTGAAGATCTCCACCAATGTGCACCTACGCGTATTGAATCTCACCTACTCTCAAGATCTACGTATATACTTCCTGCATCATTTGCCTACTTCGCAAGTTCCTCAAATTTTGCTCACCAACTCGCAAGACTTCACCTTCTTTTCATGTCAACACACCTTCCTCATGCCGACTTGGCTAAAGCTCGCCAACACTCACACGATCCAGCAATCTGAACTTAGGGGTCTAACAGATAGTTTAACGTGAAACTTATGCTGTAAACCACCTACAACCTGAATCATAAAGAATTAGAACCATAGGATCGTCTTTAGATCAAGCAAAGAAGCTTGATCCTAACCAAACTCATTGAGTGGAACCAAAGCTATACATATTTTTCTTGCCATAAGTTGCCTTGATCAAATTAGATTAATTTTTATTATAAATAAATAGAAAGTTCTCACAAAGTGAAGAAAACCATCAATTTGATTTCTATATTGATAATCATTACTTATATCAACAAGGTAACCTTTTATATGTATAAATTCCTTAAGAACTAGAATCCTAAAAGGAAAAGAAAACTAAAGTCTTAATAGAACAATTCCTTATCAAATGTAACAAAATACTAATTATTAATACTACTTTAAATAGGACTATAGGAATCCTATTTCAATTCAGATACTTAATTTCATAAAGAATCGTAATCATATTAGAATTTACCCTATAGTTAGTCCTAGCTCAAATAGAAAACTAGAAAACAACTATAAAATAATATTAACGTGTTTTAAGATTTATAATTAAATAAGGTATTACATCTAGACAATTATATACTAAAACGAGCAAGAAGAGGACAATGGAGAGTTGCTCAATCATCACAAGAATAACTTTCATAGTCATGCATGGAACAACCACGCAATTAGTGATAAGCAAGAAATATTGGTGTTGTAATTAGATGATAAACTATGATAACTAAGTTCAACTATGTTTTGAGTTTTTTGGTAGGATATATTAGTTTTGAAACTAAACACATACATTATGATATTTATTTAACTATCTTTTGAGTTTCTGTTGTAGGATATATCAATGTTTCATATTCAGGTTTTATGATATTGATCACTATGTGTACTTCAATAAAATTTAAAGAAAGTATAAGTATTTATCATCATTAAAATAAGATGATTAGCAACCAAATATGTTAATTAATAGTTCATAAAACACTATCAAAACAAGATAGTTGAAAGCTTGTAACTATTTTTATACAACATTATCCACAAGTACACTCATAATAATAGTGACAACTCCTATAACAACATTTATTAACATTTAGTTAATAGCGTTCAATTCTTTAGTCTCTTTCAATAACAAAGCAATGTCAACCTTCATGTTCTTTTGTTCTTATTCATTCTCATTAGATATTTTACTTACCTTTATTTCAACCTTCTTTTTCTAAAACATCTTTCTTTTTTCTTAGTTTGTGAATTACGTCAACAATGCTTTGTAGAAACTTCTCATCGTACCATTCGAAGAAATCACCTTGTTAACTTACAAAGAGATGAATCACCAATTAATAATATAAAAACTTTAATTCATATATAAAATTTTAGTTAATAAGTAATTGTTCAACTAGATAATACTGACAACAAAAAAACCTCCTACTTAGATTTGATCATTCCATGAAATTCTCAGTTGACCCATAATAACATATGACACTTTCTGCAACTTAGTTGATGTATTTTTAGATGAAAAAGTATACTCCATATACAATCTCACAACATTAGTCTGAACTGTGCAAGAATGTAAACATCTTTTAACTAGCAACAAAAGGGCATATTTCACTTACAATTGAAGCAATTGAATAATTTTATTGACATACCTTTAAAGATAAGATCATTCTTGAGAATGGAGGTTAAGTAAACCATAAAATTAGAGCACCTCTAATAAAACATAAACCAATTACATAGAATAAGAAGTTCCCTAAGCTTGGCTTCTTAAGATGAGATTAAAATGGCAAAACTACTTAACAAGACAATCTAACTTCCATTTAATCATAATACATGGTAATTTAGAATAATGTTCAACCATCCAAAGGTTAGGAACAACAATTTTAAATCATAAGGTATGAATAACCAAGAAAACTCAAAAGTTCAAGTATACAGATAAAAAGAGACAATTATGCTTTTAAACATATTAAAGAATAGAATTTTAAATATTTGTGTTAATTTTGTGATGTACAAACTTAATGAAAGCTAAGACTTTAAGTAAATAATTTATAGTAGACATCTTAGAATAGTTCAAATTGTTCTATTTAAGCTCAAAAATGGAGAGATGATCATTAACAAAATGAAACACAATAATTATAAACTACCTTGCCAAAAATGTAGCGAAGGACCAACAACATATAAATGGCGAGGATCGCTAACAATTGAGGCCAGAGACGAAGAGAGTAGTCATGTTTGAAACTCCATAATATGTTTTAGGGATTTAGGGTTTCCCAAAACATGATTTGTGATTTCGAATAATTGGGATAGACGATAGTTACCTACATAGCTAATGTGGACCTTTAACCTAAATGTGTCTCTTAAGTATGCCTTAAATAAACCTTTATGAAAATTTGAAGTTTAGTTAGGCTAAGGGCTAAATTACATGCTTTGTAAAATGTTAGGACCTTTTTTGAATATTGTTAATGTTAAAGTCTAACTTAAATTATGATGCAAATCTTAGAGATTAAAATGTATCTTCAGCCGGTAACTAAAATAAGTATTGATCTCTGGATGACACATAAAAGTGAGGTGAATTGAGTATATTTGAATATTATCTAGTGAAAAAATCTAATGATGTAATCACTAAATAGATAAATTGGTAATATAAAAATGAAAATTACCAAGTAAAATAAGTATGAAAAAGTAACGAAGGAGTATATAAAATCAATTTATGGTAATTCAATTCAATAATCATTGACCTATTTTTCTCTCCAAGTTTCAATTAGAGAACTATCGCCTTCATGTAATGCTCATATAAATATAAATTTGGTTAAACTCTTTGAATAACTTATGTAAATTCTTTAATATACAAAAGATAATTTTGACAACTCACTTATGACTTATTTATACTCATAACCCTTATTTATGTCTACTAAGAACAAAAGTTATTGCTAGAAACAAAGTCTACTAGTTACAAACTAGTTGTAAAAATAAAAAAGTTTAAACTTTAACTATTTAATAAAAATTGAATTTAATACACTCAATCACATCTAGAGTTATTCAAAAAGGACTTTAAATATCTAGAGTCCTTTTTAACCAAGAATATATTTTCTTTTTAGCATAAAACGACGTCTCTGCCACCTACTAATAGTGCACATGAAAATGACATTTCACTTGTTTTTGTTTCTTTGGCTGAAGATCAAAAGATTCTTGAAGCTAAAAGTTGCACTCAAAGTTCATTTTCATCTATTTATTTACAACAAATTGTATTTGCAATTTTGTAGAGGGTCTATGTTACAATAGTAGGGCCCTAGTTACATGCCCTATGTAAAATGTAACTATGGATGAACACATGGCATTAGCAGTTTCTAAAGTTAGGCGAGGTTGTTGAAAGATGAAGAATTTTACATGAAGGTGGGGCTCAAATAAATGAAGCAAAAATGAAGGTAGGCGAATTACGTTACCCTCCTAACCACTGATTAAAGGGCTAATATTTTACTGATTACAAACTGTTGAATGTAATGAGAGTGATTCGTACCTGTATTTTCTTAAATGAGTTCAATTGATTTTTAAAATCCATATTTTTTTGCTTACTTCCTTTCCCTAGATTGTTTGATGAAGTCATGATGAAAAAGATTGATTCTTGTTATAAAGCCCATTCATTAAATATAAACTTACCAACAACCTAACCCATATTTTATTAAACACCTATAAAAATTCCAGTAGTTGGAAAGAAAATGGCAACCAACTAAACCACCATCTTCCTCATTTTTTCTCTTCATTTCCAACTGGTGAGTGTGTCAAAATGTATCACTTTGTTCTGCATGTAACTCTTTTTCTCATAAGCTTCCGCATTTTGTTTGTTTTGCAACAAATTTAGGAAAAGTTGTGGTGGTTAACAACATCAAAAATGTTCACATTTAGGTAAAATTCCAACAACCATTTTATGTCTTTTTGTGTGATTTTAATCATTTAGTTTGTAGTTAGATTATATGTTATGGTTGTTTAGGATAATTTTTGAAAGTTGCATGAAGGGAGAAAATTGGAGAAAATGGGTCTGAAAAATGATGAAAGAAGAAAAGGGAGAAGAAGAAAGAAGGGTGAATATGATGAGATTGTTTTGAAAATTTAAGTTGCACGTAGGGGCATAATGGGAAGCGCTGAAAGTTAAGGATAAATATGAAATTTTGTTGTAAGAAGAGCATTTTGGTATTAATTGAAATGGAGGAGGGTAAAATGGACTTTTAATTAGTTAAGAGTATTTTTATAATTAAGAATAAATTGGAAGAGAGAATAATGTTGGATTATTAGTGTAATTGGGTAAGAAATTTTTGGTAAATTAGTCTAATAAAATTTTGTAAATTTTAGGTCCGAAAGTTCGATTAAGGAAAAATTAAGATTATCTATTAGTTAAGTCCAAATTAAGTAAGGATAACCTTGAACTTTACATTTAAAATTAAATATCATTTTATTATTAATAAATTTTATTTTGAATTAGTCATTAGTTTAATTAATGATTAATAATTACATACATGAATTATAGTTACTTTAATTATCAAATAATTAATGTAGTATAAGATGCTTCATTGTTATATTTTGTGATTTTTTATTAGATGTATTGCTTGTTAAATTGACGGAAAATGTGTTAATTAAGTAGAGACTGATGGATAATAAATTGTGAATAATTGGTGAAAAATAAGAATCAATGGCATGTCTAGAATAGGCTATATTTGATGGTCTTAGGTGGGTAGGTTAAGTTGATATGAGTGAGTGGTAGCTAAGTATCTATCTGTTGTGTAGATATCGGGACATCTTGAGTCCCAAGGATGTCGTATGTTGATGGCTAGGTACCAAAGTGGTACCGAGATATCCTGAGTCTCATGAATATCTTGTGTCAATAGCTAGATATTGGAGTAGTATCAGGGTGAAGATTGAGAAATGGAGGTACCCTGTGTCAATATTTATGCTTTTAATTACGTTTCTACTAATGAGAGATTATGATGAGATGAACGGACAAACCATTGGATGTACGCCTACTAGGTTAAGCTGGGCCTAGAAAATTAAGTTAAATATTGAAATAAAACATAAATGCCAGTTGAAATTAATATTTGTGTTAATCATAATTTGACAAAATTTTTGAGTGTTTGTTAATTGTTTAGATTAGACTGAGGACTATTGTGTATATACGTATTATATGTATGATTTAATCGGTTGACTAAGTATTATAATTAATTATTGAGTTACTTAATTTTAAGGGTAAAGTCGGTTATCCTCACTGACTTGGCGGCTCACCCCTTGTCATTATTTTTTTAAGAAATCTAGTAATTACTGATAACCCCAATATATGTGATCGACAGAGTGGAGAATAAGTGGGGCCGGCAGTTTAATTGTGTAAAGTTTTTAACTATCTTTATTTTTTAATGTGATAACTCTGGTAATTGTATTATGAGAATACTTTTGTATTCGATAAACAATCATCTTTTTAGATCTAATGAGAAATTGAATAATTAATGATATATTTTGAAAAATATTTGGTAAATTATGGTTTAAGAGTTTTAGGAGTGTCACACTTGTAATCAGCGAACATCACTTTTTGTTTTCCATACATTTGTCTCCTATTGATCTCATCCTCAATTAATTTTGCTCACAAATCCCTTCTATGCCAGGCTAACGCATATAGATCAATAACCTCATGCTACAAAATTTGGAACTTTTCTACAGCGGCCTGTCATTGGACTTCTAGTTCCATGAGCTAGATGCAATTTCATGTTGTTCTCCTTTTTGCTAGCGAGTATAAAGGAAGTCAATTTATGAGTTAGTAATTCATGGCCCTGTTTGGATGTTGACTGATCAGCTATTTTTTAGTTGATTGACTTTGTCAATCAGCTATTGGCCCTGTTTAGTTGTTGGTTTGTTGAGTCGGCTAATTGAACCCAACTAGTTAATTTTATAAAAGCTACTTGTAAGCAATGTTTATGCAACAACTTATTAACCTTTCCTATAATGTCCTTCACTCTTTACCCTCTATGCGATGTCTTTCTCACGCTCTGGTCTAGTCTCGTTTTTCTGGCCTGTCTCACTCACGCACGGGATGACTCATTAGGTCACTCCTGTGACTATCATTTAATAAGACAGGAGTCATGCACAATCCTTTGCTTCCACTTTGATAAATGAAAAATTGAACTTTTGAAAGTGATACCATTTTAAAAAAAATTGTATCACTTTCCAAAGTTCAATAATATATACTCTACGATATTGATATAATATTTTAGATTATTAATCTACATTTTGAGGATTATAAACTTAATTTTATATAATTAAATATCTAAAATATAAATTCTTATAAGAATATTCAACGAAATACTAAAATATATAATATTCATACCCTTATTTTTTTTAAGTCATGTCTTCATAAATTATTTTATACATAAATAGCTAATACTAAATAGTTAATTTTACTAAACATCAAATAAAAAACAACTAATACAATCAATTAATCAAATTAGCTGATAAAATCTAACTATCATACTAAACATGACCATATGTTTGTGTCCCAATGTTAACTTTAACCTTTACTCTGCCTAGGGGTGTTCATGGTAGGATAACCTAACCCGTTCATAAATAACATGAACCTGAACCTGAACCTAAAAAATCTATAGAATCGATTAACCTATTTTCAGGTTCGGTTCTCAGGATAACCCAAACCTATTCATATCAATTGTGATTCAAGCAATCTTAGTCATAAATTTACAATGTTTGTATTAAGACCGTTGGATTGAATTACCTTTTTTTAGAAGAATTGAATTTACAAGTGATCTTAGCAATTTTATCAATTATTCATATAAGAATAAACTACATCGCCATATCAATGATTCATATAAGAACAAACTACATTGCTATTCTCAATTTAAATATTAAAATGATTGATATTTATTATATTAACAAAATTGAACACAAAACCTTACGTAAGGTTTTTATGGTAATGTTTCGTTTCTTAATAAACTTTCAATAGAGTTCTCTATTACTTTCCATTCAAAAGTGCTTAGATAAATAAAATTATGTTTGTATTTGTACAAAACAATATTATTATATGTTTATTATTTATTAGCAACTATATTATATATTTTTAAGAATCAGTATTAATTACTTGTTTAATGTTTATAATATCTCATAAATATCTAAGTTAATATATGTGCCTTAAAAATTAAAATTGTAGGATTATTTAATAAATGTGTTTTATACTTATTAATTTCTTTAATTTAATCTCTAAATGATTATATTATTTTAGTCAATGAATTTTTCTATTAATAGTTTAATACTTCGATCAATAACTTTAACACATATTAATTACTCTTTGAAGTAGAAGTATTGAGTGTTATGCCTTAGTTGTTAGTTATAATAACAATGCTCAATGTTGGACCCCGATCTTTTAGTGAAATTTTGAATTATAAAATAGCATTAAGTGAGGATTTTGTGGTGAATTAGTTATGTGCAAAGAAAAAGACAATTTATGAATTTGAATGATTGTGTTTAATGTTCTATTTGAGCAAGGTTCGTTTGAGCAAATTGCAGCAATGAGATGTTTAGGTTAATGTATGAAATGAGTGTTTTTGTATATGTATTGTATTATAGATGTTATTGTGCTTTAAGGAAATTGATGAGAAAAGAATTGATTGGTTTTGATGACTTTGAGATTTGAGTAGATTTGTATTGATTACGAAAGTTAAAGTGAATGAGTTGATTGAAATGAAAGTTGAAAAACAAGAAGTAAATAGTAAAAGTGTGAGAATTTGGAGAATTAAGAAGGTCTGACTTTTTGTGATGAATAGTAGTAGGGTTGACTTTTTTACCAGAAATTTTTGTGAATTTTTCTAGGTTCATTTGGGCTGAATTTGAGAAAATAATCTTTATGAAACTTGTAGCTTCTATTGAGATCTTTCTATCGCCATAAAGTATGGTATTTTTCGATATCGAGATTGAAAGTTATGATCATTCGAATTTAAGTGTATTTTGCTTTGTGTTTGGAAAATGCTCATAGGGTAAGTTTGTGTATACTGTATTTTGAGCCCAATTTTGTACTGATTTGGTTTGAATGAGACAAAGTAGTCTACATGAAAGTTGTAGCTTGTCTTTCAATCTTTCCAACGCTATAAAGTATGCAATTTTTGGATGTGGGAATTGAAAGATGTGAATGTTTGAAGTTTGGATATTGTTTAGGTCATTTTTAACAGGGCAGAAACTTTGATTGAAAAATTCACTTAGTTAGAGGTTGAAATTTCCTTTAAGTGCTTCATAAAAGTTTTATATTATGTTTTTATCTTTCCATTGATATAAAGTATAGAATTTTTGGACTATGGAATAGGAAGTTATGATTTATGGAAGTTGTGTTGCTGTTTTAGGATGACATTTTTGGGCAGAAACTTTGAGTAGATTTTTGACCCCTTTAGAGATGGAATTGATTTTTGGGTCCTTCATGATAGTTGTAAAGCCTTCTTTTAGCTTTCCAATGATACCAAATTTGTAAAATTTGGAGCTATAGATCAAAAGTTACGGGCCTCGAAAGTTTGCTGGTCGCGACTGCGACCAATTCACAATCGCGAAATGGTCACCCTGCGACCAACTCGCGAGGGCGACCAGCCCTCTTTCATTCTTTTGCTTCTAACTTTTCCGTCCGACATCCGATTGACCCGATTTTTAAAGCTTTGGATTACTAAGACATTCCTTTATCTCTCCATGAAAATTTGTGATTTTTTAGATTAAATTGAAAAGATTGATTGAATCAAAGAGAGATGATTGGTTAAAGTGTTTGAGTTTGATATTTTCTGAACATGCGTAGATATCTTGATCAGTAAAGATCCAATTGAGTTGATTCTTATTTCTAAATAAACTATAGACATGGATCTACAAGTTATATGAAGGAATCGAATTTCAATTTAGTCCCTAAGATTTTCAATTTCTGAATTGAATTTGGGTATAGTGTTCAACCTTAGATTAGTAAGAGCTGAAAGTGTTTTGGCTATAACTTTTGCTCTAGTCATCCAAATGAGGTGATTTTTAATTTGTATTAAACTAGAGAGATAGGTCTACAAATGTTCTGAAGAAATTGAGTTTCAATTTAGTCTTTAAGAATATCAATTTTTGGATGGAAATAAATCGCTGAAAAATATTTTAGCATAAGAATAGTCCGAAATGTTTGAGGTGTAACTTTTGGAGTAGTGAACCAAATTAAATGATTTTGGTGGCGTTATGAAATTTAGACAATGAGGAACATTTCTCTAGAAGAAAGTTTTATAAAATTCCTTCAATTTTATTATTAGAAAAATGTCCTAAGTTAATCATGATTTAGTGATATTTTGAGACTTTGATTTATTATATGATTTTGAAGAATTAATTAGCATGTTAATGTAAGTAATTAGTATGCTAATTTGAGTAAGATCATATGGCATAGGTTGATTGGATTAAATTGTATTAAAGTGTTAAGAATGCATGAGGGGGCAAAAGTGGAAGATCACTTAAGGTTTTAAGTTTTAAGGCTTATAAGGAAAGGTAAAGTGGTCATTTCTCTTAAAGACATGTGGGTCTTGTTCTTAAAGGAAGAGAAGCACGAAAATTAAAAGAAAAGAAAGAAGAAAGAAGAGAGGAGAGTTTCGGTTTCTTTTGGAGAGAAGAAGAAGGAAGTTAGGTTTTGATTTTTTCTAAGTTTTTAAGAGAGATTTCGAAATTGATGCAAGAGGGGGAAATGAAGAGGAGCACAAGAGATTTATTTCAAGCCAAAAACCCCCTCATTTGGTGAAGGTTTAAGGTAAGAGAAAATTTTGGTCTGTGGAATTATGAAAAAGTTTTGGTTTAGATAGCTTGAAAATATTATGGGTTTGAGTTTTCTAAAGTTAATTTTGGTAATTATGCCTTATGTGATGTTCAATTTGGGTGCTTATTGATTAGGGATTTTTACAATTGATGAAGGAAATTAAGAAAAGTTATGGGAGAAAGAGTAGAGGCTTTGAACAAGTTTCAAGCATGGAATTAAGGTGGGTATCATGCTTATGATTTGAATTATAAGCAAATTGTATGTTTGCGAAAAATCAAGAAAAGAAAATGTTTTAAAATGATTTGAAAAATTGTTACAATGATTAGTTTTATTGTTTTGAATGATTTGATAAAATTGATGCAATTGAATGTTTGTTTGATTGATTTGAAAATATTGCTAAAATTGTTGCTTTTTTGTGTTTGAATGATTGAAAAATTGTTATTCGAATTTTGGTTGAATTTGTGAATGACATTGTGTTTGAATATGACATGATTATGAAAACTAAGCTTTCGAAAAGTGTCTTTGGGCAATTCTGTTTTTAAGTGTGAATTGTCTGTTATGTGAGTTTGGTTAGGTCTCATAAGCTGTCAAGTGCACTTGTCCTGCCCGTTAGTGGCATTGGAGCTCCATTAAGGACTCTCATAAGTTCACGGCTACACTAGACCTCTATGCGGGAAGGTGTAGTACGTTCCGTTCACGGCTACACAGGACCGTTATGCGGGAATGTGTAACGTTCTATTTTCTGGACCGACCCAAACCTTTTCTGATGTGTTATGTGTTTATGTTGTGTTATAAGTGTGCTGCATACATGATTTTAAAATTGATCATGAATGTTTTGAAAAGTTGAAAAGTGTGAGAAATAAGCTTTTTGACAAATTTCTTCTGTAAAATTTCTATAAAATGGCAAAATGTTTGAAAAATAATTTTTGCTTATTTTTCGGTTATAAATATGTTATCCACGAGCTGTAAAACTCACCCCCCTTTCATCCTCATCTTCAGGTATCGAGCAGGAGATCGAATGAAAGTAAGTCAAGATATCAGTGTGTTTAAGTATATGATGTATTTGAAGTTAAATTATTATAAAAATGAGAGCTTAGGCTTATGTTAAATATTTTGGAGATTTTTGTATCTTTGTATTTTGGTTTATGAAATTGATGTTGTATTTGTGGCTTGAAAATGCCACTATTATTTAGTAATGCATTTAGTTTGAAATGATGTAAATGATTTATGAATTTGTATAAAGACTTGAATTATGAAATTGTGTATGATGAATTATGGTTTGTCATAAAATTGTGTAATGATTATGATTGATCGTGATATAGATTTCGGACAGGAGGTCTGATGACTGTGATGATTGAGCTGAATTATTGAAGTGCTATGGGTATATATGTGTTTGTTTGCGTTTGAATTCTGGACATGAGGTCCGATGATTGTGTGGATTGGTTTGATATATAGAAGTGCTCTTTGTTTTTAAATTGATGGTGTATAGACATATGCGAATTTTGATGGTAAAAAAAAGATAAGATTTTTAAATGATGAATTTGAAGAATGAAATGAATTGAGGTTGTAGAATTGATGAATCACAAATGGGAAATTGAATTGTTTTTGAAAAAAAAATACCGAATTGGATTGGTTTAGTCTTGAGTTTCCAATGCTAGTTTTCTAAGGTACACGTTTTCGGATATTGGAATTTCAAGTTTTTGACCTTAAGCTTTTTGATCCGAAGTTAGAAAATTTTCCGCCCACACTTTGTGATCACGCTTTTTGAAAGTATAAGTTTGCTCACGTTTTGTACATGTTTCTGATTTCATATAAGAGTTTGCCTTTCGATTTCTTTGGCTCCTTAAGAATTTGATTTCCTTTCGTTTCTGCACGCTTTTTGATCCGTTTTGTTGTTCGTTTGCTTTTGGCCCATTTTCGTTTGTGTTCCATTCTTTCAGTTTAGATTTTTTTAGTTTGTTGCCCGCACGGCGTTATTTGATTTCTCTTTCGCTTTCGCCCTCTTTGTTTCGCTTTCTGTTTCCGTTTAGGATTTTCGTTTTACGGTTGGACTCCGGTTTAAAAATCGGGTTCCAATACTCAAGATAACGTTTAATAACATATAATTAAAGTATTTTTTTCCTTTTCTTCATTTTTTTACTCAAAAACTAATATAGTAAATATTAGTAAATTTATTATTTTTAATATCCTCTTAAATTATATCTAAATATATGATATATTTTTTAGTATTTTAAGTTTAGGTTTAAACCTGTAACCATTGTTTTAAAACTCGAACTCAATCATAAACCCGATTTTTCGAGTTCAATTTCGATCTGAATCACATGAATCGAACTTATAAATAAGGTTAATCGAACTTGAGTTCAGGTTCAGTTCAAGCCTGGATAACACAGTGTTGGCAGAGTTAAGGATGTTCAAAAAAATCTGCTGCGAATTTTTGAACCGTACCTTAGTTACATGAATCGAGCCTATAAATAAAATTAATCGTTCCGGATTTTCTTGAAGACCCCTGACTCTTCCGACACTTGTGCTATCCAGGTGAAAAGAAGCCATAACAGTAGTAAATGCAAAGTGACAAAATGTACAGGCATGCGTATTTCCAGTTTTGAAGCTTCCGCTAAAAGAAGGTCGATTTCTGTTCCGGGATTCGTCTGAATTAGATACAGAAAAAAAAATCAAAAAGGAAAGGCAAAAGGTATTGACGTAATAGATGATGTCAATTGATAGTAAACTGCCCAGCAGATAAAGCCGAAAAGTATCTGCGGATCTTCACTCTCTCCAACAACAACAATGGCCACAAACACCACAGCCAACCCACCAAGTCACATGCCTCTTCCATTGAAAGACCGGGTGGCCATAGTCACTGGCTCCTCTCGGGGCATCGGCAAAGCCATAGTTATCCACTTGGCCTCTCTTGGTGCTAAAGTAGTGGTCAATTACATCTCAAACAAGGACCAAGCTGATCTGGTGGCCAACGAGATCAACTCTTCGTACCCTTCCCACGGAAACGGTAATACCCCACGAGCCATTGTGGTGCAGGCCGATGTATCAGAACCTGCTCATATTAAGCTACTTTTTGATGAGGCTGAAAGAATTTTCGGAGCACAGGTTCATGTGCTCGTCAATTCTGCCGCCATAGCCGATGCCAAGACATCCATAGTCAATACTTCTCTGGAGGATTTTGATCGTACTTTCAGGCAAATGCATAGAAAACCCTTTACTAGTTTGCCAAGTTTGTTACTTTTGCTAATACTTAAACTATGTGCTTCTGCCGTTTCAGTGTGAACTGCAGAGGAACGTTCTTATGCTGCAAAGAGGCGGTGAATCGTATAAAACGAGGGGGTGGAGGAAGAATCATACTACTATCTTCCTCACTGGTACGTACACTGAAGCCCAACACGGCACCATACACGGCGACCAAAGTAGCTGTGGAGGCGTTGACAAAGATTCTGGCAAAGGAGCTGAAGGGGACGAGCATCACAGCAAACTGCGTGGCTCCGGGACCTACTGCTACAGAAATGTTCTTGACTGGTAGGAGAGAGGAGGAAATTAAAGCAGTGACTGAACAGTGCCCGTTTGGGAGGCTTGGTGAGACCAAGGATGTGGCTCCTCTTGTTGGGTTCTTGGCTACAGACGCGGGTGAGTGGATTAATGGGCAGGCTATTAATGTTAATGGAGGCTATGTTTGATGGGGTTATTTTTGTTCTTATTGGGATATTCATATTCTATCTCTGTTTGATTGAGGAATAAATGGTACCAAAATTATCTATCTTTTTTTTTTTTTTTTTAGAGGGAATCTATCTTGTATTTGTTCTACATAACTTAATAAAATTTAAGCTAGTCATTTTCTTTCACGAGAATTTGATATTGGCAGAAAACAAATAATTTATACTTCAATGATTAGACTTCCTTTATAATTCGGGAGTGAATGATTACACTTGTGAACAAATTTAAGATTATAATTACCAATATTTAACGATAACTAAAGCAACTCAAGTGATGTAATTGACAAGGAAACTTTTTGGATGAAATGGGTGAACGAGTACTAAATCAAAGAGACTTTCTTTTCGAATATATAAAATCAATTGAGTTGGCCTCACACAATAGTTTAAGTTATTGTGGTGAAATGATCGCTTAATATAGTATCAGAGCCTTTATGAATAAACAGTCATTAGTTTGAATTCTACCACCCACCTATTCTAATTAAATTAAGCACAAAGTAAAGTAGGTCTGTGCAGGTTTCAAGTCTAAAGAGTTTTCACTTGAGAGAGTGTGTTAGAGAATATATAAAATCAATTGAATTGGCCTCACACAACAACTTAAACTATTTTGATGAAATGATCGCTTAAAAGACTTCACTTTAGCAAATGAAAATTGTTAAAAAACATTTATTTGGTCTTGTTGAAGAAATGTGAGTTGATCTTTTCCTTCGATCAATCAACAAACTGGGAATTCTCCTTGGTTCTGGGTTGATAACATGAAACAGCTAAGATTAAGAATTCCCCTCGACTCGACTCTAGGTGAAGGTAGTGATGCAAATGACTTGTTTGGTAAATGGGTGATTTAACTACTTTTTAGCAAATTAACGGTATTTGACTATTTAACCATGTTAAATGGTTGATTATTATGTTTAATAATCAGCTGATTATATTAATGAATTAAACCCAATCTACTATTTTTGAAAACATTCTTATGAGGAGCATTTTGTTCCAAACAATTGAAAATTAAGAGATAAAAGACAATTATGTCCAGAGTTATTACAAATTACAAGCGAAGAGAGAGAGAGAAAAGAACGAAATAGATAAACATAAAGAATGAATTTAGTAAAAAAAAATACTATGGTTTATTCAGAAATTAAGCTAAGTTGAAATTTTTCTTTAATAAAATTTTGTGTTTTATATCGGTATCATTATTTTTAAAATTATTCAATTTTAATTAAATAAAATTATTATCATTAGATTTGGTACCGTACAATATGAAAACAATAACCAAATTATTTTATACTAATCAAAATTTTCTATAATGTTAGATTCAAAGATTAGGTTAGGTAGGAAAGTTTCTAAGTTATATTCATTATACTTATTAATACTTGTATTAAATTTTGTAATTATATATATACACACACACCTATATATATATATATATGATAATTTGTAATTATATTTTAAATATAAAATGTTTCTACAAATAGTTATTATGTCTAAAAATTATTGTAATGTTAATTTTAATAGATAAAATTATTAAAAATCTTTTTAAGTTTTAGTTATACTATAAGGCAAATTTATTAAGGGATTACGTTATGCTCATTAATTATAATATTTTCAGTTTAGAAGCTAACATTAATTTAAATAATTATTTTTATTTTGAACATAGGTAAATATGTTTTAATTTATTTAATTTTGATTGATTAATTAAAATAAATCAAGCATAAACATAAATTCTAATGAGAATATTCAAAAATATTAAGATATAATATTTATTTATTTATAAATTATTTTAATTTATACCCTCATAAGTCATTTTATATATAAACAGATAATATAAAACAGTTAATTTTACTAAATATCTTTAAATAAATAACTAATAATATTCAAATTTAACTATATTAATAAGTTAATAGCTAATCCATTAGTAGCCAATCAGTACCGAGATTGGAAATTCAAAAGAAGGGATGAAGAGATATTGGCTGAATGTATAACCAGCTGCCGACCTAATACTCATGAGGACGAGAATAAATTTATATGGTGGTTGAGAAATTAAACTTGTTCGGTAGGATAGGGATTTCATCAGAACTGCCTTTAATTGCTGCATTTATTTGATTTGAAAAGAAAAAATTACAAAATTCACAAAGGAGTATTACACGATAAGTATAGACCTGTTATAAAACCGAAACTAAAATTTAAGAATATTTGAGAGAGGAGAATTCTTCTTATAAATTGGTGTCACTTACATCAAATTAACCCTTCTATTTATAGTACAAAATTTCTAATAAAATACTATCATGATAATAGAAGTGGTACACTAACTATTAAGCGGTGCATTTAGTGCACTAACAATTAAGTGGTGCATTTGGTGTATTAACAATTAAGTGGTGTATTAACAATTAGTGGCACATCATATTATTTCTATATTTTATAACACTCCCCCTTGGTGTGCCGTATAATTATTTTTTATTTGGCCTTGATACGCATTTGGTGTTGCCTCGTTAAAAACCTTATCAGGAAAAACCTAGTAGGATAAAAACCATGATAAGGAAAAAGAGTGAATCGCAGAAGCTCCCTCATTTAACACAATGAGCTCTTCCTCATAAATTTCTTAGATGTCGCATTCCAATCTAGTGGACATGCTTCCTGAAAGGTGTAGTAAGAAGTGCCTTTGTGAAAAGATCCGCAGTATTTTCGCTTGATTGAATATACTGGATGTTGATTTCTTTGTTTTTTTCGAGATCTTTGGTGAATTGAAAAAATTTAGGAGTGATATGTTTGGTTCTATCACTTTTGATATAACCCTCCTTTATTTGAGCGATACATGTTGCATTGTCTTCATATATGATTGTTGGTTCTTTGTTGGTCGATAAGCCACAAGTTGTTAAAATGTGGTGCGTTATTGACCTTAACCATACACATTCTCGGCTTGCTTCATGAAGTGCAATGATTTCAACATGATTTGAAGAAGTAGCAACAAGTGTCTGTTTCTGTGAACGCCAAGAAATTGCAGTGCCTCCATACATAAATACATAACCAGTTTGGGATCTGACTTTATGCGAATCTGATAAGTAACCTGCATCTGCATAACTAACCAAAGCTTGTTTTGCATTTTTAGCGTAAAATAATCCCAAATCAATTGTATCTCGAAGATAACGAAATAGATGTTTAATTCCATTCCAGTGCTTTTTCGTAGGAGATGAGCTAAATCTTGCTAGTAGATTAACAACAAAAGCTATATCAGGTTTAGTACAATTAACAAGATACATGAGAGCTCCTATCGTACTCAGATATGGCGTTTCAGAATCAAGAACTTCTTCGTTTTCTTTCAAGTGATTAAATGGATCCTTCTCAACATTAAGCGATCTACCAACCATTGGTGTACTTAACGGAGTTGCTTTATCCATATTGAAACGCCTCAATACCTTTTCTGTATATGTCGATTGATGCACAAATATTCCGCTTGATCTATGCTCAATTTGCATACCAAGACAATATGTAGTTTTTCCAAGATCTTTCATTTCAAATTCCTTCTTTAAGTATACCACTGTTTCTTAGATTTCTTTAGCAGTACCAATGATATTCAAATCGTCAACATAGACAACGATAATCACATATCCGGATGTTGTTTTCTTTATAAAAACGTAAGGGCAAATAGGACTATTTACATATCCTTTCTTTGATAGATACTCGCTTAGACGATTGTACCACATGCGTCCAGATTGCTTTAGTCCATATAAGGATCTTTGCAATTTGATCGAATACTGGTTTTCATGTAAATATCACTATCAAGTGATCCGTACAAGTAAGCTGTAACAACATCCATAAGACGCATTTCCAGTTTCTGAAGAACTGTTAAGCTGATTAAATATCTAAACGTAATTGTATCCATAACAGAGAGTATGCTTGTTCATAGTCAATTCGGTCTTTGAGAAAACCTCAGGCAACAAGTCGAGCCAGATCTCACAATCTCATTTTTCTCATTTCGTTTCGAACAAAACCCATTTGTAACCTCATGTGCTTTACACTTTGGGGTGTAAGGACAATAGGCCAAACACATTACACTTGTTAAGAGAATTTAATTCAGCTTCAATAGCATCTTTCCATTGAACCCAATCATGTCTATTTTGACATTCAATGATAGATCTTGGTTTGGGATCTTCATTTTCATTGATGATATCACATGCTATAGCATAAGAAAATATTTCATCAATCTTTTTCATATCATTTATGTTCCATAATTCTTTTGTGTGAATATAATTAATTGCGATTTCTTGATTAATGTCAATTTGTGTCTCTTCTTGGACACTATCCTCATCTTATGTTTCTAAAGGAGCACTTTTATCTATCTTGGGGTTATTAATCACATTTACTCCTTTTCTTTTTCGAGGATTTTTATCTTTGGAACCGATTGGGCTACCACGCTTCATGCGTGTCGTAGATTCATGAGTGACCATGTTCTCAGATTGTCCTTTTGGGATTTCAATCCGAGCAGGAGTATTTATAGCTGGTATAAATGATTTAGTCACTCTTTTTGTATCTGTAAAAGCAACTGGTAATTGATTTGCAATTCTTTGCAAATGCACAATTCTTTGCACTTCTGTTTCGCATTGTTTTGTGCGTTAATTAAGATACAATAATGATGGTTCGCACCATGTAATTTCTTTCATCAGTTGTTTATTATCTCCCCCTAGTGTCGGGAAAGTATTTTCATCAAAATGACAATCAGCAAAACGTACTGTAAACACATCACCTGTTTGAGGTTCAAGATATCTAATAATAGATGTACTTTCATAGCCGACATATATCCCCAATCTTCTTTGAGGTCCCATTTTACTACGTTGTGGTGGTGCAATAGGCACATATACTGCACAACCAAAAATTCTCAAATGGGAGATATTTGGTTCTTGACCAAATGCAAGTTGTAGTGGGGAGTAGTTATGATATGCACTTGGTCGGATGCGAATTAATGCCTCAGCATGTAAAATTGCATGACCCTATGCAGAAATTGGAAGCTTTGTTCTCATCATCAATGGTCTAGCAATAAGCTGAAGGTGTTTAATTAAAGATTCAGCTAAACCATTTTGAGTATGCACATGAGCAACATGATGCTCGACCATAATCCCAGTTGACATACAATAGTCATTGAAAGTTTGGGATGTGAATTCACCAGCATTATCGAGTCTGACTTTCTTTATTGTATAGTCAGAAAATTGTGCCCGTAATTTAATAATTTGTGCAAGAAATCTTGGAAATGCCATATTACGAGTTGATAGTAGACAAACGTGAGACCATCTGCTGGAGGCATCTATCAATACCATAAAATATCGAAATGGTCTACATGGTGGATGAATTGGTCCACATATATCACCTTGAATACGTTCAAGAAAAGCAGGTGATTTCAATTTTATTTTAGCTGCTGATGGCCTTATGATCAGTTTTCCAAGAGAACAAGATGTACATGGACTCTTATTTATTTGAGTAATCATTTTGTTACTCAATAGATGTCCATGTATTCTCAATTATTTTTCGCATCATTGTTGATCTGGATGACCCGACGATCATGCCAAATAGATATCATTGAAGGATCAATGTGTTTTGCTTTCACTACCATATTAGATTCCATCACATTTATATATGTATAATGCAATCCAAGAGGAGCATTGGTAGTTTTCCAATATGTTTATCTTTCTTGATTTACTGTGTTGTAAGATACATATATTTCATATTTCCCTCGATTCTGATCGAGTATCATATTTATGAGAATATATATCATTAAAACTCAACAAATTTCTTTTAGACTTTGGCGCAAATAAGGCATCATGTATTGAGAACATTGTGCCATTTGGTAATGTGAAATTTGCCTTGCCAATTCCTTGAATCAAGTCTGCAGGACCTGATATTGTGTTCACAATTGTTTTTATTGGTTTTAATTATGAAAAGAACCTCTTATCTTTCAGGATAGTGTGTGTTGTGCCACTATCTGGTATGCATAAATTATCATTATTTTCTGCTCCTCTTTCAGAACGATCCATATGAAAACTTCACATAAAAATAAATAATCTAATGAAAAAATTGTGCAAGAACTTTCATAAGAGAAAAATATGTTATTTTAACTAAAAAAAATGTTACAATACTTTACTTAAAACTGAGTACCACAATAAGCATGAGAATACATAACACAAGCATAAGTAGATTATTTTAATTTCCATTGTTATTGCCACCAACAATGTCCTGATCCACAAAATCATCAGTAAAATTCGAAGCATTCAGATATGTAGAGTCATATGAAGGATTATGATTCTCAATGAAATCAAAATCAAAAGCACCAAGGTCAATTGAATCACCTAAAGGGCGTTGTTCAGTAAAATTCATTTCCTTTTCTTTTCTTTTTAAGGATGCTTTGTATAACTGACATAGATGTTCAGGAACTCGACAAACTTTAGCCCAATGTCCTTTTATACCACATCTAAGGCAAGAATCTCCTGAAGTCCTATAAGAACTTCCATGAACATCATTAATATGGTGCTTGTTATTGTGGGGGCTCGTATTTCTTTGAAAGGAGTTATATAGATAACTTCCTCGACCACGTCCACGACCACGACCACGAATGTAGTTATGACCGTGGCCACGACCATGACCGCGATCACGACTAGGCCCGTGATGATGTTTTCTTTCATTGTCATTTTGAATTGTAATATTCGCTTCTGGAAATGCTGCCGCGCCAGTAGGGCGAGATTGATGATTTTTCATCAAAAGTTTATTATTCTTCTCGACTACAAGGAGGCATGAAATCAGGTCAGAGTATTTTTTAAATCCATGCACTTGATATTGTTGTTGCAATGTTACATTTGATGCGTGAAAGGTGGAGTATATTTTTTCTAACATATCTTCCTCAGTGATTGTTTGCCCACAAAATTTTAGTTGTGAGCAATTTTAAATATAGCTGAGTTATACTCATTGACCTTTTTAAAATCTTGGAAGCGTAAAGCGCTCCATTCATCACGAGAAGCCGGAAGTAAAACTTCCTTTTGATGGTCATATCTTTCTTGTAAATTTTTCCACAAATGACTTGGATCTTTAATTGTGAGGTATTCTGTTTTTAATCCCTCATCAAGATGACGACGAATGAAGATCATCGCTTTGGCTTTATTTTGTTTTAATGTTGTATTATTTTCTTTAATGGTATCTAAAAGATCCATTGATTCAAGATGCATTTCAACATCAATCATCCACGACATATAATTATTGCCTGCAACATCAAGAGCAGCGAACTCAATTTTGGGAAGATTGAACATGTTGACAACTATTTTACAATAGAGAGAAATAATTAATACAATTATTCAAATAGATATTACATTAAATAAATCACATGCCATGCTCAAATGCTATGCCAATAAGCAACAAAGGGATCATACAAAATGCTATTACTAAGAGAAAAAAATTGCGATCTGAATCATTTAGCTCTACACTAAGAATGAAACAAAGATACATAATGACAATAATTATACAAAAAAATAATGTAGCGGACAACATTTGAATTATATTTTGAGGTAAGAAATAATGTGTAGGGATGAAGTAAATTATGTAGATGTGGTATCTATTTATAGAAAAATGAATCATTTTCATTATTATTATTATTATTATTATTTTTACCGTTAATTGGCCATTATAATATATATTATTTAATTATTTATTTAAAACACATAATTGATAATAAGATATATGTAGTAAAATTAATTAGAGTATAATAAATATAATAGTCTTGAATATATTTTATTTATTTATTTTCTAATTACGATGTATACTATACAATAACTTAAGTATTTAGAGGTGGTATTACCTTTTATTATTTAAAAGAAGGTAAAACTTTAGGGAAGGTATACTGAGTCGTCTATAATTTTTTAATAATATCATAAGTATAATTAATGTAGATAAATGAAAAATAAATGGAAGAACTTACGTTTGTTTGATGTACGTAAACGGAAGAACCTTATGATTGGTTGAAGTTGATAAGTTCGAATTTTAGACATTGAAACTTCACGATAACGTGTTATAAAACCGAAACTAAAATTTAAGAATATTTGGGAGAGGAGAATTCTTCTTATAAATTGGTGTCACTTACATCAAATTAACCCTTCTATTTATAGTGCAAAATTTCTAATAAAATACTATCATGATAATAAAAGTGGTACACTAACTATTAAGTGGTGCATTTGGTACACTAACAATTAAGTAGTGCATTTGGTGCATTAACAATTAAGTAGTATATTAACAATTAGTGGCACACCATATTATTTCTATTTTTTATAACAAGAGCTTCTTTGTTGAACGAGGAAAATACTAAAAGTACGTAAAGCTTATGAAGGGGCAAGTATCAAAATGAGATAACTGGAGAAGAGTGCACATTTGGTAGGATGAGTCGTTTTACTCTGGTTTAACTATCGGTTTTGTGAAGTTGTTGTAAGTCGAATGTTCTCTGCATTATAAGGTTGCTGAAGGTTTATTATTGGTTAATGAATTTTTAATTTTCAAGTGGACCAACTCTTATTCTTGTTGAGTTTGCGTAATGAAAAAATCGAAATCGAGTTCTAAGTTATAAATACATTTTGTTTGGTAGAAATGACAATCTTGACTAGTCCGATTCGACTCGTGACTATAAAAAACATATAAAATGATGTCGTTAAATTTTCTAAAAAAGAAATATAACCTAACTTGCCTAATGACTAGTCTCAGGGGATATTTGTTTGAGAGTTATGAAAAAAAGAGTACAGCTATGGAATGAAAATTAATGCTCAATATGAATCTATCATTAAAGTCTTAAGAGTTTCATTCTTTAGTTTTGGGCAATCTTCAATTCCTCTCATAATTTAGAGGAATGAGAGAGAGGAATAAGAAGAATGAGAGTAATTATACTATAATTAATAAATATATTATAATTAATTAATTAATTAAAATATAATTATTCATTAATTAAATCATTATAATTAATTAATTAATTACAATATAATTAATTTAAATATTAATCTTATTTATTTAATAACGTTATATTTAATTAAAATATTATTATTAATGAAAATATAACTCATTAAAATATAAGTATTCATTAATTAAAATATTATTATTACATTATAATTAATTAAAATATTGTAATTAATCAATTAATTAAAATATAATTAATCATTAATTAAAATATTGTAATTAATTAATTAAGTACAATATAATTAATTAAATTATTATTATTATTTAATTAATTACATTATATATAATTAAAATATTATTATTAATTAAAATATAACTATTCATTAATTAAAATATTATAATTAATTAATTAATTGTAATAAAATTAATTAAAATATAATTCATTCATTAATTAAAATATTGTAATTAATTACAATATCATCCATTTGGTAATTAAATAATTAAAATATTTTTATAAACCAACCACTATTAATGGTAATGGTAATGGTAATCATTCCCTCCTCTTAATCAACATTATAATTATAATAATAATAATAATTTTTATTTTTTATTGTATCTGTTTCTATTCCTATTATTATTCCCCCAAGTTAACCAATCGCTCCTTAAGTCATGAGTAAGTCAAAGGCAGCCCACTCTATGGGCGGGTTGGCCGTAGCCCAACCCATCTCTTTTTATTGTTATCCTTTTTTATTTTCCTGACAAAGTGGATGCGGTTTCTAAAAATGTTTTGGAGAAAATAAAAGAAAAAGAAAAAGAAATAAATAATAACTGAGTGTCTGTGTGTGAACCTCTTTATGTAGAACCTTTCTTACCAGCTTTCTTCCTCGTATAAAATAACCTCGTATTCAAATCTAAAGTTCCACCCTCCCCCTCTTCCCCTCCAAAATTGCCCTCAGGCAAGCCCTAATTTCAAATCCCGATCCCTAGAATTTGCAGGTTTTCTTGTATATGGCAGAACAATCAGGCTCGGAGGGTAGCCAACCTGTTGATCTTTCCAAGCATCCTTCTGGTATCGTTCCCACTCTTCAGTAAGTCTCTCTTCTCCGAGATTTCGTTTCAATTCTTCGCTTTCCTTTCATTTCCTGGTTGGTTCTTGTCTCTCTCTTCTTTGGCTTGTTTATTTCAATTCTGGAATTTAGGGTTTGTTTCATCTTAATTGGGCGACATGATTTTAGCCTCTTGATTTTGTGGATTACGAGCATAGAAAATTATACTGTCTTATATCGTTCATGTGTGGCCTGGAAAAATGAAATTTCAGTCAAATTTTGTTTTATCGCAAATTTGTGTACCTTTAGGTTTAGTAACGCACGACATTTCATACGACCATCTGCTTAACCTCCTTCTATAAGAAAGTTATTTGTTTTTCCCTTTAAGCCTACGTCAAAATTTTGCATTTCACGACCCAATTGTATCATGTGTTTCTCTTTTCTGTTCTTCCATGGAAATGCTATAAGGAAATTCGGATAACCTATGTGAGTTTGCAGAGTACGATCCTTAATTGGTTTCTGAGCTGTATTCTTCTAGGAACATTGTATCAACAGTAAACTTGGATTGCAAGCTCGATCTTAAGCAAATAGCATTGCAAGCCCGTAATGCAGAATACAATCCTAAGGTGTGTAAAAGTTTATCCATACACAGTCACTTCTTTTCAATGTTCACGTCATTTGTTAGCATGCTTTTAATGTGAGTGCAGCGTTTTGCTGCTGTCATTATGAGGATAAGGGAGCCAAAAACTACAGCGTTGATTTTTGCCTCAGGCAAGATGGTAAGTCCTTGTGATGTTTATTGCAGTTCCTGGGAAAGAGCGCTGGTTGAATTTGATTTGGATTTATTTTTAATAAATTTATGTTTATTTACTTGATGTTTACCTGAAAGAGTTTGTTTCGTTGTTGTTTTAGGTGTGCACTGGTGCCAAAAGTGAACAGCAGTCAAAGCTGGCAGCAAGAAAGGTAAATACCTACTTTTGGATGTTTTGCTTTCTCTTGTTCATGGATATGTATCTATCTGACATGGGATTACTTTCTTCTAGTATGCACGAATAATTCAAAAGCTAGGTTTTCCTGCCAAATTCAAGGTTTCAAATCTCTCCTTCAACTCCCTTACTTTTTTTATTAAAAAAAAACAGAAGAAGATAAATGCCCAATTAGGTTTATCTTTTTGTTTATATCTTTCTTTTTAACAAACAGGACTTCAAGATTCAGAACATAGTGGGCTCCTGTGATGTTAAGTTTCCTATAAGACTTGAAGGTCTTGCTTACTCCCACGGTGCCTTTTCCAGTGTAAGTACTGGCCATTAACTCAAGTTAGTCTCAGTATGACCGTAAGTATCACCCCATTAATCACATCTTTATTATTTGTGGATTCTATTCTTGCAGTATGAGCCCGAACTGTTTCCAGGTCTGATATATCGCATGAAACAGCCAAAGATTGTACTCCTTATATTTGTCTCTGGAAAAATAGTTATCACTGGAGCCAAGGTGAGTTATTATTTATGTTTCTAGTGCATAGTGGTTGTCGATTGAACTAGTTGACTAGCTTTTCTTGTTTGACATCTTAGGTACGAGATGAAACATACACAGCGTTTGAAAACATATACCCTGTTCTTACAGAGTTCAGGAAGGTTCAACAGTGGTGCGTTTTTCTTTATCATAGAAAAAAAAAACACCCTTTGCTTTTCTTTTCCCTGGTATCTTGCTAATGTGATTATTTCCATCTGTAAAATTGATGTGCATAAATCTTTCTTTTGGTATTTGATATATTTGTTGGTTGGTTGCAGATATGCCATCAAAATGGTGGTAAAGCTGTTGCGGGTCTTCACGTAGTAGGTGGAGTCGAATGTGAATATTGATGACATGCTGGCATTTTATTGCGGGTCTCTAATCCTGTGTTCTTGTGTCCTGGGGAAAATTGTGAGATCTCTTTATCCTTTCACCTCGGGTATTTAATGGGAATGGAATAATTTTTAGTCAGTGTATGAATAGTCATGTTCTGTAAGTTGTGGGGGAAGCCGATGACACTTACGAACATGGTTTAAAGGCATGCACTTGTTTAAAAGTGGCGGAGACTTCTTCTGGACTACTATTTTCATGTTAAGGATCTTACTCCAATTTTGGCCAGTAATATTTATTGTATTGTTTTAAATATAGATTTTTTAAAGTTATAAACAGACATCCAACTAGCAAGCTTGAGTAGATTTGCTCCTTTTCGCAGACTAGTGGGGGGACCGGACAATATAGGCAAGTTAATTATGTACTGAAGAAGCTGTCATTGGTGTACTTATTTGTAAAGGATGTTGAACAAATTCTTTAAATAACGAAAAGAACAACTTTCATTTTGTTGATGATCTTCGCCTCTCAGGGTGTATTCCTTCACTGTTACAATGTTTCTTCCTTAGTCAATTGTTATAGTTTCTTGCCGATTGCAATTACCAGACGACTGCGAGTGCTTATGTGAAGATCAACAGGGTAAAGAAGCAGCATTAAAGGGGTGTGGAGAAGGTGATCGAGAAGCAAGAAAGAAATTACCAACAGTATCCTTGAAGGGAGTCTCACAAATATGCATACGGAACACAATGTTTAACAAAGAGAGAATAAAACAAATAGAAGAAATCATACGCAAGGGAAAACATATGTAACTGAGGATAGGTACTAGAAAGAGAAGGCAACGATACTTTCCTTGATAATAATGTTAATAACAACGATGAAGATGATAGAATATAGATTATAAACGATGGCAAGTTTGTAAAATTGAAAACTTCCGACCCAACACGGAAAAGAGATATTCGGAAGTTCAAGAAAAAGAAGCGATAACATGTGGCAACGATTATTCAACGAGCCATTTTTTCCCTTGATATTTTCCTTCTTTTGAGTCCGTAAAAGACACTCCCTTCGTTTATGCACATCGCCCGTGGCGTGGACTCAAGACTCTAGACCCAACGCTACATGCTACATACAGTAACTAACTTGGAGGACCAAAGCCGAAGTTGATGGCTCTGTTCATTGCACAGGGTCGCTCCAAGTTGCCTCTTAGCAGTGATGGAGTCCACTGTAAGCTTCTTTGCAATGCTTTTGGCAGTGGGTCGAGATCATTTAAGCTTCTCCACAAGGGAAAGTTCGGCCTTTTCGGTCGGCTCTATGCTTCTACTCTGAGTGGGGTCTCCGGGCGTTTCTACGCAAAAGCCAGTTACAATGCGAGTGAGGAGGATATGAGCGATGATAGTGATGATGAGTTTGAGAATGATGACTTGGCTTGCTTTAGAGGCCTAGTCTTAGATATTGCTTACAGGTCATTTCCATATCTTTTTTTCTTGTATCAAATTTGATTGACTTGTTCTCTTAGTCTAGAAGATGGAGTTTTCTATTTTTAAGACCTACTGCTACTTTGTTAGGGATGCTAGCTTATTGGATGAGATTTCGTCATATGTTAATCATCTGGATGGTATCATGAAATCGTTTTCTACGGTTGGCTTGTTAAGGTATACGTCAGTCAGATTTATGAAGTAACGGGTGTATATAATCGTATTATCTGGAGAATACGGTTACTAAAGCTTATGCATTTGGTATTTCTGTTTTTTTGTTTTTGTTTTCATTCAACATTTATGTTTTTAAAGTGAGTGTAGAGTGGGAGTTGAGAGTAGGTTGTATGCGAAAATGGACAGTTGTGAGAAGAGACAAACACTCAGCACAAAGATATTTGGTTTAAGTTATTGATTTGAACTAGAGTACAGAAGACCAATGAAGACTGATATACTAGACAGCAGCGGTAGTTTTATACGGCTGGAATTAATATTTGGGATGAGGTCAATTCACTAAATTAGGTGAAATCATCAGTTGCAAATTGCAGATGTACTGTGAGAAGTTTTATATCTTTGATAGTTTAGTGTTTCAAATGAGTTAATAGATGTACAAAAATAATGGTAAACAAAGAATGGAAATAAAGATTATTATCAGGATAAAGATAAGGATGAAGAGCTCCTGGGAAGCTCGTATGAGGGTGCAGCTGATTAAAGTTGAGTTTCCATCTCAGCAAAATAGAGGTGAATAGGTAGAAGAGAATACTGATGACATTGTAGATGACTTGCGGTTCAACTATTTACATGGGAAAAAGATGGTATTCACGAAAAAGCTTGGTTCTTTTTGCCAAGTCTTGCCAGTTGGATGCATCTAACATAAGATGCATTTGGGTTTCCCTATTAACTGCCTCCTTTATTTAGAAAGAGGGGTACGAATTACCTATGTTTTTGTTCTCTGAGTTATATTTAACTGGCTACCCATTTTCTTTTCAATGCTTAATTTTGTCATTTATTTGAGACTTTCACAGACATAGTTTTTAAATTTAATTCTTGTTGTCCTGCACCAGGCCAGTCAATGTTGTATGCTGGAAGCGTGCTATATGTTTGGAGTTCATGGAGAAGGTTAATTTTCCTTGTTTATCAATTTAGAGGTCAACGTGTATTTTGATGTCTTTAGGCTTATATTTGCTTCTCATTTCTTTATTCACACTTCATGGTAATTTTTCGCCGTGTGTTCAATGCTTGGAAGGCTTGTTATCGTGATTAGTTTTAACTAAATATTATTCCTTAAGAAGAATTATACCTTATTACTTGTTTTCTGTTGGATGCATCACTTTGAGCCTATATTTTCCCAGTACTTACTGAACTTCTTGATCCTTTCCAGGCGGATGTGCTGGAATATTATGACCAGACTGTAAAATCCCCTAGTGGATCCTTCTATATCCCAGCTGTGTTAAGAGTATGTAATTGAGAAGCCTTGATTATCTATATTTTCCTGGACGTCCCACTTGCAATTCCAATATAACTGGTTTTATTTTTGCTTGATTCCTAAATTTACCTTCTCCTTCTCTGATTTCAGGTCCCAAATCTACTGCAGGTTTTTAAGAGAAGAAGAATTAAAAGCAACCTGAGTAGGAAGAATGTCTTATATCGAGACAACTATACTTGTCAGTAAGTGATCCCCCTATGGTGTAATTCTTATTCCTTGAATCAATTAAAAGATGTGAATTGTCAAAGATTCTCTGCATTTTTTCTGTATATTCCTGTCATCTATGTTTCTACATTCCCAACATTCCGGGAAGGAATATATATTTTTCATGCGAAGCAACAAAAACAATTAAGAGGTGTGTGCAGAGTGCATCATAATACCAAAAAAAGAGCATCATTTGTGAAGCTTAACGGTACTTTAGATGGCTGGAAGGATCTCGATATACCTTTGCCACATATAGACATATGTTAAAATGGAAGTTGGCTAGAATAAAACCAGAGACCAAAAAGAAAAAGATAGAAAAATAGGATTGAACGTTGGAGGCATAGAGCTAGTGTTATTCAAGTTGTACAATAATCTAGATTTGAAAAAGTCCTCTAGATTCCATAATTTGTCTGCTGCAAACAGAAAGGGTTGTAGGGCACATGAAGATATGTATCAGGTCAATGAAATACTTGATCCCCCCTTTTTGTCCATTTCCAATTTTATTTCCGCATCTCAAGCCTGGTTGTGGTGGAGATCTCTTCAGAAGATTGCTGTTTTAGTATTAAGCTTTCATGGCTACAGATTCACGTGCTTCATTGCTGTTGTTTTCTTTTTATTTAAGATAATTTTCCTTTCTCAATAGGTATTGTTATGCTCGTGAGAATTTGACCATTGATCATGTGCTGCCAGTTGCACGAGGAGGAGAATGGACATGGGAAAATCTGGTGAGACCAGTTTGCTATGTATTATATTCTATTTACCGTTTGTTTCTGGAGTACAGAGAAGAAGAAATTATTTTAGTAAATTATAGAAGATATTTCTCTGAGAACATATCATATGCAGAAAAGTGTTCAACCAATTGACTGCAGGATTATAACTTGTTCTTTTATTTAATCATGTGAACTTATTGGAACTGTTCAGTGGAGTTATGAGATACTGATTGCTTATCATCAGTAATTTTGAATCTTTTCTGTCAAATCATCTGGCATCGTAGGTACCTCTGCTGTTTTTGGTGCATTTATTGATCCATCATGTTTGTATTGACCTTAGAGATTTTTCTCCTACATCTATACCCTTTTTTATGGCTTTAAAGATGGCTAAAATAAGGTAAGGGGTCACTAAAAGAATCAAGTGAGACTGAACCAACGTGTGTTTGGAAAAGTTATAATGTTGCTCTTCACTTTCATTGTGAAAGAAGGGTTAGCCATTATTTTGACTTGCTAGAGATAGTGACCTTGAGAAATGGAACAATTGCAATTTCCATTGAATTCTGGGTTAGAACGGAATGACGTTAGAAATTTGTCTTTATAGACTAGTGTTCATTACTCTTAGTACCACAAAGGCATTAAGGAAGAATTAACTTTGAAGGAAGGTTGTTCTTCCCAAATTTGGGGAGAAATGACATGGGCCTAGGTTACTAAATCTGTAACAAAGCTATAACATGATGAACTCTTTCCTTCTTCCAAGCCGTTGCAGCTTCTAAGTATTGCTGGTTATCGTAAATCGTAAATAGGTTGCTGCTTGTGCCAAATGCAACTCGAAAAAGGGTCAGAAAACGCTGATGGAAGCAAATATGAAGCTGATAAAGGTTCCCAAGGTACATTCAATTTATATTCTGATCTTCCAAGGATCAACTTTTTAAGAGGCACAGTATGATCTCTTTAAGAGCTGACAGATATATTTGGCAGCAAATAGTAGGGATCATGACTGGAAATGATTATCAACTCTAAGAACGTGAAAACATATTATGTGTTGAATGCAGTCAGACGTCTTGCTAAAAAGTGTAACTTAACGTTGGTTTCACAGGCTCCAAAAGACTACGAGATACTTGCCATACCCCTAACCAGTTCAGCCCTAAGGATGTTGAGGAGGAGAAACGGTACACCTGAAGAGTGGCGCCAATATCTATTGTCCGAGTGACATCCAACTTCAATGGCATGTGTATATTATCATGCTGGTACATTTTGTCTCAGGGCCCGAGTCTTATGGTGGCAATTGAACGATTAATGGGACTTTGAACTTTTTGTAAGCTGTGTGGGTGGTTAGTTTTTTTCTCCCTTTGGTTAGATCAACCTGTGTATAGTATAAATTCTCTCGTATTATTTTATTATTGGTCTATTCTATGCTCTTCTTGTCATGCTTCAAGGGTCAATTTACTCAAGTTATGTTTCAATACAAACGTGACTGAATTTGTCCTAGTTACTCTTCAGGATGGGAGTAGCTATGTATATTTGAAAGTTCCTTAAATGTGAATTTTCTTTGTATATTTTAATAGAGCTTGATGCATTAGACTAGAGGAAGATCAAAACAGAGCGATTCTGCCTTTGATTGATTGGTATAACAATGAATAGACATCCCCTGCCATAGCTGGCATATGTAGACCCAAAATTTATTGTATGAAAAGTTGATGGTGTATTATGATAGACCCATTCAGTTGCTACAGATTGAGGGAGAAATATGAATGGTGGTCCATGACCGTGAGCAGCAAAGTGTCAGATTCAGTTACATTATGAGTTCTTACCATTTTTAAGCCTCAGCAGAAGTAATCTGGAGTTTGGAAGTGGTATGACTTCACTAGAGGTATGAGAAAAAAGTAATGCTTTTTCTTTAGTTCACATCCTTTGGCCTTGATTCTGGATTTTGACCTCTTGATTATTAATCATCCACCGGTCTTTTTGGCTGTCTCATGCATCGCCCATTCATGTTAGTAAGTTTGCGGTACTTGATACATGTAAATGACAGAACGGCACAGATTAAGATTATCCCAACTTCTTTGGTCCACCAATTTTTTTTCTACCCTGAATTTAGGGATGGAGATGAAGCTTGAGGGCTTTGTGCTGGGTGGACTATTTTGGCATGCATGTAGACCATGTTGTGCATATTCTTCATCCTGGAGGACACATTTTCTTCTTGTAGCACAATTATTGATACCCTTTGTCTTACAATAATTGCTTAACGTGCCCTGCTTCTTAAAAACCAGCATAGGCACTTGGGATGACTGTCACCAGTACCGTTATTTTACATAATAAACGTTCTTAGCCACTCATTCAGAGTTCCTGCCATCTCGTTCTTGTTGGGGAATGAGTATTCTTGTTCAAAATTCAAATATGAGTTCTTTTTACACGGTTTCAAAAGATGAACCTAATTGCTGCCTGTGTGGGGATTGGGAAATAACCCCCAGGAGTTATCGCTTGCTACCATAGTAGGACCTGTAAAACAACGTTGACGACAACGGGTGCGAATCCTCATAAGAAATTTACGAGAAACTATTTTGCCCCACCTTACCCTTTTGTTTTCTCTTTTTCTTTCCCAAAATTCATGCATGAATGAGTTATCTGATGACTCACGAACAGCTATTTCACACCCAAAGGGGAAAGAAAGCAAGAAAAAGACAAGTTGAAAAGTCATGAAAAGTTCCAAATACGCCTAAACGTTCCCTTGTCACTTGATCCCAAGTAAAACGGAATGATGTAATGGTATTGTTTGTTTATTGAGCCAAGCGTCGGTGTGCAATCCACATGAGGCAGATTGAGCTAGAAAAGAGCTATGTCGACGGGAGCAAAGTGTCTGATTTCAAAGACTTCACAAGCCCTGTTCAATTTGGACAGTGACGTTTACCACTGTAGGATGGGCAAATGATGACGAGGGGCTATGATATTGACATAGTCTCAAAGCTGTAGGAAAATTATCAGTGTGGGGTTATTATATGTACGGGCTTCAAGCTTCATCATTGGTGTCTAGCATACCAGAATAATACCAGTATTCAGACTTACAGATTCCAAAATCCAGATTAGTTAAACAAGAAATGGTTTTTACCAGGCAATCAATGTCATGTATACGCGCGCGCGCCTGTATCCAGACAACAGACTCATATTTACTGCCATGGAATGTTGAATCAATCGACTTGCTTTGGCATTTGAAGCATGAAAGTATTGAGTCTGCAACGTTGTATTGTGATGCCCCGCCTTTCGAATGGTGTTGTGACGAAATTAATTTACTGATTTTTTGCACATTGGAATCGGGAATCTGTCGATTTAGACAAAGTAATGCAATCTTTAAAGGGATCATTGAAGTCATCAGCTTAAGCTGATCAGTACTGTTCCCTTGTCTAAACAGAATCCGTTTCTTGAAAAGGTTGAGTAGCTTGATCAACCTGCTCTGAATAAATTTGCTTCAATCTACAGAAAGAATCTATCAGTTTTCTACAGAGCTAATATTAGTAGAGTTTGATCCACATAGACTGAGAGACAGAAAGAGAGTAGTCCTTTTGACAGGCCTAAAGAGAGCTAGGCTAGCACAAGTTGTGGACGACAACCAAGACATCGCGTCTGCACATATGCACTCAAAACCCGCGTTTTCCATTTAAACTTTCACAGGATCCTTTATAAGACAAAGTAAACTCTTTCCTCCAAGTTATCATTTTTCATTTCTGTTGTCGTTACTAACTCTTTTCTTTTTTTCTTTTGAACATGCAGTGCTTGATTCTATTTTACTTTGCAAATGATAATGACAACTCCTCGAAACCAAAACCAATGAAATACTTTGGTGAAGAGGATAAAAGATGGGTAGCGAGGCTGTGTACATACATGAGGCTGCAGTAATTAGTGCAGAATGATTATTAGACAGATAAAAAGAAGTGAGTGATACAAGGGCTGTAGGCAATTGTATTGGTGACTATTATTAACTTTGGTTGTTCCTTTAGCTTTATCTGCCGACAGAAATCCAGACCATAAGGGGCCACGCTTGAGAGTCGAGATAGCCTAGCAACCTATACATTTTCTTCTGCTTTCTTTCTTTTTCTCCCAATTTCTCTCCCGTTTTTCTTGTTGGGTTTTTGGTCCTAGCTCTGCCATGGACTTCTGCCGGAATGTGACAGTTCCAGTTGACTACTCTCACCAGCAAGAACAGCTTCTCGCATCTCCTCCTCCATGTTCTAAATTTGGTGCTGCTTTGACGGCCACTACTAGTCCACTTGATGACCTTTTTTCTGCTCAAAACACGGTTGGTTTTGCCCTTTCGTTCGTTTTCTATTGTGCGGACTCATGTTTCACTTGTGTGCTTGTTACCATTTGAAGGCTTAACTGAGTGGTTTGTGGCACCATCAATTTCTTATCTTTCGTTTCGTTTCCTTTGCTTCTGCATTCCAACCAAAGTGGGGTCTTCTTCTGGTTCTTTCCTTGGTTCCTTATCCTTCTAATCTTTGCTTGTTCTCTGGCCTGCCAGAATTTTGGCTACATTCGCCATAACTAGCTTTTGTACCCCATTGAACCTTATAATATTTGCTTAATAGAATGATTTTATGGTCTTATCTATGTAATATTTACTTTGTCTCTTTCATTACCGTAGACTTACTGTATCTGGGCTTTGGTTGATACAGGAAGTGGACGTTCGGATGGAATGGTTGTCTATGTTTGTGGAGGACTGCTTATCCAGCACAGGAAATTGCCTACCATTACCCAATACAAATTTGGTTCAAAGCACAGATACAACACCCAAACCCTCTCAACAGAATCCACCTTCGTTGGAGAAATTTATAATACCAGGCAAGGCAAGAAGCAAGAGAAAAAGGGTCAAAAGTGCCAAGGCAAGAAACCCCCTAAGTAGTTGGTCTTATGGCAACAATCAAACTGTTAACTTTCCAAGCTCAGACCCTCCTTTGCTGCAGCAAACATATTGGTTAGCTGACAGTGAACTCATTATTCCCAGGAATGAAGATAGTGAAGTGCAAGGAGGAACGAGGAAAGTGGGAATGGATGTTGAGAAAGATGAAGAGAAGGCTACAATAGTGAGTAGAGGTAGCAAGGACAACAGTGGCACATTGGAAAATAATAACGGGCAGCAACCAAGAAGATGCACCCATTGCCTAACACAAAAGACTCCACAGTGGAGGGCTGGACCATTGGGTCCAAAGACGCTGTGCAATGCATGTGGTGTGAGGTACAAGTCAGGCAGGTTGTTGCCAGAGTATAGACCAGCCAAAAGTCCTACTTTTGTGAGCTATTTACACTCCAATTCTCACAAGAAGGTAATGGAAATGAGAATGGGTAATAGCTCTTCTGTCTTCCATTCCTAATCAGGATAGGAATGGCTTCAGAAAGAATCTCATTGTAGCAAAGATTTGAGTCTACTCATTAGAGAGTTGAAAAGTTTAGCTAGCAACGTAGATGATTCCTTGTTTTATCAAAGCTAGTCCAATATATATTACCTATTGGATATTCCTGCCAATATGATTCTGAGTAGTTTCTTCGAATACGTCCGTTTGCCAATTCCAACTAGTTGTCGAGTCCAAACAAAGATGAGAAAATATGTGCTTTAAATTTTCATTCATTGACGAAAAAGAAGGCTCCTTCTACAAGAGGCATTGATGTACGAAAAGAGTTTGCTTGTGAATGTCATAGATATAGCAGTAAAAGAAATTCTTCTGTCTTCAGGCTATTTCTCTAAGTACAGGAAAAGGTTGGATGTCAGATTCTGAAATTTAGGTTAGTTGTGATTAGTTTTTGCCGACTAAGATTTTGCATTAAATAACATGATTCGTGGGACACATAAACCCCTTTGAAATTATGTAATAACATTACGTAGATTTTGACAAAGGATAAGATGATGGACCGAAGCAACTAGCCAGCCAGGGCCGCTTTCATTTCACTTATATTATTCAGCCAATTGAACTTCTTTCCTCTTTTGTTATTATTTTACGTGTACTAATCTCTCCCTCTCTTTTTAATTTAAAAATTATTATAAATTATTTAAAGAGATATAAATAATATGTTTATTATTTAAATTTTAAAATTGAATTAATATCAAATTATATAGTCTTTCTTTTAACTTTAAAATGATGATGTTAACTTTCTCATAAAATATTTAAAGAAATAATAAGAGATAATATTTATGTTCTTATAAATTTTTTTTATTTGTATACTTATAAGTTATTTAATATTTAAATAATTAATACTAAACAGTTAATTTTACGTTTAATATGCCGATTGTCAAATAGGACCCTTGTCTTGTATGAGTTATAAATTTATGATGTTCAAGTGCCTAAGAGTGTAGTCGTAGCAGGACAAGCAGGCAGCTAGATAAAGGGCAGTCTTATCTTTCTATTTTCCAATCTTTGCATTGTATAGTCACATTCCGCCAACATTTACCCAAATGACAAAAAAATAAAATTTAGGTAAATCATACAGGCCTCGATTAACCGACATATCACCTGGTCGTGGTTGGTGGTTGGTGGTTGGTAAGTTGTTAGACGGACCACACTTTATAAAATGGGTCCCCCTTCGCCCAACCTAACTTTCACGATTAAAAAAAGGTATGATTAAGCATCTCCACTATTGCAATCTCCCCTGCCAATTTAAATCAGCATTTGTAGGAAGACCAAATCTAGACACGTAACGGACAATTTAATCATAAGAAGAAAAAAAATAATACATAAGGTACAAAAACTGAAACTATTTTTTGAAGGGCCCTTCGCTTCTGTCAAGAAAATGACAAATACATAAAACGACGCCGGAGGTTAAAAAAAGAAGAAGATTGGGAACAGAAGTACAGATAGCATGCAATGCAACCTTCAACAGAATGGAAATTGATTTGAGAAAAATAAATGTGGTGACTCCTGCTCTGGAGATGGAGGGCAGCATGGATGGATGTAATGTAACAGTATGCAGTTTTGCATTAATGGCTCCATTGTTATAGAATTCAGGCCGGCTTTAAATTCATTTTTTCAGGTGATAGAATGGGGACGGGGGAAGAAGATGGTCAAAAATGGTGCCATTGAGATGTAAAGTGCTTAGTCAATTTTAGAAATAGGATGATGACAGTGCAAAATTAATTAGTGGAACGTTTCATTTTTCCCTCTAATTGAAACTTGAATTTGAATTTGAATTTGGTTCTTTTCTCTAATTCCTAGATCGTGTCTTTGAATGTTGGGAATGCTGACAAATAAAAGTAGGAACAGGGAGAGAAAGATGATTGGTGAGTTCAATTTTGTCAACTACAACTTATTGTCACGTTGAATTGGCTGATCTTCGTCAAAGATTAAAAAGATTAACTTATTTTGCCAGCGTAGTTATACAAATTTTGAATTGTAGTTCATCCTATATTTAAAATAAGTATCATTTTAGAGATATTTTAATTATTTAAAATAAGTGTCATTCAAATTTTTTTATACATGTTTATAATTTTATTTTCAAAATTACCCTTTAATTTCTCTCACATCCTAATTATACAGATTATATTTTCAAGCAATTTAACATGTAATTAATAAGGACATATCAAACATTTCATTAACTTTCTTAATAAGTGCATATCTCTAAAACGATACTTATTTTAGATGGGAGGAGTATAATTTTTAGTTCGATTTTAATTTTCTAATTCGATTAATTTTAATAACTTTTATTGTTAAAATTTAACCAATTTATTAATTAATCGATCAATTTTATAAATTAATAAATTACTATAAATTCAAACAAGACATTTAATAGTTATTTAATAATTTTAAATTAAACTTTAATTTTTAGATTAAAAAACATTTTTAATTATATTTTAAAATTTTAATTATATTTAATTTTAAATTAATTTTATAAAATCTAATATCAATTAAAACTTTTAAATCTTAAATTTTTATCTTAAAATATTCGTAACAACGTATCACAAAAAGAAACCTTGCATTAACTACTGACCAAAAGACATGAATTTGAAGACCCTGCCAGGGTAAATTTTGTAATCAAAACTCAAATTCAATCCCTTCTAGCAGAATTAAAAATTGATAAATTTAAATTTAATGACTGATTTATTTTGAATAATAAAATTTGAAATTTAAATTTAAATTTAAATTCAAACCCGCCTAATTCGTAAGTCTATACAAGGATATTAGTAAAAAGGGTTGGAAAGAATTTTAAAGCCATCACTGTCCGCCTCAATCATAGCCAATGAACTGCCTGCTCTTCCAAATTTTCTCACATCCACTGTTACTTGACATTCAGAACCATATTTCGGGCAAGAAAAAAAAATCAAAAATTCAAAGTTTCAGCTGAATTTCATTAAATAAATGGCTGACGGAATCCCAAAAAGGTAGAATGAGCATGAAATGGACAAAATACATGGGCAAACAACGCGTCCAGGTATCTACAAGTATATGCCTATAGCGACAGAATTGTCAATAATATTACTGATACAGAACCCACCAGCGTCAGGCCAAGTGAGGAAGAGGATGATGCCTTTATTTGAATGGTGAAATTGCAATTTGCTTGTGAAATATTTTGTGCAGTAACCATGGCCAAACCTTGAAAATTACAGGCCAAGTCGTCTTGGTTTTGCACTTGGAAGTACATATTGAATGCATATGAAGCATTTCCATTAGCATCCAAGCCATTACAAGAAGAGCCATATCCAAGGGCGGTGCAATCTGAGTTAGAGCAAGCATAATTTATATTGTCTGCAAGCTTGCTAAGGTCCTTCGCATTGGGGTCGAACATACACCACTTCTGTGGAAGATATTCCACATTCTGAGCACCTGTAAGGAACTTGTTTTGACCCTGACCAGAAAGATCTAGAGCAAACTTAGGCTGTCCATCATAACGAAATATTCCCCAATGACGCTCAAAGTTTCCAGGAGCTATACTCTTGGCATCCTCATCAAGAAGACCAAACAAGTAAACTTCTATGTATCCAGAGCGGAGTGGTGTCCCTCTGTTAGATGCAAGACGTGGTAATAGACCGTTGTAGAATCTATAAGCATTGCCTATGTTAGCATTCTTGTCTCCCTCTGTTGGCCAACCTACCTCCCCAACTATTATGGCCATGTCCCCAAGACCCACTGCTTTAAGGGCTGAAACCAGGGTGTCAAAGTTAGCATCAAACACATTGGTGTACTGTATCCCAGTACCTTTGTCCACAACAGGTTGAGGTGCCCCATCAAAGAAAGCATAGTCGAACGGGAAGTTGTCATTTCCATAAAGACTTAGGAAAGGGTAGATGTTCACTGTGAATGGTGCATTGTTCTTGTTCAAGAATTGGACAATCTGAGTCATGAGGTCATTGATATCGGTACGAAACCTTCCAGAAGATGGATACTCCTGGCCTACAGGAGAGTTGTACACATCAGCATTTAGAGGTACAGTGGCCTTAATGGAGTTTCCAGCACCAGCTTCATTCAGGGCATTCTGGATATTCTGAAGTGCTGGGAAGGTGACATTAATGAACGAACCATTGTATGATGTGAGGAAAGGCTCATTCCCAACTGCAACATACCTTTGTACAGACAGCAAAAGTGTTAGGCAATTCAGGCCTTTTGACATCCTATGCTCAAGTCAAGTAAACCCAGAGAGTTAAATGTTAAGCTAAACGAAGTAACATAAAACATGTTTTCAAGCAATGTGTCTGATCATTAAGTAAACTGATCATAGATTCGCGATTGAATCTGATTATAAACTTATCCTTATAAATAAAATTCGTTAATTATCCAAATACTAATTTTCAGCACAGATAAAAGGGCAGAATTAGAGCATGTCTTTTTTTTTAATAAAATAAATCAAAGTGAGATACAATTATTCTAAAATAATCACAAACCCTTTTTTTTTAATTTGGATCTGTTACCAAAACTTCAATGCCTAATGTTATCTGCAATTGTAGGAGTTCTACATCAAAAATATTGTCATTTCTTAAGAGTATTGCTTAACGTACAATAAGGAACTGCATCTAAAACGCAACCTCTATGTTTGCTTTCAGGAGGAGCTCGATAAGCTAAAACATGTAAATTATAGTGCCAAGAAAATTGTAACAATAGTTTTGATGAAAACAGAGATAAAGAAGAAAATAGAAGAAAGACGAGTATACACAATGATTTAACTATTCACCTACAATCAAACACCATTACTGGTGTTAAAGGCAGACACCACAAAAGCAACATATCTCTTCAGAATTGGAATTCCACAAACATGCTTTCTGCAGCTAAACTAAAAGGTTACTTCTTTATGCTCAATAAGAGAATAAACCATTTCAGGTTTATATTTCCCTATGGGACATTCTCTTTGAAAATAGTTCAAGTTTTGAAAATTGCATTAAAATCTGTGGATTGATTTAACTCTAAATAGAGTTGTCATGAGTATGCTCTTTCATTTTCTTTATTCAGCAAGTCAACATGTAATTTATAAACATAAAATATACTCGGTCAATATTTATTATAATCATAAAAGTCCAAAGAGAGTAAGAGACACATTTTCATTATTGTTTGAACTCACATAATTGATTTCTCAACTGCAATCCTGATAAAGCAGGTCATGAAATCTGGTTTATGAGAAGAAGCAATAAAAAGAACCAATTGAAAGAGAGCAGGAAAAACCATAATTTTTCACATTAACGACGACTACACAATTAAATAAACAAAGTTATTACAGTTTGGATCGACAGACGACAGAACTTCAACCTCACCACCTCATTCCTGCTTCATTTGCATAGATTAAATCATACATGTGAAACTGATTGGACCAATAACGCCTCACAGAGATCAACAGACCAATAACAACATCTAATAGAAACTTTAATAGATTGAAGCAAAAAAGGTTGAAACTTACTTAATCTTAACTCCTCCGTTGAAGTTGTAAACTGTGACATTCTTGCTGACCCACTTCTTGGCACGATCATAATCAGTCATTACAGCTAGCTGGTCATTTGGAATAGCCACCATGACCTCAATGTCACTCCCAGCAAGGGCACTCATGGTGCTCTGGTCTGCATCAAAAAGTTTCACTTTTGTGATTCCATTATCCTTCAACATCTGCACAACAGTCTTAGGAGGCAACTTGTGAGTAGCCTGAGTTCCCCAGTTGACCCCCAGACCATGAACATAAGTTCCCAAAAGGCCAACAAATAGAACCCATTGGAGACACCAAGAACTGTACATGTTTTCCGTATGGATTTCTGGGATGACAAAAGCAGATTGGGCTGGAGGGCGTAGAAAGTAGTAATAAAGTAAAGGTTTATTTATTTGCTACCAGACTCTGGTATTTCCTCTTTTTGTTTTTTGCGTTTATAGGGAAAGAAACGGTTTTCGGTAGATGGGTACGCGGAAACAGCGAAAATCCAGCGATTTAATGACACGAAATTGAGGGCTTTTGAGATCGTGAGATATCTCAAGAATAAAAAGGAAGCAAATCAAGCGTCCTAAAAAAATGTAGGATGAAAAGAATTAAGAAGTAGAGAATAGGGAAATAATAAAGGAATGAACTTTGAAACAGAAACACACAAGATTCGCTGATTTGATCGAAAGAAGAAATGGGTTGTCAACAGAACATTAAAACCAGAAAGCAGTTAACATCTGAAGATGCTAAAAATAACAAGCTTTATAAGAAAGACCAAAGGAGAAAACAGAGCACTATTCAAATAAATGCTCCGAAAGGCCCGAAAGTTTCAGATTTGGTGATGATAATCAAATGGTGAAGTCCTTCCAAAAGGAACTACAAATCAAACAATGGAAAGGATGCAACAAAAGATAAAACTTTAAAGAGAATGAAAAGTTGGAGAGAGAGTGAGAGAGATAGGAGAGGCGATAAATAAAACGACAAATCCACTAGAAAGTGAAGGAACCGAGGGTTTAAAAAACAGAATCAGATTTTGCGTGAAGGTTTTTGTCAAGTCTCGGATTTTAATCAGGAGATGCCATTTCTTAAGAGGAAACCTGAAAAGGGGGAGTTATGTGTAGTTTTGAAAAGGCAATGACCAAATCATCTATGCACTAACGTATTAATTAAATAGCAGGTTACGTTGGAAAACGTGAATTAAAGAAACAAAAGCTGCATTTCCTCTGTTTTCCAGATTTTGAATTGGAAAAGCAACGGTCCCAGTCCCGGAACCAGAACCAGAACCAAGTTTGCCTTTGTTGTTTGTTTTTCATTCAAGTGGTTTTAATCAAAGGATGAAAGATAAGTCCATATAATAACAATATAATCCTATCCTTACGTTGCAATGACGCGGCTTCCATTTGAGACAGCCCCATCTTACTTTACCCACCACTAAGGAAAGAGGATACTCGAGACATCATCGTCATCATAATTGGATGGAAGAGAGGAGACCAATAAAAAACCTAGTTACATGTAGTGTAGCTTAATATGTTGAACCGTTCAATGCAACTGATTTGTGTATTTTTATTTTATATTCTTAATATTATGCGAGTATTTGAAAATAATAAATATCTTTTGAAAGTGAAGGGATTGGAATAACTTCTTTTAAAATTACTAACTTATTCAAAAATATAATTATATGTATATACTGTATACTATACTTATGCTCCGCTAGATTTCTTGAAGTTTTTGTTTGGGGTCGGTGGCCGACAGAAAACATAAGGTAAGATCATCTCTTAGTTAACGTAAAGGTGGTACTTTCCCCAGGACCATAGCTTTATGACATGTGATACATACAGCATACGAATTATACTAATAATACAAAGTCTGATGGTTGTAAGTTTTAAGGTGTTGCATTGCAATTGGAAGAGGAGAACTCGGGGCTAGATTTGTATTGAAGTGCTCTCTTTGTCAATGGAAGTGACAATGTCTCTTTCAGAGAAGATCACAGATCAGACTCCTTTGTATGGACATGGCTCAACTGTCACAATAATTCCAAATCCGACCGGATAAAGGCCTTGTTATACCCAATTATGTTCATACTTGTCCTTCTCAGGCTATGAAAAGGATACAAATTGGTTTTGAAATATAAGAATTTCTAAATTTCTGAGTTTGGTCCTATTAGTTGCATAATGTACACTTCTGGTATCTCCTAGATGGCTACAACTAATTTTCATGCTTAATAGCAGGCCTTTTATCATATTTTATAGATTAAAAAGACCCTATTTTATTTCTTTTTATTCTTTATGAATTTCAAAAGTGGACCCTTTTAAAGAACAAGTGAAACAAAATAAGGGCAAATCAAGAGTGGACTATGAATAAGTGCTTTTTTTGTCCGTATCCACGTCTCTAGGGACGGATCTAAAAAAAATTTAAGTGGGGCAAAATTTTATTTTTAATAAGGATAAAATTTTAATGGAGATTTTTTTTTTAATGTGGGACAAAAATTTTTTTTTATTTTATAGAAAAACTTAAAACAATAATATTTTTATATGAATAGAAAAATATTCTAAACAACAACACAAAATCAAGACCTCCTTTGTATTCATACAAAACTTAAACACATCTAATTAATGTATTATTAAAGCAACACATACGGTAGATATTAGTTGGACGACTTACTTTCATGGACAAATAACTACAGACTACAAAGAAGAAGGATGAGCGACTCTCTTCAACACAAAATTGGGCTTGCTAAAAAAATATTTCGTATTAGTTAACCAGTGGAAATACACCACTATTTGAAAAGGACTATAGTGGCATAAAAATCTGCTTTATATTCAAAAGTATGCAAGATAAAACAAAGGCATCGTGAACATCAATTTAAGAATTTTTTAAATATCTCTTTTCTTTTTATAGACATCGTACATCTTCTTCAATTAACTTTTCATGTAAGCTCTTTTCGATAGAGATTATTTGGAAACTCTCTCTAATAGTTAGAGACAATGTTACAAATACTATACTAGACTTGGTATCGGATTGGTTATGGTATATTCTTGTCTGACATCTTGGTTATCTAAGTATCGTTTGGGTAATTTTTAAATTTATAAAATAGTCTCGAATTTTTTAAAATTAAAAATAGTTTATTGTCATATTGTATAATTGTATTGTATATTTTAATCATGTCTCCAAAAATCATAATAATAAATAATAATCACAATTTTAATTTAATTTATAAAATTAGTTTAATAATTATTAATAAATATAATTAATTTTAAAATATATAAATTTCAAATAAATTTTGATTTAATAATTAAAATATATAAAATAAATATTAGATTATAAATAATAAATAATAAATTTTTATTTTAAAATAAAATATTTTAGTAACACTTTATTAATAAATATTATATAAAATATTGAAATAAATTTAAATAAAATAATTTATTTTAAAGTTTTATTTAATTTATAATTATTAATAATAATAATAATATTTATTATTATTTTAAAAATAAAATGCATAATAATTATAAAAGTTGAAGTAAATAAAATAACTAATTAAAAAATTTTAAATAAGAGGAAGGACACATAGAAGGGAAGGAGAAAGATTTTAATTTTTTTTGAAAATTTTGCAAAAAAATCTCTCTATTTTTTAAATTTTCAGGTACCAGCTGATATTTGACTAATATTTTGAACACCGATTAGTACCAATCGGAGCCATCTGAAACGGGTTAGTATCGATCGATATTTAAACCTAATACGATTGACCCTTTATTTTGTACCGATTTTGACCCGATATAGTACATACCAGTCGATACAAAATGGTATTCACTTTCCTGGTTAAGGGTAAGGCTGATATTACTAAACTTCCTTAAATCTCGCGTGTCAACAAAATTCATAATGAGTGTTGTGTTATTGTTGTTCTTTTTTAGAGAGATTATCTCTATTCATACTTCCACATAAATATTTGTTTAAAAGATCAAAGAATAAAATTATTGATTGGAAAATTCTTACATTAATTTTACTCAAAATATATAAATTATTGATTGTTTGATTTTCAAATTAACTCAATAAAATTAACAACAATCAATTTATCAATATATAATAAAGAGTTAATAAATTAATGTTTACAAAAATCATATATGAATTATTCTTCATTTGAAATAAAATTTATAAAAATTTAAAGAAATAAATTTTAAGCACAAGGCAATATCATATAATCCACCGAAGCACCATTTTGTATTTCCTATAGGTTGTTTCAAATACAAACTTTTTCTTTTTCTAATTTTATGAAGTTCTCTTCCTAGTTTTGCCCCCCATTTTCACATTTTTTACACTCGTCTCCCTCTTATCAATTCAAATGTGTTATTTTTTTTTCGTTTTCTTTCACTTTTGCTCCTCGTCTTCTTCTTAATTGCAATCTAACTCACTTAATTTAGGAAGTTTGTAGTTAGGGTAGGATATAAGGTATGAATCAAAAGGATATAAGGTATGATTCGAGATGAGGCTCAACTAGATATCTAAGTTGCTTAAATAAGGTATGAATCAAAAGGTGGGTGGTCAAAGTAAAATAATTAATGTTTTTGTTTTTGTTTTAACTTTTAAGAACTAAAATTCAATTTAAAATTCATTTGTTAAGGATAAAATTTTATAGTAAACAAAATGAATATAAAAATTAACTCAATTATTTTTCATTTCAGTGAGATATACTATTATAGTTAGAGATTAATATATTTGAACTTAAGGGAATAGAACTCTCAAACCAAAAGTTTAGAAATGTTTTCATAAGACCTAAAATCAAAATATTTAAGACTTAAAGTAGTACAGCTCTTAATAAGTTAAGGTAGAAACAATTTGCCACTTATAAATAAGATAAAATTATATCATGATTTTCACTTTTATATGTCTAACAAAATTGATTGTATTTATGTTTTGTGTGGGAATTAGTAAACGACATATATGGTCAGAATAAATGGCTAATAACTTGTTGGACTAAACAAAAAGATTGATCAATGGAGGTTTATGGAAAGAAATGTTTTCATTGTCAATATGAATAAAAGATTGGAGAAACAAGCATTTGGAACCTCATTGGGTCATTAAATTGAGGAAAATTTAACAATTTCTGAGATGAATACAAGAAATAGATAATGATTCAAAAGAGATCGAAGGTTGGGACATTGGGCATGTAGGATTCCTTTAAAGTTCTGCAATCTTTACACTATAAATTTTCCTCCACACATTCTACTCACTATTTTTTTCTTAAACCAGTCGCCAAAAATCGTCTTTGTTATTAGTGAACGTAGGCTGAGTCCTCAGAATGTGTGTGAGAGTTCATAATGAAGAAAAAAACATCTAGTATGTGCGAAAGTGGAGAAGGTGGATTATTTCTTATCACATCCCAAATAAATTTATCTGTTAAAAAGGTTAATTGCTTAAAATGCCACCATACGTGAAATTAATAATTGCTAATTGTGCCATATACACACAATCTTAAATCTAATAATGAACCAAATTAACGTAATCAACCTATACATTGACAGGGACGACGACGAAGAGGTGAGTTTCATCGAGAGACGATTATACAGTACCTGAAGCAGATGTGACGATGACGGCAAAGACAAGCGGAGACGAGGTGTGGTGGCACGACGCACGGTGGCCTTCGATTGTCATAGAGATGACGACGTTGGCTACCAGATAATAGCGACACATTGACGTCGCACGGCGGCACGATGATGACTCGCAATAGGGTGACAAGGAGGCACAGTGGGACGACAACAATGGTGATTTGACGGCGACGAAAATATATGGGACTGCGTGCAATTGATGAGGGGAAATGGGGGGAAGGAAGCAGCAATAGATTTAGGTTTAAAGAAAACAATGTCTTTTGATGTTAAACTAAACGATGTCGTTTTTTTTATAAAAATGCTTAACTAAATGGAAACGACAACGTTTATAACTAGACTTTACTGATGGAATTGTTTCCGTCGATAAACTCTAGCATTATTTACCCAGCAAGCATTCCTGCTTTCTTTACTGATGGACATTTCTTACCATCGTTATATTTTGTCAAAAAATTTGTCAAGATGATTTCCTTTCATATTTATCGATGAATATTTTTTGTCGCAAGTGGAAATTTTTTCGACAATTTTACCGACGAATAATGATTTCTTGTCAGTAATTTCTATCAGTTTAGTTTCCATCAATAATTATCCATCGCTAATAACTAATTTTCTTGTAGTGATTGTTGTTTATAAATTCAAGATCATTGTAGTTCTTCAATGATGTTATATTTGTGTAGTAAAAGATTCACAAAAATTAGAAATTGTTTTTCATTATAATTTTAACAAACTCGCCGTTCTAATCATTCATAAATATACATGTTTACGAAGACTTTTCAACAAAAATCTAACTAAATTAGTGAAAATAGTTAAGGCTATATTTGATTGGACGTAATGTTGTAATAAAATAGAATGAAATGAAATGATTTATAATAAAAGCAGAACATAAATGAATGTAATATTAGAAGATTGTTGTTTGAAAAGGATAACAGGGTTTATAATGTAATATAAGTCAAATGTTGTTTGGATGAAAGATTTATAATGTAATATAGTGTTAAGTTATTTATCATTTACATTCCATCCTAAACCTTCAAAATTAGATTTTTTATTTTATTTTACTGTTTATGATAAAATGAGATGCAATATGAAACTCTCCTCTTCCATTTCATTCAATTCCATTTCATTATAAACCCATAATATTACATTACATTGTATTTCATTAATAAACCTTCAACCAAGCATAGCCTAAAAGGAGATAATGTCTTTTTTCTTCCTTTATATAGATCCAACCTATTAAGCAACCCGGCGTGGGCAAGGACGGATGCATATTGGGGGCAGTGCCCCCACCGCACCCACTTTTTTTTTAAATCATATAAAAATATTATTGTTTTAAGTTTTTCTAGAAAAAAAATTTTTTTTGTCCCAAGTAAAAAAAATTTATCCCCATTAAAATTTTATCTATATTAAAAATAAAATTTTGCCCCGCTTAAAAAAATTTCTGGATCCGTCCCTAAACGTGGATAAGGGCAGAAAGAGCATTTATTCAGAGTCCCCTCTTGATTTGCCCTTATTTTGTTTCACTTGTTCTTTATAAGGGTCCATTCTTGAAACTCATAAAGAATAAAAAGAAATAAAATAGGGTCTTTTAATCTATAAAATATGATAAAAGGCCTGCTATTAAGCATGAAAATTATAAATTTATAATTATAAGCATAATAATTATAAATTTATAATTATTATGCATTTTATTTTAAAATAATAATAAATATTTTATTACTAATAATAATTATAAATTAAATAAAACTTAAAATAAATTATTTTATTTAAATTTATTTCAATATTTTATATAATATTTATTAATAAAGTATTACTAAAAATATTTTATTTTAAAATAAAAATTTATTATTTATTATTTATAATCTAATATTTATTTTATATATTTTAATTATTAAATCAAAATTTATTTGAAATTTATATATTTTAAAATTAATTATATTTATTAATAATTATTAAACTAATTTTATAAATTAAATTAAAATTGTGATTATTATTTATTATTATGATTTTTGGAGACAGGATTAAAAATATACAATACAATTATACAATATGACAATAAACTATTTTTTAATTTTAAAAAAAATTCAGAGACTGTTTTATAAATTTAAAAAATTACCCGAAACGATACCCGGTATTAACCAGTATCGGTACAGTAACATACCATAACCAATCCGATACCAAGTCTAGTATAGTATTTGTAACATTGTCTCTAACTATTAGAGTGATAGTTTCCAAATAATCTCTATCGAAAAGAGCTTACATGAAAAGTTAATTGAAGAAGATGTACGATGTCTATAAAAAGAAAAGAGATATTTAAAAAATTCTTAAATTGATGTTCACGATGCCTTTGTTTTATCTTGCATACTTTTGAATATAAAGCAGATTTTTATGCCGACTGTAGTCCTTTTCAAATAGTGGTGTATTTCCACCAGTTAACTAATACGAAATATTTTTTTAGCAAGCCCAATTTTGTGTTGAAGAGAGTCGCTCATCCTTCTTCTTTGTAGTCTGTAGTTATTTGTCCATGAAAGTAAGTCGTCCAACTAATATCTACCGTATGTGTTGCTTTAATAATACATTAATTAGATGTGTTTAAGTTTTGTATGAATACAAAGGAGGTATTGATTTTGTGTTGTTGTTTAGAATATTTTTCTAATCATTGATGAGTTTTTTTTTATGTTTTTCTTTAATAGTCTAACTATTTATCTTTGGGATATGTTTGAATCATTGATGAGTAGATGTATGATTACATAAGCATTTACTGTATGTCGAATGAGTTTGAGATCTTATAGATGATTTGAGGCATAATAAATCCCTAGGATAGTATATAGGTTGGAAACTCGTGATGTAGCTACCATGAGGTTTATCGGTAAAAAATTTCACGAGTCTAGGAATCACACCGAGAACTTGTTTTCTTGATTCACAGGTGTAAACAATGTCACGTACCATAGTTTTGAAATCAGTTGTAGGTGATTAATTCAAGTGATTAATACTTCAATTTCGATGTGATTAATGCAAACTTATTATTCACACAAGAAATTCATACGTTTTATAAACAAGACAGTTGTTTGCATAGAAAACCCCTAAGATGGTATATAGGTTGTAAATCCGTGATACGGCTCTTGTGAGGCTTATCGGTGAAAAATTTCACGAGCCTAGGAGTCACAGCAAGAACTTGCTTTCTTGATTAGCAGGTATAAACAATGTCACGTACCATAGTATTGAAATCAGTTGTAGGTGATTAATTTAAATATAAATACTTCAACTTCAATGTGATTAATGCAAACTTAATATTAATACAAGAAATTCATACATTTGATAGACAAGACAATTCTTTGCATAATAAACCACTAGGATGGTATATAGGCTATAAACCAGTGATGCAACTCCTGTGAGGTTTATTGGTGAAAAATTTCACGAGCTTAGGAGTTATAACAAGAATTTGCCTTTTTGATTCACAGGTGTAAACAAAACCACAAACCATAGTATTGAAATCAATTTTAGGTTATTAATTCGATTGATTAATATTTAGGGGATGTTGTGTAAAGTTTAGATGTTCTGTAAGCTTGGGGGATATAAAGGATACTAACTATGAAATCACTCTTTTAAATTAACAGTTTTGCATAAATGAGTAATATTGATAGATCTTAGATGTATAGAAACACCTGCTGATTTCATTAATCCTGAGTTTGTTGAGGGAGTTGAAGCTTTTATTCATTATGCATGCTCTCAACTTGCATATATGGATGACGTAAAGATCAGATGACTATGTAAAAAGTGCAAACGCATTCGTTTCATTCCTATTGATGAAGTGAATGGGCATTTGTTCAGAAAATAGTTTGTCCCAAATTATTTTGAGTGGATATGACCTAGGGAGCCATTGATTTGTAACACCTCAAAGCATAATGAAGTACACTTATCGGTGAATGTAGATGAGTTTGAAGGGAGGATTGAATTTAGAACAAATAATGTGAATGCAAACGAAAATCCTTACATGCAAATGATTTGTGATGCAGCCGGTTATACGTTTCAAGAAAATATAGAAAATCTTGAAGAAGAACCAAATTCACATGCAAAACAATTTTTTGACTTACTACACTCAACTGACCAAGAATTATGGCCAAATTGTGAGACAATGACTCAATTGTCTTCAATTACTCGAATATTGAACATAAAATCTGAAGGGCATATTTCTCATCATAATTTTGGTAAAATTCTTAAATGGTATAATGAATCATTGCTTCCTGATCATACAATGGTTGAAAGTTTTTACAATATGAAGAAACTTATTACGAGATATGTTGTATTAGGGAGATGAAGTGAAATTACATAAGTGGAGATTTTGTAGTCAATTTAGGTTTAAGCCTAGATTCTATGAAACAGAAATTAGTACCCTAAAAGCGGATGTATTATTTTCCGCTAACTCCAAAACTTCAAAGATTATATGCTTCTGATGTTACTACATCTCACATGAGATGGCATAATGAACATGAACAGGAAGAAGTAATAATGAGTCAACCATCAGATGCACTAACATGGAAACATTTCAATAACACCCATTATAAGTTTGCAGCTGGAAGTCGAAATGTTAAGTTGGGACTGTTAACGAATAGATTCCAACCTTTTGGTCAATCTGACTAACAATATTCATCATAACCAATCATAATTACTTCTTATAATTTGCCTCCATGGATGTATATGAATGAGTCATATATGTTCTTGACATTGATTGTGCGATGGCCTACAAATTCAAAACATAAAATTGAGGTATTCTTACAACTATTAATATTTGAATTGCAACATCTTTAGGAATATAGTGTTGAGACATATGATGTGTCTCTAAAACAAAATTTTGTGTTGAGAGCAGCTTTGATATGGATCATTAGTGATTTTTCGACATATGCTATGTTGCCTGAATGGAGCATAACAGAAAAATTGGCTTGTCCTTATTGTGGCAATGATTATGATGCGTTTTATCTTCCAAACGGGAGAAAAACATGTTACTTTGACAACCACAAAAAATTCTTCCTCTTGATCATTCATTTAGACGCAATAAACAAAAGTTCATTAAAAATAGGATGATACAAACATTCCCCTTATAAAACTAGTGAAGAGACATTGCAGGAGATTGATGAATTAGAGTTACTGAAAGTTACAAAATTTGAAGCTGATGAAGTTAATACAAGCATTAGTAAAAACTTTGGTTAGAGAAAACGAAGCATTTTTTGAGATTTACGATATTGGCAAACTAATTTGATACGTCATAATCTAAATGTGACACATATTGAAAAAATATTTTTGACAATTTGTTCGATACCATAATAAACATTGAAAGGAGGAAAAGACAATGCAAAATTACGAGCTGATTTGAAACTTTTTTGTAGAAGGAATGAGTTATATAAAGATCTTCACATCGGTAAATATCCGAAAGCATGTTACACTTTGAACAGAAAACAAAAGAAAAAAAGTCTAAAGTTTTCTGATGGTTATGTTTTAAACTTGGCAAGGTATGTGGACATGAAAAAGTGCAAATTATTTGGGATGAAAAGTCATAGTTGTCGTGTGTTTATGCAAAGGTGAATTCCAATTGCATTTTGGGACTTACTACCGAATAAGGTTTGGGAAGTTATAACATAATTAATTTTGTTTTTCAAAAGTTTAACATCATCTGAAATCAAGTTGGCTAAAATGGAAAAATTAGAAAGGAAAATTCCAATAATTTTGTACAAATTAGAAGGGATTTTTCCTCCAAGCTTCTTTGACTTTTTGAAGCATCTACCTGTATATTTGATACACAAGGCTAAACTTGCCGGTCCAGTTCAATATTGATGGATGTATCTGTTTCAGAGGTAATTCAACAAAAATGAATGTAATTGAAGTAATAACATGTTTTAGTAACTAAATTGTAATAATCATATTCTCTAATGTAGGTATTTGCATCACTTGAAGAAAAATGTCAAAAACAAAACTAGAGTTGAAGGTTTGATATGTAATGCTTATTTAGTGGAGGAAGCTAGTACATTTTGTTCACATTATTTTGAGTTGCATGTTCATACAAGAGAAAGAAAAGTTCCTCGTAATGACAATAGGGGAGGAACGAGTGATATTGATGTAACTTATTCATTTTCACAAATCCTGGACAAACATATAGACATTCAACAAGAAGAATGCTAACAGAGGAAGAAATTGAAACCACTCATGGTTACATTTTATTGAACTATTAAGAGGTTTAACCTTTCAAGCAGTAAGTTAAAATTGATTATTTGGGTTTTGAAATTTAGTGTTATTCACATAATAATTTTTTTAGATTAAACGAGGAATGATTACGTGAGCTAATGCCTTACAAAACATAGGATGATTTCAATAAAGAAGTTGGAAGATAATTTTCTCGATGGTTCAAGAAATATATAAGTTTTTACTTTCAATTATTGAAATGATTCAATTATAGATTAAAGTATTCGAATGGAATTATGCTGTTTAATATGATAATTTATTTTGTGTTCAAATGACATTATTATGTTTAATATGATAATTTATTTTGTGTAGGTCTTAGAAAATCTAATAGAGAATAAGTTCATATGTGATCTTATGAAGGCGTCTTTGCAAATTGTTAAATCGTATCTGGTGTATTTCGTTAATGGATACAAATATCATACAGAATATCATGGTTATAACATGGAAATAGTAAACAGTGGAGTTTGCATATAGGGAGAATTGATGGATTATTATGATAAAATTATTGAGGTACTTGAAATTGAGTAACCTACATTACCGATAAAGCAAAGTATGATATTTAAATAGGTTTGATCAAACTTCAAATATTGGTATAAAAGTAAATAGTCGATAGAATCAAGTTGAAATCAACAAGTAAAGAAGATTTCGACAATTTGAACCTTTCTTGTTGGCAATGTAAGCGATACAGGTGTATTAAGTTCTTTTTTCCAGCTTACGACGAGATAAGTCAGATTGATTGGCTGTTTGAAAAGTTAAATTTAGAGGTATTTTTGAATCACATGGAAAAGGAGAACAGAAAATTGAAAGTGAAGCATTTCAGGAAGATGTTTATGAAATAAATGCATATGTTACATATGATGAGAATGAATCTTTGAACGATCCAAATAATGAATATGCTGAAATTTCATCTGGAGAGGATGAGGAGGGCGAGAGATTTGAATAGGAGCATGAGTTTAATTTTAATTCTTCAGAAAAAGAAGACGATGATGATTTTGATTTACAATTAAGTGCTAATAGTGATTACTTTGTGTTTGTAATAGAATGTTATATTCAACAAATCAATAATTTTGCTTTTCAATATATTGCATGAAATATTGAATTGAAATTGTTATATTTCTGGAATATTAAATCAAATATGAATTTCAGGTTGAAATATGCCACCAAAGAGAAAACAAGATATGATGCGACTAAGGTTCAGACCATGATTTGGAGCTAGTTATTGTCCAAGTGAAGCACCACATTCTGCAGTTAGAACCAAATCATATGCTGGACATCTAGCCACTACGCTTGCAGATAAGGCATCACCTTCTGTACTTACTGCTACACCATCTACCACCCTTATATCCACAAAGAAATCAGGGGTAAACGATACAGATGAAGGAGGCGGCTTCCATCCTGGAGTTAAGGAAATTGATGGAAGAACTTACATCATAATGGTCAACAATTTGTAAGTGAAAATACATGAAATACTATATGTTTATAATTAACTTATATGTTTAAATTTAAAAATGGTATAAAATTAATTGTTTTTACATTAGGTTGATTTCGTCTAGATCATGCTCAAGAAATCTGACATCCAAATTCAAGGAAAAGATTGATCTTGAGGGTTATATATGGAAATAATATCTCTCATGCGACAAAGGAATTTTACTATAAGGAGTTTTGAGGTAACAAAATTTTATTTTATTTTAAATTGATTTTTATACATTAATTAGATAAATATTATTACATTATAAATACTTATTGTATGTTTTTCCTTTTGTTTCAAAAAGAATTTTTTGGGGATTCTGAATTTGATGTGGTTATTTATAAAATATGGGAGAGACGAGCACATACACGTTATCGAGACTTTTTTGATGCGATATTCAAGATTAGTATACGACCGCCTTATATTTCTGAACAAATATGGAGTCGTTGGAAACATTATTGAATATCACCTTAGACAATGTCCATTTCTGAGCACTGGGGTGAGAGAGTCTTCCCGTACATACTGGAGGATCTATTACCCATCATGAGCATGCAGAGAGACTTGTAAGTATCTACACTTTACATTTATATTCTGATTTTTTTTTACTTTGGCGTATTTCAATTTAATTTGATGTGAATTTTGGAATGAAAAATATGTGTATTATAGAGAATGATAACGTTATAAATTTCTGGTGCCATATATGACTGTGTTGTTGAGTTATTTTCTTTGTTCAACAGGGATAAATATCATATAATAGAGAAAATTCTGTCAAAATTTTTATAAATTATAGTTCACTTATAATATTTTATTTTGATGCATGAAAAGTCTATAAGCACGAAGCCTACACCTCGTTAGCTCTTTTTGTACACTCACACTAAGAAACATGACGATGCGACCTTCATTAATACCCGATGTAGAGAACTAAATGTATGTGAAATTTATGCTTCAATATTAATGCTTAATAATTATCATTTACTAACATAAATATTTCCTTATGATAGGACCAAATACAAGAAAATATTTAACAACAGTCTCAATAGTTCAAAGATGTTGATGAGACTCAAGCCTATCTTTAGGCAGTTGGTGATAGGGACCATCGTGGAAGGATGTTCAGCTTAGGTTTATTTGCGAACACATATTATTCACAATCGTCCATGTCCAGTACAACAACATCTAGTAGGCGGTCTGCACCCAATGAAGTTCGTGAACTTCGAAGTACAGTACAAACATTGGCAACTTAATTGCAATAGTTGGTGGAGTACCTAGTTCAGCTCCGTAATGAAGTAGATGAGTTGAAGGGGAGAGGTAACATCTCATGGTAGCAATCAGAGCATTTGCGGTCACTAAATGAATAACATACTTGTAGTCATTTCATATGAATTACAAATACTTATTATATACAAAATAATTTTTTATTATCAATTAAGATAATTTTTACTTTATATTATCAATCAACTTTTTGTTTTAACAAATTAAATGTAGAAACAAATCAAAATATTATCAATAGATAACTCATAATTATTTAAATTATGCATCAACGATCATCAAATAAAATTTTTTGCAGGAAAATTAAAAAACATTTTTAGTAAATTTACTGACAGAAAAATAACGTTTGTTGGTAAAATTTATTCGATTTATCAACGGATAACTAATAACCGTCTGTAATGTTGTCATTAACTTACTGACGAAATAATCAATTCTGTCAGTAAAGTTGCTGACAGACAAATCTTGTCTATCGGTAACTTTACCGACTGAAACAACACAGAATAATTATCGGTATATTAACTGACAGTTACACAAAATATCTGTCGGTAAATTTGTGAAGAACATTTTGTGATTCGTTGCAAATTATTAACTACGGCCGTTTTTCCAACGCCTTAATTCGTCGATAAATTCCATCATTGATTTAACTTACCAAAAAAAATCCCAACCTCCAACCAACGGCCATCGTGCTCTTTGGCCAATCCAATGATAAGGCCGTAGTTGGTGAGCTAAAGTCATCAAAAAATATTCTCTTTATAAAAATACAAAAAAAGTTGCTTATATTATAAGATTCTTAAAACTCCCGCCAAACAGAAAGCTTTATAGATCGGATACGCTAAATTTTGACTTGTATAAAATTCCCTGCATGCCCAACCTTATTAACACTTAACAAAAGATCAAATATTATTATATAAATTTTAATTAAAGACTAATTCCATTTATTAACACTCTATTTCAAAGTGATTAATTCTAATTTCCAACACAAAGCTAACATTATAAATCCTAACGAAACTATAACTCAACATAAAATGATATTTCATATTATTGGATCGTAAGTTTAATATACTAACTTTGGAAAGTACACTCTTAACTCCAAAAACATATATTATAAGAAGTTATTTCCAGTAATTACAAAGTTTTAATATCAGTGATAATCTAAAATAATATTATTGCGTAAACCAAATAAAGCTGTAGCTCAAACATAAAGTAGCTCTATAATATTTTATAATTTGAAATTTAACGCAGGTAGTTTTAGAAATAGTATATTAAACGCTAGTTCACATTTAATTTTAATAAGCTTATTAATGTAAATCTCAATGGAAGATTTGAAAAGACTTATACATTAAGACCTTGGTTTAAAAATATTTGATTGTAGACTACATTAAGTTTATTTCAAAAGTAGTTTTATTTGATTTTTTATAAAACATGAATTTTGATACTATTAAGTATAATTCACACTCTTTAATTTAAATTAAAATGAGATATTGATTTCTCCAAGTACTTTGTAAAATTATTGCTATACTTTGATAAGGGAAATAAATATCAACACTTGCTACCAAACACGTTGAACTCCAACGGCTTATTCAAGAGATAGATATTCACAGTTTTTCCTCCTAAAGAGGATAAGCAAGATGTCCTATTTAGGGGTTCAGTGAGAGCATTGATTAATTCAAAACATACTTGCGTCATACATTTCTGTATTAATCAACCAAAACTGCCTAGATGGTTCAACAACATACATCTATATCACGAAGCTTATGCTTATTGAGTTCATTAATATCAGTTTTAAATCACAATATTGATTTCTTATTACAATCTGTCAACATTTTTTATCATTATTTCCTAATCACCTTTTAACATCTGAAATCCACGGAAGCATACAATTCAAAGCTCTCACATGCTCTGCGACGCAAAAGTTGTACCTGCCTAGATTCAACTTTAAACGTGGATCGTTGCCTAAAACTTAAGAAATGAACTGGAAAGTACAATGGACCTACAGCACTCAAAGGATGCCTACCCCAGTTGTCCCGATCTGTATGTTCATCGGATACAGAGGCAAATGGAACACGGAAGAAGCAAGCAATAGTAAGGGATGTACTTAAAATTGCACACCAATGGCTCTCTTTTGTGAATCCCCAGACGCTCATGTCCAACAACTAGACCTCGTTTCTGTTCCGTTTCCCATGCACAACCATCTCACCGAAAACATAGCACATCAAATCTTGAAGATTGCGAACAGGATGTTAAAATTAATGGCATGCATGCTTCATCGCCTGTACAGCCTACAGGGATATTTTAGGACATCAAATCTTCTGTTTCATTACTCTATTCTAACCTTATTTTCGCCTTTAAAACGACGTCATGTTATAAGTAAATATAAAACTACGTCATGTTGAGAGAAAAACAGGATTATGGCACAGACAATCTGAACCCAGAATTGCTTTTATTTTTGGACGTCTTGGCTATAGCTCAATAAGCTTCTTTTAGTAGGATCGAAGAGGAGAAACAACTTCACATTAATATGCTTCGTGAATACAGACTACGGTCAGGGAAGAGTTCCACAACAAAAGAAAAAGATACGGTGGAAGTGTTCTATGACGTCGTGCCTTGGTACTACGATCCCGCAGAGGAGGATTCTCAATGGACTATCCACTTGCTTTTGCAAAATAACAAACAAAAATGGATAGATGCTTAAGAAAAGGTATAAAGCTAAAATCATACGTATATGAGACTTATCATCTTCGCAGACAAAATCTCCGCAAGCTAAAATTCATGACTACAATCAATAAAACTTTGGCAGAAATCAAGCAGCATAGCTGGTAACTTGGAATGGTGTACCAGGAGTCCATATGGCATGCTGTAGTACTCCGCATCTTCTATGCAATGAGTTCATCTTCAAGATAGTTATATTCAAAAGTGAAGTCTGTCTTGATTCTCTGACACCTGAACAAAAGAAGCAGAGGATTAAATCCAGCAAACTATCAATAAACACACATGGAAAGAGTGAAAAATAAAGTGCCTAATATATGTTAACATGGTTAACGATTTCTCATTTTGATAACACCAAGTTCATCCCCAGCCAGGTTAAAACGGTGCTGGGACTTAAGTTACACGCTGAAGAAACTGTTTCTCATGCAAATGTGACAATTGCAATTCAATTTAAGACAAAAACATCGGTTTCAATGGATAAGAATAGAGAACACAAGTAAAATCTGCATACCATCCATGTTGGAGGTCATCATTGGCAATATGGAAATCAAAATACACATATGTTCCCTGTTCATATTCGTCAGTGGTAATTTTTGGCTCTTCATGACGTTGAAACCAGGTGTTGTACTTCCTGTGATATCTCCAAGATTGTTTCTTCAACTCTTTTGCAGCCATATATTGTTGATAGGTATTCTGCAGAAACGAACACTTGGCATGAGAATAAGGTCAATACCATACAATCAGAGTTAGGAATAGAATGACATGTCTTCCCCATTACCTGTTGATGGTAAAATGCAAAGAATAAGGTATCAGGTCCACAGCTATCCACATGTTCCCAGAATGCAGGGTTGTTCACAATGGGTGCTTGTACTTGAGGATAACTAGGAGGTGTTGCTGCGGGGTGCTTCTGCAAAGCCAAACAAGTAACACAGACTGTTACGTAACCTAACACTATCATTGTTTTAACTGGTGGTGTACAATGAGTTTTGTAAGGAATTCATACAGGAGTGTAGCTCCTGGCACGTTCCGAGTCTTTCGGTTGAGGAAGTTTGAGAAATGCAGCTTCCAGCATCTGCAAATTGTGCATTTTATCATTCACTATGCCAGAATTCATAGCAGATGCACTGACACTATCGCCAATGGCACCAAGGTCAGAAGTGCTTCTTCGACCAATAACTCCTAGGCCACTAGAAGGTTGGCTTGAATGTAAGGGCTGTCCAGGAGAGAGATCAATATCTCTTTGCATTTGAACAGGTTCTGTCAAAGAGCCAGATGTTGCTGCCTGCAGCAAAAAAGCATTTACAAGCAGCTCAAGTCACAGACGCTTGGAAATCACTCCTCTATGGCAGATACATTTAAGACTATCAAGGAAATGTGCTTCTACCAGCCTCACGGGACTTAATATCTCTCTCATGTATTCTCTACTCAACCCAGACCCACAGATCATCCTTTACACTAATATAGGCCCAATCGGTTGAAAACATTGCCTCTCCAATTTCCTTTTTCCTAAGGATGTAATAACTATTGTAATTAGATTTGTTGTTTTCACCACTATTAGGTCCCTCCCCATGAATCTTATAGATGATAATATTTAAGTACAATAATCAATTTAGTCCTAGAATTTTCACGGGTAGAGATGTAATCAGATAGGAAGTGGTGCATGAAGTCCTGGCCTATTCTTCTGTTTGAAATACTTTTCTCAGTTTTCATCCCCATGCTAATGTAGAAGTGATGCAGGTTGATCAAGGTAGATTGTGGATCCCCATGCCCAACAGGACTCAATATAATGCTAAACAAAACCGATAATGTAGAATGAGGTGGGCAAGTCTACATACAGGAGTATCAATTGCATATGGAACTTTTAATCCGTCTTCATTCACAAGATTTTTTCCAAGTCCAGATGTTGGAGCAGATTCTGGAGTTGGGTCATCAGGTAAAGTTATAGCTTGCTGCTGCTCGTCAACCTTTCCATGCCCAATATCTGCATTGTCAATTCCGTTCACCAACATAAGCAATTTATATGTGCGTCTGAAAAAAAAGACCAGCTAATAGAAGATTACCAGCATCTTTTGCACCACTTGATATTACAACTTGTTGGACAGACTGCTGATGGATGGGACTTGACTGCTGTACGGAAGCCGTGGTAACAGAATTAAGACTCGATGTCTGTCCACCAAGGCCCAAACTAACTTGTGGAGGCACAGATGAGCTTTGAGAATTGAACTGCAAAAACAGCCAGGAAAATACAAGAGAGTTGTGTCAAAGTAATCTCAATTCTCTTTTATGTAATTAGAAGACGGGCTAGAAAAAGAATATCTTGACAGAAATTGTTAGCCACAATCATGAGTTAATATGATTATGTGACAGAAATTGTTAGCCACAATCATGAGTTAATATGATTATGATCCTTAATCAGAATTACTTGCCTTCCTTTCACATGACAATTGCTTAAAGCCATGTTGACAAATGAACATATAACCAGGAAAGAAAAACTATTTTCGATATTTGAACATCAAAAGAAATTGTAAACTCGATCTTAAACTGCCTTCATGAAAACTTAAAAGGGTTAGCAACAAATGCATGTGATAAGAACTGGTTAATAATGGCATCACATTTGATACAGAAGACAACTGGATGCTCCACAGCCACTAATCTCCAAGAGATAAAAGTTGAAAAGAGTACTTAACCCAACTATAAACAAAAACCTTCTTAGGACTATGAATTTATTTCTGAGCAAACATTTGTTAAGACAATGAGTATCAAAATTGTCAACAAACAACCTGAAAGACCTGTTCAAAAGTTTATTGGTCAACTTGTCAAGAAAGTAAAAGGCATGAGAAACAAAATTTTGAAGGAGAAAAGGTTGCCTGCTGCAGAAGTGGATTTTGTTGAGAAGAAAACTGTTTGTGATTTCCACCAGCCAGAGGTGGCATGCCAAGAAGGGTACTGTGACCTTGTTGCTGAACTTGTTGTAGTCGTTCCAAGAATTTCTCCCTCTGATCGGGTGCAATCTCAGTTCTAGTACGGAATTGCCCCTGAAATGGAAACAATATCCAGACTTTAAATGGTTCTTTAAAATGATTACTGCTGCCAAGTGCACAGGGGCATGCAAAGTCCCTAAGCCCTTCAAATGACAATCCCAAATAGATGAGGATTAAAAGCTTGGGTGTTATGATAACATGAAGAACATTTATCAAAATCCCGTCCTCCTTTTCCACTGGTCGGAAGGTTTGGGGGCCATGACAGAACATAATTTCAGACTTATAGTCATATTTTTGCAACATTTTCAGCTAGGTGTGACCTTAATATGCATTTTGCAGGTGTCCTTATGTGTGTTATTTTAGCTCATTAATGTAATCCAGTTCAATCGTGAAGGAACACAATTAAATTAAACTTGTTATCCTAAATTAGATTAATCCAACATTGTCAGCCCATTCTTCCTCTTTCCAATCAGATCATTATGCCCCTTAGCAACTTATCCTGCTAGTCACAACTCAAAAAAATTGTACAAAATTTAAATAGCAACAGATTCCATCAACAGCAATAATAAATTAGTAACTATTAATCAAGATTACAATTTTTTATCACAGAAACATCTGAAACTTTATCTATCTGCATGCAATAATAATGGAATGCTCCATCTAGTAAAACTGAACAAACTATATAGTTCACCTTGCTATTAAGCCAAGTGTATTACCAAATCCTGTGCTTGCTAAAATTTCAATAAATTGGAACATTTCCTATTTTGAGCTCAAAACAAATAATTTTGAATAAAAGTGACACCTTAAGTTTACATCACACTTGACAATGTCAAATTTTGTTATCTTCAAATCCCAACCAAGTAGGATGTCATCAAGCCAACCTATTTCTCCAATTTTCTTAACTTAGCCAAGCAAAATTCCAGCATAGACTACATCTCTTCAAGCTTAAGTATTACATAACTTGGTGCTAAAATGAAGGTTACCAAATTCATGTACCCACTAACTCAACAAATCATTACACCTTCAATAAGAAGGATTTTAAATCCAAAAAATCAGAAAATAAACAAATATCTTGCCGTCAATGATCTTCAAGTGGAAACAAATAATACTTAAGATTTTCAAATCTGAAATTCATAAAAATGTCGATAAAGGCTTACTGGTTCATTCTGATTTTGAAAGGAGCCTCCAGGCCTCCATTGCATGCTTGGGACTAAGGAAGAGGAAAAGACTCTTGAACCTATTGCAGCACCTTCACCAACACTGCTAGAATCGATTGTGCTGGTTCCATCAGTAGCCTTGCTAGCCTGAGGTAATATCATTCTCATACTCAGTGGAGAAGCCAAAGGCTGCACTACTCCACTATTACCAATCCTATCATCAGTTACTAAAATATTTCTTTTTCCCAGGTCAGTGGAAGAGGGTACTGTGCCAAGGGCCCCACTGCTGGGAACTATGCCAGAATTAAGAGACATACTAGATGAAGGCTGACTAGAGAGACCACTTCTAGTTATGCCCCTTGCCAATCCAGTATCAGTAAGAGAAGGTGAAGATCTGCGGCCAGGGAAGCCTGTGATTTCTTCCTCCTTGACTGCAGTAGCTGGTGCTGCAGGTGATGGAGGATTGGCAGTAGATGCATTTTCAAGAACACCTCTAACAGAAGTAACACCTGGAAGCGCTGTAGAAGCACCTGATACACCAGTCAGTGTATGAGCTGTACCACTCACTGCAATTGGAGTTGAAGGGTTCCCTGTTGGGGTTGCCGCAGCAGAACTAACCATGCTACCTTTGGCAGGTGGAGTTTTTGCAATAGTATCCGTGGTGCTATCTTGTGAAGCAGTATCATCAGCTAGCTCCTGAACAGAAGTACTTTGCTTATGAGTACTAGAGAGAGTGGCCTGGAAAGAAAACCATTACTCCTCATACTTGCATGCACGGCAGAAGTCAGTATAAGATAAAACACATAATTGGAGAAATGGGAATTCAATATGTACGAAACCAGGTTTGTTCATTGGTTAACACCAAAGCATAATATAGTTCTCTGACAAGAACAGAAAGCATTTGTTACTTAAGCAAAGGCTTTGCTGATCACCGAAACCAATCATAATTAAGAAGCAATTGAATTTTCCATTAAAACTGGAGAAATGAAAATTGAGTAAAGTCCATTGCAATGCTCAAAGTAAAATCATTGTGATATGGTAGAGGATAACACCAGTAATTGAAACATAGGGAAACAATATGGAGCAGTCATCTTTGATCCTACAACCCTTACTCTAAAAACCAAAACGTCACAGATGAGCCACCAGGAAATTGAAAGTTCTATTCTTCCCTCGCCAATTGAATTTAAGGGAAGAGAGAAGGATATCATAGGACAGGTTGGAAACCTAGAACAATGGGCTATATTAGCATCCACTGTACAGTGCAATGTCCATAATGTAACTGATGACACGTCAGCATAAAAACAGGAGTTGCACACTATTTCCAGAGATGTATACACATTAAACAGATTCAAATTAAGAATAAGGTCGATCAAAACCGTTATCTGTAGAAACACCTACAGAAATTTGAGATGTTGGTGCCACCAAAGATGTCTTCAAGCTTTGAACTGGAGCACCCTATCAATCATATTGAAAACTAAATCACGGAGAAATAAAAATCATAAACAGATGAAACCATGTCGTGAAATTATCCTTATATCACAAACATGAAAATAACTCCTTCACAGAGCCTCAATTCCAATGTAGCAAAAGAGGTAGAAGCACTCATTTAACGCTTGAAGGTTCACCTTAGCAAGACCAGGAGGACCGACTGAAACTAGATCTTCAAGAGACTCCACCTTGTCTAATGGCAATGAACTGTATAGATCATCAACATCACTAAATTCGTCAAAATCTTCCTGCAGGAAGAGGAAAACCACACATCTAGTGAGATTATGCAAAAAAAAAAAACTATAAAGTTGTTAAGAATATTGATATAAGGTTGTACTGCAATCCAAAAGGAACATTATATTGCACATTTAGCATGTTAGTCAGGATATGTAGCACATGCATCGTCATGTCTGGTTAAATAACAAGGAAAAGACAAACCTGATTACGTTCCACATAATCGTCCAAGAAATCTTTGGCATCATTGATCTGCTCAGGACTCAGTTCATCATTATCCAGTAGCCTTAATATCAGTTCCAGTTTCATTATATGAGCCTTATGCCGAGTAATAGATGTCTCTAGATGCGTCTGCAAGACAAAGGAAGAAACATCAAAGACCGCAAAAACAATAAAACAATTGCAGAAAATTTCACTGATTTAATTCCAACCAGTCTGGGTGGCCTTGTCTTTCCTTTCTTGACAGATAATCCTTCAATCTCAGCTTCAAAGCTATCAATTTGGGACTCCAACTCTCCAACCTAACACACAGAGAGAAATATGACAATATAATTCAATAGAGATTTCAGTAAGATCAAAATGATTACTCCAATTGAATGTCCAGTTATTATTATAGTCAAAACATCTACAAATAGAAGCCTTTAAGCATTAGATTCATTGTTATATTGGTTCTTCCTAGCAAAAAAAGAATAGTTATCAGGCACCAAAGCCAACAAGGGGAGAGAGAGAGGAAAAAAAACTTCAGAACTATTTAGATGTTAACAGAATAACAATGTAATAACAGATATTAAAATTTAAAGTTTATTTACATACCACATTATTCAACCAGTCCCTTGTCTCTGATTTAGCTTTCTCCTTTGGGTCCTATAAATGAAAAATAAAACAAGACCAATGAGAGAAATAACAACCTGGAGGTTTTAAATAAATTTTTTTAGTTCTATTTGGAGCCCTTAGGTCTGATTCTCCACCAAAAGAGTAGTCTTTACTTTCTCAAATCATTATAAATGAAATAATAAGGTCACAAGTACTCAGGAATCATGCAAAACGAAATTTCCTTGAAACATGAAGATATGAGAACCAGCATAAACAGAAAAAAAAAACTATAGGCAAAAGTTCCTTGAAAAATCACCAATCACACAATAGGCAATACTAAACTAAAGCAGAAATGCAGTTTTAACAAAAAAAGTTCAAGCAAATGGTAATCATCATCTAAATACTGTTGAAGCATCTTACTCGAATAAAGACCCACTGAAAGATCCACCCAATTCTAAGCACTCAACCATGTCTACGTAGACCTTGACACCTAACCAATTTTTCTGTTTTTCACAACTAAAAAGTAGAGCAATTACAAGAAATGATCTGGAAGATCTAACTACAGAAAATAAACAACAATCACCAGCAGGAAAGTTAACCCAAAACAGTTTAGACACAATCACAACGTATTGAGGAAGTACATGAAGTCAACAAAATGGAAGAGGACGTTCAGTTACTCAAGGAAATCCAAAAAACATGCATTAAAAGAACAAGTCAGATAATAGCCAGCTTTGAACAAACTACCCACAAATCAGCAACATTATTATTATTCCACAGACTATAACATAAATGAAAAAGTATAAGTTTACAAATCTTACAGTTTTAGGTTGTTGCCCCAGGCCTTCTTTAGAGAATGCTTTTGTCTTAGTTTCCTTCTCGCAGATTTTAAACCGTTCCATTTCACGCTCAATTTGTTTACGAGCATCCACCAAAGCCTGTTCATAAGAGGCACTAACCTAAACAAACAGAGAATATACAAGGAAAAAGACATTAACCCCCAACAGCAATACCCATGCCAAGTACATGTAAAGGAAGAGAAGTTATCTTTGCAATTCACATTAAAAAAGATGCAATAAAATGTTGAAAATTGGCATGCCCCTGATAGCAATATAATAAGATTATCAAAGGAAAAAGGATCACTGAGAAACAGTATGCTGAATTTCTTACGGACAGTACTTTTAGGTAAAGATGTATCACTAACAGAAACTGATATAATTCACTTATAAACATTGGTTTTCCAGTAATTTGCTTAAAAAAAAGTGAACTGCTTAAACTTTAAGTGAACAAACTGTTCATCGCATAGCAATGGATTAAAGAACTTAAACAAAGCTATTTTAATCATCCAAATCAGTAAGGTTTTATAACTGAAACTATGGGATCTAGATGCAACAAAATTCCTTTACAGATAAAACTGCAAAACACAAAAAGCGTCTATGTATTCAACTCTTAGGATAAAAGGATGTGGAGCTCTCTTAATAATACTTGCAGAACAGAAACCTTTAACTATCTGAGTCTGAGACCCAGAGGTGAACAACTAATTATAAATCAGAAGATATAACCGTATTCTTTGTCTAGGCTCACATTAAGAGAACATAATGCTGGATTAAAGGATGTATTTCACAAGCTAGGCATCTATATTGTGTTTATATCAGATGATTCTAGGGTGGAAAACTATCATGCCATGTGTCTAAATTATTTCTAACAAAATTAAAAGCATGCTTCAAACATTACGATTATGAATGAAACAAAAGAATTGACCTTCTTATCCTTGATCTCACTGGACTGAATCCATGTCTTAATCTGATCCCTATATCTCTGCAGCTTCTTGATCTCCTTCTTTAAATCAGCTTCAAACTTCTCCTTCTGATTAGCGTTGTCCGTATCATAAACCTAAATCCACATTACGTTTTCACAAGGAAACCACATGAGAACAAGAAGAATAGAAACCGCATTTGACCTTGTGGTCAATTGCGGAGAACATATGCGTAAAAAATAATGTCATATCAAACAGAGCCATACAGAAATGCAATTTCCAGAGCTTAATATCAAAAACTAAAGACGAAAGAGAGAGAGAGGAAAACGAAGAGTACGACCTTATTCCATATGCTATCGAAGACGTCGACACCTTCCTGGACCTTCTTGAGGACGCGATCGATCTCTCCCTGAAGTTTGCGACTCGCTCCCATGGTGAAAACTTCTTATCATGAGAGGAAAAAAAAAAAAATTAGGGAAGCTTTCGGTGTGTGTTTGTTGTGCTCTGTTAGGTATGTAGCAGTAACAGTAGTACCAGGATTGATTCTTGTTTTATGGGTGACACTCGAGTCTCGACAACACCCACAGGCCACACGATAATTTGATTCATCGAACCTCGCCCGGTTACTTCGGGCTGGATTTTGAGGCAGCTGTGGGCTCACTAGTTCTGTTCTTTTTGGGGATTTTCGAGTCCATGTTTGGATTGCTACCGCTAGCTTGGATCTCCTTTTATATCAGAGACCGTTTCATTATGCTGTTCTCATTAAATATCTGAAATTTAATAAATTAATTTTTTTTTCTTTTTGGAATACTTTTCTCGGGTCAATCAAATGTCTTATTACTGTATCTCCTTACACTTTAATATTTATAAAATAATATTAATAACGCTACTAAAATATAATTAACTGATTATCTTAACCCATGTCTGTTTTTGTAACAAAACGGCAACCTCTTTCACGTCTCATGTTTTAAACCTTTGGTCTTGACCCATTAATTAGTGTCTATGTTATTAGCCTCACCTTATAGACGTCATCGCGAAGAACATTCTATCCTATCTTCATCACCATTCATAATCAGAACTAGAGAATTTAGGGAAACTAAGAAGAAGTGTACACTACTGAGGGTTCCATCACATTTAAGCACGTGTTAGTTTGTTCTAGTTTGAGTAAACATCACGTGAGGTTTAAACTGAGCAAAGGCATATTCCATTGAGGTTTTCATCACATTTAAGCACGTGTTAGTTTGTTCTTGTTTGAGTAAACATCACGCGAGGTTTAAACTGAGCAAAGGCATATTCCATTGAGGTTTTCATCACGTTTAAGCATGCACTGGTTTGAGTGAGCATTACGTTTAACCATATATTATTGTTATATTCTGGTCTTGTATGTGTCGTCTTTACCAACATTTTATTTACTGGTGCTAACCCTGTGTTTCTTTCCAAAACCAATGTCAATCGAGAGAACAAGGCAAGATCAATGAAAGCCAGGAGGGCAAGCAAGTTTTTATTGTTTCTGTAAGCCCTGCATCATTATGTCCGTTTCTTGTTTTGTATCAGCTTCCTTTTTTTATAAACGAAATTCTGTTGCCATTTATACTTCTGTGGTTACGGTCTAGTATCTGCTTCTGAATTTTACTATTTAAGGTGGGGAATAGTTGATTTCAAATTCAAAATGTATTTAAGGTACTTTGTCTTGTTCGTCTGTAGCTCGTTATGTATCCACTTGTCAATCTTCAGATGGATCCACATTGGTGCAGGACACTTAAGAAGGTTACTGTTCGTGCTTTTAATTTTCCTCATTTTTCTTCGTCAAATCTTGGCAGCTCAAAGCACCTGACTGGGGTTTAGCTATTGGTATGTTTTTTTTTATTCTTTCCGTCTATGATTGACCATAGGGCAAAAATATAAACCTCCCTCGTAGTTTAAAAAATCTTTAAAAAATTCTCTAATCTTTAAAATTTTCAAAAAAAGATTTATTGTTTTAGAAAAATTCCTTTCCTTTAAAATTTGGTTAAAAAATAATATTGAATCATATCCAATATGAACATTAAATGTGAAGCAATCATACATCATTAATACGATAACTCAACTTGACTCCCAAACTTAAATCTGATGCAAATTAATAACTTATTATAATTATGTTAGGTTGAATTGTTATGTAAATAATATTTGATTAGTCTACATTTTATGTTTGTACTACATGTATTTTATTGTTATTTTTTAATCTAGACTTAAGAACATAGATTTTTCTAAAAGTTAAAAGACTTTTTTTTATATAATTTTAAAGATCAGGGATTTTTTAAGGATACTTAAACTATAAGGGAGGTTTATTATATCCTTTACCCTTGATTATATTATATATTGATTGTATCTTCTGTAACTTGGCCTGTATATTTTTTGGACGATCTATCTCTACCTCACACTAATATCCATTTAAAATCGTTACCCATGTAATTTGGAGCCCGAGCTGAATGAACATATTTCTATCACTAGATCTGTCTCTTTGCATGTTCTACAAATCGTGTAAAAGTCATTCGTTAACAACAGATATGCCATGTTAGAGAAAATCAAGTAAAACTTCACTACAAGAAATCAGTGTTTTACCGATGGAAATTTTCGTCGGTAAACACCAGATATCCGTCGGTGGAATTAATCACCGACGGAATATGGTGGAGCAAAATTCGGTCGATGAACTGCCCGAAGCTAAAATCACCGACCGACATTTTCCGTCGCAATTTTACGATAGAATTACCGATCGAAATATTATTGTCGGTATTTATTTAACGACGGAATGGTAAGTACGATTCCGTTGGAGAAATATTGCTACGGTCATTCAGTCCGTCGGTGATACGATGTTATCTTCGACAACATGTTCCGACGGTATGGTATACCGTTGGTAAATAGGGGAAATTTTCCGACGGTCAAGTGTCCGTCGGTAATGACTGATTAATTTTTTTTTTTTTGCTTTTTGTTGTTAAAATAATGATTATATTATATATTCACTTTATTAATTTGTGTTGGGTTAGAATAACGAATAATGAGAAAATTAATAATTAATAAAATATTAAAAGAAATTAATTTAATTATTAAGAAATTAATAAATAACAAATCTCTTATGTTTTTTAATTGAAAACACATGACAATGTTATAGTAATTATTGTCGTAATGATCATGGATGCTCTGAACTGTTTCCCCCCCTCTTTAACATTTCTCCTGCCTAAGCTTAGCCATCTCCTCCGCATGCTGTTTATCCTTGGCCATCTGCTTCATCTCCGCTCTCATCTTAGTCAGCCGCTCCATCTCCTCTCTCATCCTAGCTGCTTGCTCCATCCGCTCCAATGACTCTTTGATCTTTGAAACTTCTGCTGACTCAGCTCTCGGTTGTTACATCATCTGACTAATCTCCTCCTCACCTTAGCTATGTCCTCCATATGTTGGTGATGTTGAGTAACCATTTGCTTTCGTTTTGATTAGCTATCTGTTCCTTAATGAGTCCATTGTGGCGGACTCGATACATCATAAGATTGAGATGGTAGAAGCGAGATCTTCTTATACTAGAAAGGGAAGAACGCGAATAACAAGTGTTTGCATATGAGTCCAGGTCGAATATTCTTCCACGACGGTCCCGACCACCCACGACATCAAGATATGTCGAGTCTAAATCCATGAGTTGTTCCTCCTGAGATTATCGCTGGATATTTTCTTGTATTTGATCCTATTAGGAAACAATCTTTACATTAGTAAATAAGCTATAATTGTTAAGAAAATTTTAAAATATGTTAATTTCACCAACATTGACTTCTCTACATCGACTATTGATGAAGGTGACACCATCATGTTTTTTCGTATGGGTGTGCACAAATACCTTCATAGGTGTAGGCTTCGTGCCCAATGCCTTTTCCTACACGTATAACTTAAATTGTCAGATGTTAACTAGTATTTAAAAAAAATTCGCCAGAGTTTCCTCTGTATATATGATATTTGCCCCCTGTTCAACAATGAAAATAACTTCACACAGCCATATGGCACCAGACATTTATATCATAATCACATTGTTCAATAAAGCAAAGTAAGATATATGTAAAATTGTCATGAGAAATTAGATACTTACTAGTCTATGTGCATGCTCGTTGTGGGTAATTGATCCTCCGTATGCCTCGCAAGACTCGGCCCCTACCCTTCACGTCATTGGTAATTACGCTCGAGATATGGACATCGCTGCGGTGATGTGCAATATTCGTTCAATGACTCAAATTTCCTCCGAAATATAACGCGGTCGTGCACCAACCTTGCGTATTTGATTAATTAAGTCGCGATAACGTATCGTGCTTTCTTTTCCATTGTTTATACATCTTTGGCGTCGACACAAGAATCGATAAAATTCTTTACGAAATAAGATGAGTAAGAATAACAAAATGTTAAAATGTTGTATGAACATTATGAATATAAAACAACGTAACAAGAAAATAACTATGATGTGTACCTCAAACTCTTGAAAGTATAATTGCTTTGTGGTGTCACTAAATTTTTCCACACATAACCCTTTGGTTGATTCTTTCTTGAGCGAGGAAGTCATATTTCTTGAAATTGGTCGAACGGAACCAACCTAACATATCAAGTAATGTTACCTATGTACATATTGGTAAAAGTAAAGTTGATAATAAGCAAATTGTGAAGTGCTTTGATATCACTTACGGCCATTGATAATAGAAACAAACTTTACGCCATCAGTCCCTCGGCCAGGTGACGGATGTCTCTGCATCCGATGCGCTAGTGTTAGACGATATATGCATTGGGAAGGGATGGTGTAGGTGAGAAGCGATCGGTGATGCCTCAGCTGCAACTCCGGCACGAGAGGTGGAGAAGGTGAGTCGATGAGGTGCGGTGATTGTGACGAACCACCTTCACTGTAATGTCCCCAAACATGGTTGAAACCTCGGTGGCATGAAGTCACGTTGTCTCTTGGTTCCATTTTTTCACGAAATTCAATTTCCCACAATTCTCTACATGTACAATTTATAATTTGAATGCAATATTCTACACAACACATAGAGGAGAAACTATGGCAATATATGAAGGTTAACAAATTGTTATCAACCATAAATGAACCTTATGATTATATAAATATGCAATGTTCACTTTTAATGTGTTACGGATACAACAATAATTGAGCGTGAAGGCAAAGGGTAAACATGTCGGTAGTACATAAGCACATCGATCTATTCATTTTTAGGATTCCATATAACATGGGAGTTGGTAAGCGTGAAAGAGTCCCCGATGTCTAGGTTCGAGAAGGGTTCGCGCGTTCAAAGCGCGCAATTGAAATAGTGAAACTCCGTCCGTGACATTGCATTGTTGATCACATTCTTGCAATAACATTGCAGCTATATCTATACTTGTTGAGGAAACAGTGAATGAGTGCCCAGTCTTAGAATGGTAGACTTCTTTGGTGGATGAACTACTAACAGGAACAAATGTATCTAAAATGTAATCAGTGAAGAAATGTTGAAACCGTGATATTAACCAACCATATAAGTAACGAAAATGGTATATTATTGAATACGTGATTGTGCGGATGAGGTTTGGAGAATAGTAGAGGAGTTGACAATACCCGATCTTCCTATTCCGTTATTAGCTGACGTGACATTGTAGTCACCTTTATCGGCATACATGTCCTCTTCGAGTTTAAAGGAAGCTTAAACATGTAAGATTGACAATGAAATGATAATATGTTTGATAACTTTAATAAATGTTATTACAAGTTCAAACCACGGAAATAGTCAATGTGCAGATCATACTAAACACCTTCAAGTAACAGATCGGCCATCGAAGGCAAACGTTTGGTACTATATGATGGAGCGAGACTTGAAGTAGTTTTGCTTCCATGGAATTGGACAATTTTCCCACATTCCTCCCAACGGAAAGAATTGTTGCCGTCCGGAACCAATCGTCATGTCGACATACGTTTCTAAAGAAATGCAATGAAAAACCAAACATAATATAATTAAATGAAAATAACGTGACTATTTAACTTAAAATATGCAATTACAAACACAAGTCATTCGCTATCATAACTTAATGGAAGATTACAATCACCCTCTTCTTCAGATGAATTAGAATCAAATTTCGGCTCCTCGTCAGATCTCAGACCCTCTTCATCCTCTCCAGATGAAATATCGGCAAATTCGTTTGATGGATCATTCAAAGGTTCAGTATCGTCATACGTAACAGATGCATTGATAAATGTCAGATCTTCTTGAAACGCCTCACTTTCAACACTATGCTCTCCTCTTCTAGGTGATTCGTAAACACCTCTAGGTTTAACTTTGCAAACCGCTAACCAATCTGCCTTAGAAAAGGAATGTAACAGACCTATTTAGCTTGCACAGCTAAGACGAAAGGTTCAAATTGACGCAATCTTCATCGGTGATTGATTTCAACTAAATTGTATTGTTTATGCACCTTTACTCCAACATTTGGAGTGGGGTCGTACCAGTCACATTTAAATATCACACATCGCTTGACTGATAAAGCAGGGTATTCAACTTCCAGTATTTCAATAATTTTTCTATAGTAATCCATCATTTCACCCTGTATTGAAACCCCACTGTTTATTGTTGACATGTTATGTCCATGACATTCTGTATGATATTTGTAGCCATTAATGAAATATACCGGATACGATTTAACAGTTCGCAGAGGCCCCTTTGCAAGATCACAAATCATCTTGTTCTCGATTGGATTGTCTAAAGCGTACCAAATTCAATTTAGCATCGCTAAATATTTAGTTTCATGAAAAAAGTAAAACAAAACTTCGAAACATATTTAACATGAATTGTTAGTGAAAACTTACATATCTCTCAAACCATCGGGGGAAATGCTTCCCAACTTCCCTATTTAAAGCATTTTGCGTCATACCCGGCATTATCTCCCGTAACAATGTCTCGTATAATCTAAATACAGAAGGACTATTTTTAGTGATGAAGATGAGACAAAGGTCAATACAGAAATTTTCATATGCAACTTACTGCACGAAAGGCAAAATCTCTTCACAGTTCAATACAATATAACCATGTGCAGCCTCGATCTCCTCCTCAGTTAACATTCTCCTTGTGGCACGACCAGATGTTCGTCCAGAATATGAGAAGATGGACAGGTTTCCATCAGCATGACTCATTCGTCCCCCATCGTCATTACGAGGAACTTTTCTTCCTCTTGTGTTAACATGCGGCTCAAAATAATACCCACAAAACGTACTTGCTTCCTCCACTAAATAGGCATTACATATGGAACCTTCAACTCTAGCTTTGTTTTTAACATTTTTTTTCAAGTGATGCAAATACCTACAAGAACCCAAATACTTATTAGAATGTAGTTGATAAAGCTTTGTAATTGGTTATTACAGTAATATTTGTCTACTAACCTCTCAAATGGATACATCCATCGATATTGAACTGGACCGGCAAGTTTTACCTCGTGTGGTAAATGCACCGGTAGATGCTCCATATAGTCAAAGAAGCTTGGAGGAAAAATGCCTTCTAACTTGCACAAAATTACGGGAATTTCATGTTCTAGTTTTTCCATTTCACCAATGTTGATTTCAATTGAGGTTAAGCTTTTAAAAAACAAACTTAACTATGTTATACCTTCCCATACCTTAGAAGGTAAACACTCCCGGAATGCAATTGGGATAAGTCTTTGCATGAATACATGACAATCATGACTTTTCATCCCAAATAATTTGTAGTTCCTTAGATCCACACACCTTGCCAAGTTTGAAACATATCCATCAGGAAACTTAAGAAGTTTCAACCATTCACATATAAACTCCTTGTGTCTCTTGTCCAAAGTGTAACATGCTTTTGGGTATTTACCAGTGCGAAGATCTTTATGTAACTCATTCCGTTTACAAAAAAGCTGTAAATTAGCTCGAGATTTTGCATTGTCTTTTGTCCTACCTTCAATGTTCATAATGGTATTGAACAAGTTGTCAAATATGTTCTTCTCAATGTGCATCACATCTAGATTATGACGAATCAAATTCGTTTTCCAATATGGCAAATCCAAAAATATACTTCGTTTGCGCCAACCAAAGTTCTGACTAATGGTTGAATTTACTTCATCGGCCTCTAATTTTGTTACTTTCAGCAAGCCTAATCGTCAATTTCTTGCAAAATCTCTTCACCGGATTTGATAGGATGAGGACGAGTGTTTACCGTCCTATTTTTCCTAAACTTATATTTATTCCGCCTAAACGGATGATCTGAAGGTAGAAATTTCCTGTGATTGTCAAACCAACACATTTTGCTTCCATTTGGCAGATAAAAGGCATCAGAATCATCGCCACAATAAGTACATGCCAGCTTTCCAGCAATTGTCCATCTAGATAGCATGGCAAAGGCTGGGAAGTCACTAATAGTCCACATCAAAGCTGCTCGTAACACAAAATTTTGTTGCTTAGATACATCATAAGTTTGAATACCATAGTCCCAAAGCTGTTGCAATTCAGCTATCAATGGCTGTAAGAACACATCAATTTTTTGCTTAGGATTTGTGGGCCTAGGGACAATCACTGTTAAGAACATATATGCCTCTTTCATACACATCCAAGGAGGCAAATTATAAGGAGTTATGAGAATTGGCCATGAGGAATATTGTTGACCAGATTGACCAAACGGTTGAAAGCCATCTGTTGACAATCCCAACCGAACATTTCGACTGTCAACTGCAAAATCAACATGAGTGTCATTAAAATGTTTCCATGCCAAAGCATCTGATGGACGAGTCATTACTCCATTTTTCTGTTCGTGTTCAGCATGCCATCTCATGTGGGATGCAGTCACTTCAGAGGCATAAAGCCTCTGCAATCTAGGAGCCAGCGGAAAATAATACATCCGCTTCCATGGAACTAATTTCTGTTTCGTTGACCGTTTTCTAGGCTGAAACCTTTGCTGACCACAAAATTTACATTGGTCTAAGTTCATATCGTCTCCCAATCGGCATACATCCGAGGCGACAACGGTGAATTTTTCCACAGGCAAACCAAGACCACGAATAAGTTTCTTCATGTTGTAAAAACTATCAACCATTGTATGATCAACTGGCAACGATTCGTTGTACCACTCAAGGATTTTATCAAAACTGCGATCCGAAATATGACCTTCACTCTTTATGTTCAATATGCGAGCAATTGATGACAACTGAGTCATTGTCTCACAATTTGGCCACATTCGCGGTCGATTGGTATGTGAAGTCAAAAATTGTTTTGCCTGCGGGTTAGGTTCTTCGTCAACATTTTCCCCAGATGGCTCATATGTATGACCAAGTCCATCATGTACCATTTGCCTGTAAGGGTTTTCCGGCCGATCACCAACATTTCTTCCATATCCATCCTCAACCACATTCTCATTTAAGTTCATTGACGTATGTTCTTCACTTCTCCGTGAGGTGCTAGCAACCAAGGGTTCCCCGTGTCGGGTCCACTAGAAATAGTTCGGAACAAACCCTTTTCTCAACAAATGCAACTGAACTTCATCAATTGAAAGGAAACATTTGTGCTTGCATTTTTTTCATGGACATCTGATCTTTGACCCATCCATATATGCAGGTTGCGAACATGCGTAATGAATGAACGCATGAACTCCCTCAACAAATTCAGGATTAATGAAACCATCGGCGGTTAAACGTCTATACATCCAAGATCTATCTCTGAAACTCATAACTGGAGAACTATTATTCTACAAGATCGAATCCAAAGTTAGGCATCTATGTTTGCTACATATGCGAAACCAAATAATTAAACACATGTGTTATAACATCGGCTATGGCGTTTCATGTCGAGCTAAGCTCTTGGAATATTTACTTGTGAACACAATATATATGATGGTACATATATGTAATCACATTATGGTTGACCATAATGTGATATACAAAGGATATTAAATTTCATACTATTGCCAAAGTACTATTCATACAAGCTAGAATGTTATTGTAAAATATTACTATTCTCAGCAACTCGTTCATACATAATTACATATAAGCATATCAAATTATGTCCATATTACAAGTTAACAGATATTCATTGTACACAGCATCCATCCAAATATGGCTCAAATTCTTTCTCGTCAGTGGAACAACCATATGAACCAGGTAATAAAATTACTAACCAAATCATAACCACTGACCTTAATTCAAATGCAAAGAAAAGGTCCGGGATCACGTTTTCACGGCCAAACCAAGAACGTCACGGGCGATGAATCTGATAGAGCTGCAATGAAACCCAACAATTACATTAGTCATACCTTCATTGCAAATTTTTTACGCAAGGCATGACATATCATACTCAATGCTAAACATTTTGCATCCTCAAATAATTAAACTAATGCTCTCATGTTCTACTTTAAACACCATCTACGACGAGGATCCTATTGAAATTTCGGCAGCATGTCCCCTATATTTCGGACACCCCCTTACAAAAATAAGGGTCCCCCTGCAAAAGAAACACACTTCTATCTCAACTAGTAATCACACCGCAAATCCAGTCTCCGTCCAACATATGTGTTGTCAAGTTTCACATATTGCACGATATCAATAACCGTTTTGAGGGACATGCAATGGGAAGTTCTATTGCCATTTCATGAATCAAGCGATAATATTACTAACTAAAACATAGGCACTGACCTCAATTAAATTGCCGAGAAAAGTTCCTGAAGTACGAAACGACCAATGCACAATGTCACTGGCGATGAAGATGATTAAGCTGCAATTAAATCCAATATAATTATTTGTTCATACATTATTTTGTAATAACTATTACGCAAGGCATGAGATATTATACTAAAGGAATGACATTTATCAACCTCAAATAATTAACCTATTCTCATGTTCTTGTCAATGTACATATATAATTTCACATATGCATATTAAATTATGTCCATATTACAAGTTAAGGGAAATCTATTTTACAAAGCATCCATCAAATTAAGGACAAATTCATTAAGGTCCATGCGAAAGCAACATGGAGGACGGTTCATATATGTATGCATTATTACGGGAACGAACTGTTATACCGCAATTGTCAGATCACAGCGTGTAATTGTTGCAATACATAGTTAGGAACATGTCATACTCAACGCATGCCATTTCTCATCCTCACAAAATTTTGCAATCAACTAATAGCCTAAATCATTTTCATCAATGTAAGTCGCTTCAAATAATAAAATAAACGATCTAATCTTTTTGTTTAAACATCATCTACGACGAGGATCCTATTGAAATTTCTGCAGCATTTTTCCTATAATTTGGACACCCCCTTAAACAATAAGGGTCACCCTGTAAAAGGAACACACATTTATCTCAACCAGTAATGACATCACAAATTCAATCTCCGCACAACATGTGTGCTGTCAAGTTTCACACATTGCAAGACATCAATATATAATACCCACAAAGCAACATACTATGATAAGTTCACAACCAAGCTCATTCATCAGGAGTCAGAGACCACTAATAACAAAAGCATACGCACTCACCTCAATCGATATACTAATACTTTTATCCCATATAATATGCACATTTAATAATACATTTTTATAGTCTACCTATAACAGTTTTATGAAGAGGAACTGCTTCTTGCTCTTCAATCATTTTCCTTGTGCCCTTTTTTATCCCCCCAAGTTAATTATATTTCCTCTCAAATGTTCCTCCTTTTTTGTATAAAGGGACCATTTTACTCTTATAACAAACAAAATGAAAGAAAGCACCTCCAATTCGTAACTTAAAAACACATAAAAGTCAAATTTTGTAGTTTTAAAGAAATTCCAATTCTAACTCTAGGTCTAATGATTGGGATACAATTCAAGATATTGGCAAGATGATGACAAAGCCTTGGTTCTAAAATCATTTTTATTTCCAAGTGAAATAATAAATGTCTTCCTAATACCTTTTATCTTTTACAAAACTTAAAGCACTTTAATGTGAAAAGAAAGCTTGACATAAGAATTAACGCTAAATGGATACATCATAGTCTCGTTATATCAAAGCCATGTGTCTTTTTTCCTTGCAAATAACAAAATATTGTAAATATAAACAATAGAAAAATAATCCATAAGCCCTATTTGAATTATCAAATTATTTAATTAATTTTGATAATATTTAAAATAATAACAGGACCACATAATTTACTTTGCCTATGTTTCTATTAAAACATCCTAAGTAAAAAACAATTATTTTCATGAGAGCAATAACATATAAGTTCATTAACCATGTCTTTTGTAGATTATAAAATTACTAGTCAAGCATTTAATTTGCACATAACTAAAGCAAGAAACCAAAAGCGATAAATTTATTATTATTGGGATACTTCAAATGCATTTCTCTTAAACAATCTACTAGCAATTCAAATTAGCGATTATGTTACAATGATATTTTCCTATTATGTATTAGACATTGTAAAGCATTATAAGATTATCAAAATTTTGAAATCACATTGATTTGGTTTCTTTGACACTTATATATGTAGTTGGTCATAGTTTCTTTTTTCAAAGTAAAAGTGCACGAATTTATACTAGTTTTATTTTAAAGAGTCGTTTCTAATTTGTTGATATTAATATTGAAACTTGTTGCAAGAGTAGAACATTAACCGAAAATTTTACTTATATATTCTTTAACATATTATATATGTTATGTTTCTATTTTCTTTCACTAAAATGCTTAAATTGTCTTATCAAGACCTTCCTTAAAACTTCAAATTCAAGTTGAGATTATTAATAGTGTATTATATCCTCTCATACATTTAACAAAGGAGAATACAAACCTGTCTTTTTATTCTCTTTGATGAATAGTAAGATGTCCATTAAAAAAGAGATAGGCATTAGATGATTTTTCCTAAATATAATGATGAATATAAGAGTTTAAGCGAATATCTTATTAAAAGGATTTTTATAAGGTGGCTAATGGGAATGGAATTTTTGTCCATGCAAAAGCATTGTAATTATTATTAGTATAGTAAAAATATTGTATATAATCATTTAATTATTGATGGATTTGCTATGAGATATGATGGTTGGAAATTTAAAGCGGAGGGTCAATTAGCGCAATCTGAGATGTAGATGATGATAATGAGTTTGATTGAAGATCTATATATGATAATATAGATGGATTATGACGTGACACCTTTAAAGATATAAATGAAGGTGGCGATAATTGTACAAGGGTTGGTAAAGGTCCAAATTTTGATGATAAGAAGTTCTTTAGGTTCTTAGAGGAAGGAAAAAAGAGTTATATCTAGTTGTAAAAGTTTTTCTTAATCTTCTTTCACCATTTAACTATATCTTTTAAGTGTACCCATGACATTAGTAATATAGCAAGTCTTGATCTTATTGGGGTACTTAAAGAGGCCTTTCCTAATGAAAATATTCATGAATTTATTAATGAGAAAAAAAACTTTTCAATATTTAGGACTTTGTTATGAAAAGAAAGTTGATATTTTTCTGACCATTAACAAAAGTTGATAGAGTTGGTGGGAGATTTGGGTAGAGACATATGATTCTTCAACTAACCAATCATTTAAGATACATACAACCTTGTTATGTACAATTAGTAAGCTTTTAGGATATGCAATATTATTTGGATGAAGTCAAAGGCAAGGTTAGCTTGTCCTAATCTTCATTATGAAACTTGTAAGTAGTTAAAACATAATTGGAACACTTTTATCTTTATCATCAAATATTTTTAGATATAAATCATCCCTAAAGTGTGAGATACAAATTCATAGTTGTCCTTCTCGACATATGTAATCACATCCTCTTGTTTCATAAACATGAATGACTATTTATTTTATGAAGATAAGAGGAAAATTTTAAAAATTTGTGTGTTGGGCACTAGTTGTGTGTGTAAAAATTTAAGGTTTCAAGTACTTATGGTCATTGTACATATAAATGCAATATGTAAAATAGTCCGATGACGACATTTATTTGTCAATATACTATAAGATCAAGTTAATTGGGACCACTTGTAAATGGTCATAAATGTCTTCTTATCATGGTTGTAATATCATGAAATCGATAATACTATTTAAAGTTAAGATAGTTATATTGTGATGTTCAAAATACTAAATTAATGATAATGAAATTCAATTTGACATAATTAAAATATTTCAACATTCCATTTTGTTGTGTCAATTCAAAATATATAATCATGCAATATGATAAACATATGTTGAGGCAAACTTATTTTATCAATTATACATTTCATATGATAAGTTCTATTATTATGAATCCAATCCCAAAAATAATATAGGAAAAAGTGTCTATATAATGCTCACATAAAATTGCCTATTAGATTATTGTATATCATAGAAGTAAAGGATGTTCATTGAAACCTACACCATAATGCCAACTGTCATTCACCTAAATTTTAATTAATAATTTTAATCCAAATTCTCTAAATATGGAAATAATATATAATTTTAATTCACACACAAACACACACACCAATTTTACAGAAAATATATAATGATGACTAAATTTACGAAATATATGTCTTGAAAAATTTAACCTTTTACCATAATTGTTATAATTCCAACATAAAGTTCAAAATCACAATTTATATGACAAACCCACTTGTAGACATCAATTAAATACAAGAGAAAACCAACATACAACTATAATTTCCATAATAACAATATCCATCTTGTACTATAATTCCAATATTCTGAAGCCAACAAAAATGTAAATTAAATAATAAATTTACAAAGCTAAAACTTAAAAAGAAATTAATATTTATACGATACCCGATCGAAGTAAGGAGAGGGGAGGGAGGAGAAAGAGGAGTCATGGGAGAAGGGGCTTACCTGTCGGAGACCGGCCGACGGCGTTGGAACTCTCCACTCGGCGACAGGCGGTGACGATGGAGGAGAACGGTGGAGGAGAAGTCGCGCAGCAGGGAGAGGAAGAAAGGAAGGACGCGCGGGAGAGGAAGAAGGAAGGAACCCTGCGTTATGTTTAATAAGTTTTCAAAACGACATCGTTTTGAAATAAACCAAAACGACGTCGTTTTGTTTTAACTGAGGGCCATCAATCCGACGATTTATTCGACCTCTGTACCGATCGAAATTTTGGTCGGTAAATTCCCTCCCTAACATTCACCGACGGATTATTTTACCGTCGCAAAACTTCTTCTCCACAACCATCTTCCCCGACGGCTGTCCATTTTCGATCGGTAATTGTGACGGTTTCCAGACCGTCGGTGATTTTCCGTCGCCAATAAACATCTTTCTTGTAGTGCTTTAGCTTTTCGACATTTTCCTCTAGTTAACTTCTTCCACCAGGTTATAGAAAATCATGTAAAACTTTAGCTTTTTGACGTTTTTCTCTACTTAACTTCTTGCCACGGGTTATAGAAAACACTAGAATGGGGCATTTGTTAATGCTACGTTGTATCTTTTTCTATAGTAATTATAGATTGAACATTACGAGTTAACGAACATGTAAGTTCTGTAACTAGTCAGATTAAGAAAATTTCTATTTTTGTGGGTTAATGATTATCATGCAAACTTTATAGACATATATAAAGGAACCCTAGAAGATACTTTGTTTCTTTTGCTTGATGTGAGGTGAGTTATCTCTTGACTTTATAGTTTTATGAATTTTCTGGCTTCTTAATCTTGAAAATTATGTTAACCTTTTTCCATTACTCATTTAATTTCAGCATCTAACTTGTCAATTTTTTTTAGTAGATTAACCCTCCAATATGCTTTAGGCATCATCCCTGGTTAGTTGAAGAAGACAAGCAAGCTAAAAAAGGAAACAGATGCTAAAATTGAAAATAAAAATTATTAGTATTTTATTGTTAGTAATTTTTATTAAAAATTGCTATTAGTGGATGTATAAATAAAAGAAATGATGATTTTAAAGGTAAGGATGAACCTACTTGTATATTGTCCCTGAGGACTCTTTATATTTTTGCTATCTAATGTATTAGAAAGTAGGACTTTATGAACTTTTAAGTATTGCTCTTATCAGCATGTATGTCTTATCTAATTTATCTTATTTAGACTAGTTATGTGCAAAGCATTCATCATAATGTCCAGTCCATGTACAATTATGAATATGTATATTCATACTCCAGTTAAGGAGCACTGATGAAATATAATGTTTATTCGTCACCTAAACTTTGGAAATAAGAATAACAACTAAATTTGTTCTTTCTGTCCTTCATTATTTTCTTGAAGTTTCTTTTCTTAAGCACCCAATGATTTCATTATAAAACTAGTTATTTTCATTCATCAATATTAAGTCATCCACCACTTTAAAGTTAGTTGGATTCACTTTGAAATTATAGTTGGACTTTATTATATATATATCTGAGGTTTATTAGCAATGAATCATTTTCTCTTTAAATTAACTCTCTTTTGCTATCATAAGTGTTCATAGCCTCATGTCAAGGATTTAAATAACAATGTATGACTTTATTTAAAAGATTTGGCATCTAGGACATGCAATGAAATGATATAAGATCTATATACATAGTTTGATAGTTTATATCGTGCCCCACACTAACCCATGCTAAACTATTCAACAGATGCAATATTTTGAAAAGCATAGACATTAATATTTGAACAAGTCATTGGTTGAAAATGATTAAGACCCACCAATTTGTATAAAGCAAAAAATTCCCAAAAAATAACTATCTTTCTAAGCAAAAACTTAAGACTCACTACAAGAAAACAAGCTATTTTGCGACGTTTTAAAAACGTCACAGAATGTTCAAAAACGTCGCAGAATACATTCTGCGATGTTTTAAAAAATATCACAAAAACGTCGCGAAATGTGGTATAGGCAAAGGATTTTTGCGACGTTTTATGTAAAACGTCACAGAAAACACAGATATTTCGCGACGTTTTTAAAAACGTCACTAAAAGTTTGGATAATCCGCGACGTTTTTAAAAAACGTCACATAATATAAAGGAATCCGCGACGTTTTTTCGAAACGTTGCCAAATGTTTTCCGCGACGTTTTTAAAGTTATTTTCTTTTAATTATTAATTATTTTATTTTTGAAAATAATTTAAATTTAATAATTTTTAAAATAACAAAATTTTTAAATCTTATTTGTTTAATAACTATTCAATATTGTTTATGAATTTTATTTATTTCATAATTCTTCAATTTTTAGTATATTATTAATTTTAATAATTATTTATGTATTATTTAATTGCAATTCACAAACATGTCATAATATAAGCATTAATATCAAAACTAAAGGATGAAACATTTGAGATATTGGAAAAAAAAAGGAGAGAGATATAATTAAAGCTTCTTTAATTTCTGCATCTACAATGTACTGGCAATAGATGCACAAAAACCATCATATCATAACGTTTATCATATCTCCTAGAGAGACCAAATTAAGGTAGCCCAAATATCGAGTCATTGATCAAGATGCTAATATAAGAACATAAACATTCTTGTATCTATTAAGTCCACCAGATATCGGAGTCCACGGACATTCTATTAAGTCTTGTCACGCGGAGTTTTGAATTGTCTTCCTCTAGCCTATTTACTCTATTTCTTGAATCTGCAAGCTTCCTTTTAGTTTGTGTAAGCTTAGCTAAAATATCTTCCTTTTCCCTCTTTGATGTCTCTGTTATTTTATCTGCATCCTGAAAGAAGCAAAGGCTTGTTACTTTATACATACATGTTATACCTTAACAGCATTAATTCATGAAAAGTAAAAGACTTCTTAGCTATTCTTTAAAAAATAAATAAATTGTGCTAACACAAAGATTCAAATTCTAATGTAGAAACATACAAGTGTATGCGTAACAACACACCAATTCCCATAAAATCAATTGATAACTACAAGATAGTAGGGGAAATAGAAGAATGAATTAAGTATAGGCTTTCTGTATATTAGAAGTAGATCACAATAACGAAACTTTCCTTTTTGGTAAAAACCAAATAATTCACTATCATTATTGAGAAATATGAGAATATATTGAACAACACAGCACTTCATGCGTTATACAACAGAGCTAATGTAATCCACAACAAACCACCATTTTAAATTCTAGTCTTGTTAGGACTTAAGAGACATTTGAAAATGAGAAACATTATTAAAATAGATGTCAAAGGCAAGACACTCGAAACCAAGCAAACATTCTTAAAACCAGGAGAACACTACTTCATCTCCAACAATAATAATGATTTACTAATGGCTTAAGAATATTAAGATAGAAATTACTGTGCATATAATTTGCAATTTCAGAAGGACAAGCATAAGAAGGGCAGATCAAAGGAAATTATAGTAAACAATGGCCACATTTCAATCGTAGAGGCTATTTACATATTTTCCATTTCACTTTCACTAAAATTGAACAAGTATTTTAGATTGTGTTACATGGAGAATATGAAGTGTCATGCCAGAAGTGTTCACCAAAGACTAGAAAAAATGCTCCACCAACTGCAAATAACAATGAAAAATTCACTCACAAACTATATTTATCAGTTAATGTCAACAACCAAAAATTATGGGAATGGAAAACAGAGAAAGTAATAAATGTGGGAAGGCACTACTCAAAATTTTTGCAGTAGAACGTAAGCGTTATATTTGGATTACAAATTACAATAATCCATTTTCCAGCTGTAAAAAGCTATTCAATAATTCATGTCCAACTTTATCTTGTCCTTATACTTTAGTGAATCAGTGGTTGACTAACGAAGAAAAACAAGAATTGATATAAACAGAGTAGGGCTTGTTTTGTGTTATTTTGACTTCAAACAAAGAAAAACATAGAGCTTGTACGAGATGCCATTGACTATTCCATTAACAAAACCCTAATACCCTAATCTATTGATTCTTGAATTCAGTACCTTCACAGTGCTTCTGGGAGAGGTTCAGCCCATCATGCATTTTCAAGCATTTCTTATTCCTCAGTCAAAATACATAAAGAGCATATTACTGGATAGCATTCCCGAATTCAAATTTATTTACATCGAATTCTCTAAGTTGGAGAGAAATAATAATTAATTATACGTCTTTGCTTGGCAAATCAGGACCAATTTTGAACCTGGTAGAAACACGCAGTAAATAGGTACAGAAAGCATTCCATTGATGAGGATGCAAGCAGATGACCTTTTGTTACACTACCTGGTTACCATACCATAACGCAGTAGTTTTTTTTAAGTTTTCACTTCAAGATTTTAGATTTAATTTCTTCCAAGCTCAAACCTTTAGTCTCTAGAACAAAAACAACTGTAAAGAAAAGCGACAACAGAGCAATGGCCTCAAAGAGAAGGAAGATATTGTCAGTTCCGAGTTTTTCCTGCAGAATCAACAGATATTGATGAAGTTAACTTCTGCGCCAGTGAGGACAAAGGATACCAATGAGAAGAAAGAAATTTAGATGATTAAAATATAATGGAAAAGGAAAAGAGGCACAAAAGGAAAGATTAAAGCTGATAAAACCAGTACCTTCAACGGTGAGAATGCAAAGGTTACTATTGTAGAGCCCGGCCTCTACCGCCATCATTCCAGGTATTGTCCTCTTTGGTCAAGGGTGAGCCACGACTCGAACCCAAGACCTCAAGGTTTTGTTGCACTTTAAGTGCACGCCTCTTACCATTGAGCCATTGAAAAAAGAGGACAATACCTGGAGTGATGGCGGTAGAGGCCAGGCTCTACATTAAAAAGGCGCAATGTAGAGCCCGACCTCTACCGCCATCACTCCAAGTATTGTCCTTTTTGGCACTTGCGTGAGTCACAACTCGAACGCAAGACTTCAAGGTTTTGTTGCACTTTAAGTGCACGCCTCTTACCATTGAGCCAAGTGATGGCAGTAGAGGCCGGGCTCTACATTAAAAAGGTGCCTTTTTTAATGTAAAGCCCGACCTCTACCGCCATCACTCCAGGTATTGTCCTCTTTGGTCAAGGGTGAGCCACGACTCGAACCCAAGACCTCAAGGTTTTGTTGAAACTCACCCAGTGAGGAACCATCATTGATGGTTCGCCCAATTCATGCATCACTTAATCGCGTCACAGTAATAACACAGCACATAGGCAATCACAGCTTAGTTTACAATAACACAGTTAGAAGTACCATATCATTACATACAAGCAAATCGCAATTGAGTACGCAATTGAATAAGGTACTCATGCCTTTTTCCCATTTCAAGTAGTCAGTCAAGTATATATGCAATGCATAAGTGACACTTTCTCATTTTATTGCAGTGTTGTGACCGAGCGCTTAAACAGTAACAATATACAGTAGACGCGTCTAGGGAGAAGGAGAGCCCTCTGGGTATGCACTATCTCCCGTCGAGCTCGAGGCTCTTTTTCTGTGATCGAGCTCAAGGCTCTTTTCAGTATCAGTGGCATCTCAGGTCACAACTATTGTTATTATCCGTTTATGCATTTGTGGATGAAATGCACATGTCCAATTTAACAGTCCATATAACACAGTCTGCCCCAATAGAGGCAATGAAATAAAGCACGGTATAGCAAGTAGTTGATCACAGTATATCACAGTAATAGCAAACAGTTCACAATTTACTCATATAGCACAATTCTACTAATCACAATTGATCACACAGTAGAAGCAAGTCAGCTCACAGAATCACAAACAGAGACACTTCTATGTCAGTTCTCCTAATTCATCGGACCATCTGTCAGGAATCCAGGCATAAACAAAAACACAATCTTAATCCCTCCATTATTCCCCACATTGGACATATAATAATTGGATGAACCATTTAGGGTACTCACCTGTACTTCCGAGCTAATATCTGGAAGTTTCAGTAACGTCGGTGGATTGACGCTCCAAAAGTGTCTCTATAACAGTTATAGTATATAAAAATTACCAATTGTCCAAATCAGAAATATTTACGAATGCACATGTAGCGATTTAAAATGTGTACAATGCATGTGCATGATATTCCCGGCCCTAAACCAAACTCATCAAAATTGCAATATATTTTTCAGGGTTAAAAGTAGTTGTTAGCTCCCTCAGGACTGTAGAGCCTTGGACATCGGATTGGAGAGAGAGGTTATGGCTCAAAGGTCGGCCAGCTGGGATTTCTTTTGGAGACTTATAGTTAGAACTGTTCTTTGTGCCTTATTGTATAGTAATTAATGTAAAGTGTTTTGAAGGATTGTATAGACTAAAAATACTGACAGTTTGTAAATTTCTAAGTTTGAGTAAATGAAATGAAATACAGTTTGGTTTTAAAAAGTTACCAATTTCTTATTTCTGTTTTATTATTGTGATGCCGTAGAGAGTTTAGCGGTGGTTGTCAGTAGTGGTCCCTTATCGTAGAATATGTACCAGAATGGCCTACGGGCGTTCTGGTGGGTACTCTATGGTAAGGGGGTGCTACAACTATGGCATTGGAGGCAAAGTTAGTCAGTACTGCAAGACTAATTCCCCTTCCTTTTGTACGAAGTGGGAAGATCTCTGACACCATTAGCCAACTAATAGGCCCAAACGATACCTAAAATGAAATGAAAGGAAGAAATTTTCCCAATTCAGATATCAGTAATCACCCAGCCTAAATGGGAAAAGGAATTGTAAGATTAAATGTGTGTATTAATTTCTTCTCCTGCTATCTCAACTTTCAGTTTTCAATAATTACTATGGCAGGATAGCAGAATCATATCCAAAGAAGAAGTAAAATTCAGTAATCTCCAATGGAAAATATGTACTTTCCTGATAGCAACCAACATAGAGCAGCAAAGCAGCCATAGCGAATAGGGAATCCTCTTAGAAACTTATAGTAAGCAAAAAGCATAAGCAATGAAGCAGCCTGCGACAAGAACAAAGAAAGCAGATGCTTTTCACTCTTCAATTGACTAGCAAGATCAAATCTGAGTGGGATTAGTATCCAGAAAACCCATTTATTGTCCTCGATTGACTGCTTGAAACAATTACAATTACTATTAGCCTAACAATACTCACCCAAATGTTAATTGCGTGAGAAACCGTAATCTATAAGCATACCCAATTGCTCACATGGGTGATGCAAACCAAAATCTAAAAAAACAAAAAAGAGTGGGAATTGAGGCATTCAATGAAATTTACTTTCTCCAGCAAACAACACCTTTCTTGGAGCTCTCAACTTGTCTCTCAGAACCATCAATTAGCTGTGTAAATGACCTGCAGTGAAACAAACCTTTAAGTAAAGCAACAACTTCATGTTTAAACTCAATATACTGAAAAGATAGAAACATTGAAAAGTTACCCGGAGAAGAAATCAACATCAAGAAGAAGATAATCCCATAGTACGAGAGCGAGAGTTACGGCGAAGAAGAGAGTGTGAGTACAATCAAAGGATGGTACAGAAACAACAACATCAAATACATTCTTCTGCTGCCTTAATCTAAAGATTGATAAGGAAACAAAACACATCTTACCAAATTCACAACTGGGAAACACATAAAGAGATGAAAAGATCCATAATTTTTTATTACGAATAGAACTAACAGTCCGAACAGGAGAAAAGGGATTTAGGGTTTGCTTACCTTGAGAAGTAAAAATGTATCAAAAGAGAGCGGAGCAGAGCGAAACAAACTTGGAATTGAATGTGCTCTTTTAAGGTAGAAAAGGAGAGCAGGAGGACGAGGCGCACGACACTAGACGAGACGCACACACAGTACGAAGGACGACGAGACAGAGACAAAGGACGGTACGAGACACACACAAGGAGGACGACGGAGCAAATCTGGAGGAGGAAAAAATGAAGGAAACAATGTGCAGAACGAAGTTGCGCACACACGAAGGACGACGGAGTAGAAGTGGAGGAGGAAGAAAACGAAGGAAACAGCATGCAGAAAAGAGGGGGAGGGGGAACTTGGAGCAAGGCTTTTTTTTTAAAAACCAAACGACATGTTGTATGCCAACCGTGACGTTTTGTTGATAAAATGTCGCAAAATGTCTTGGTTATTTATGACGTTTTATAAAACATCGTAAAACATTATAATTTTTTATGAAGTTTTCTAAACATCGTAAAAAACCTTCATTATCTGCGACGTTTTTTAATAAAACGTCGCTGATTATCTTATTTTCTTGTAGTGACTTTATGTAATATTTCCTTATGATGTTGATCTTAACCTTTTCATTATTGCATTTATTTTATCTTAACAAAAATAGAACCAAATAATCAAAAGATAATCCAATTGTGAAAGTTAATTACAAACCTATAAATCTTTGTCATTGCTCAATATATGTAATCTTTTCCGAGTTATGACTCGTCATGTTAATGATGGTTGAGGTTCCTTACCCCACAAAGCTTCATATATACAGACTGATCTCTTTATTTTATTTGATGGTTGACTTAAAAAAAATTAATAGTAAAACAATTTACTTGGACATCATCTATAGAATATAATTGTAAAAATAGAAAAACAATGTTCAACATTCAAGACAAATAAGAGACTAAAACAATACAATGTGTTATATATGTATCGACTGAAACTTGCTACGATACACCTTTCATTGGACATATTTTTTTGTTATGCATTTGTTGGAAGAATGTTTGAAAAGCTATTTTCATTCCTCTCTTTGGCATCTTATTACCTTTGGTTGAATTCTTCCAATTCTCCTTTCTCTTATTCTTTTTTGGCTTGCTTGACCTTTTTCGAAATGGAGGTGATAATAGTGGTTCATGTTCAACTTAAGGCTACAATTTATCTTGTTAAATTGATTCTGTCATATACTGAGAAGCCTATAAATACTTGTCTTTTATATGCATATTTTTTAGGCTCTTTATTATTGTAACCGATGGTAGCAATGGTATATGAACAAGATATTCATGACACCCATCTTTTATAACGACATATCTTATGCCTCAAGTTCACAACGTGTTTAACTATTTTGTGTATTACTTAAAATTCACAGACACCATTACTCTTAAGTTTATAATCAATGATTAACTCTTTATTAATTTTCAATTTGTTCTTTATTATTTAACTAATGTCATCCCTCCACTTACTTGTCATGTTCCTATTTTTAACTAATCACTTCATAATAAGTACTATAATTTCCTCAAGCACTTGATAACGTTCTTTATCCAAGATTTAATTATACTTTCATTAAGCGCTTCAAAAAGATTATTACTTATAATATCACCCTTGAATAAAGTGTTGAAATATATCTTGAACATTTTTCCTTCAGAATTCTTAGTATATTTTTATGATCATTTTCTGACACCTCTTTTAACTCTTTTAAATAAAAAAGATAAGTTAGGTCTATTAGATGACTTACAACATTGCCAGAATATTCTTTCCAATTTAAGTCTATTGTGGTTCCTCTTTCTCCAATTGGTGGACAAGTTTCTTTTACAAAACCTTAGCTCAAAAATATATGTTATTAAAGCTTATAACATTTATAATATACCTTTAATTAATCAGAAATTACTACCCGTTCACCTCCATCTTTTAAATCCAAGCCTTTCTTCAATAACTCTTAAGAACTAATTCCAAGTTTTTGTTATCTCAGTATGAACCATAACCCATGTCATAAGAAATATTTGATTATTGTTATCTCTTCTTACTACTATCACTAACTCACCTTTTACAATCTCTTTGAGAAAACAACAATTTAGTTATATCAACCTTCTACAACCATCTAAGAACCCCTTCTTGCAATATTCAAAACACACATTCTATCAAATGATGGTTGTAAATAATCTCCAAATGATGGTCTTTCAACAACCAATTCAACTATGCTACTAGGATTTGACCTAAAAGTTCTCATATATAATCCCATAGCTTGTATTTATTATGCACTTATACCCCTTTGCATTTCCTCTATCACCAACTTTCTAGCCCTATAACAAACATTATACTCAATATCTGACCTTCAAATCTTTCTTAGCAAACTTCTTTAAGTCTATTAGCTTTAATATAATAAGTTTCAGGAGGTCACCAAGTAATTGTTAGCAAGTCACTTTAAACCCACACTTTTTTTTTATGGAAAATGGGATTGCATGTGTACTTTTCTTAAAAAATCTTACTTGTATACAATCTATATGAGTAGTCATTCCATAATACCAATGATGCCTATATTTGAAATTACCAGAAAATTGAAATTACTTACGTGAAAACTATTTAAATCTTTCACCAAATTGGTTTAAACGTACCATTTGACAGTTTTTGCCCTTATATTTGTCTCTCACAAATTGTTTAATGTTTCTCATAAAAAAACAAACTCCCTTTTTTTTATCAATAGCAAGCTTGTGAAGTCTTTCCTTTAATTGGTTAGAATCATAAAAAACATACCAAATTAAATCTCAATCTTTTTCTTACAAGGGTTTAATCTACAAAGTTTTGATTTATGTCTTAACCCCTTGATAACTTGCATTTTGTCATGTTAATTCTTTTTGTTTTATGTTCTTTTGATAGGCTTTTGTGATATGTTGCTTGTGTTTCTATAATAATTCATGTCTTTGTATTTTCTAGCTAACGACATACAAAGTGACGCAATTTAAAGCGAAATTGGCTAATTTGGAACTTCCAAGTGATTAGCTACAGCTACAAAGAAGAGTGAGGACTTGAATAAGCAAATTAAATGATGTAGCAGCTTAAGGCAAACTTGGAATCACGTAACTGGCACAACAATAAAGTAGAGAAGGGAGCAAATTAAATGGGCCAGCATCAGACATTAATGCAACATATTAAGAAGTTGAGTGGACGGCTGGACCTAGGAAAAGAAGAGGGGCCCATATCATTAAATGGGAACAAAAACCTAGGTGTAAAAGAGAAAAAAGGGAGTGGATGGCAACTTCGAGTAACAGAGAACTTTTAGAAACTATTTTTGGATATAATAAGAGGAAGTGTGGGGTCGACGTGAGTAGAGGCAAGAAAGCTTTGAAGCTTGAGAGATATATACATATTTTATCATAAGAGAGTGGACGGCAACTTCGAGGAGAGCTTTTGGAGTGACATATTAACTTTGAGAAGCACGACAACTTAGGAAGGAGAACTTGAGATACAAAGTTAACGACAACAGCAGCTGGGAGAATTAATTTTGCCCCGTAGGAGGCAGCAGCAGTTTTGGGAGAGCAGAAGACTTGAGGCACGACAGTGATTTAGAATTTCGGTGAAAGTTTAATTTCAATTTTAATTTGTCAATTTCAGTTTTAATTAATAGAGACTAGTATTATGTGTGGCTAGTTTTTTTTAATCTAGACAAGGTACTTTACATTTGATGCATGTAGTTCGTGAGACTCCGTTGGTTTAATTATTTTCGTTTATTTCTTATGTTTATTTAATCTCTGCGTTTAATCGATTTATTATTGTTGAGTTTGTTGATTAATGTGGCCAGTTAATTAATTGACTTGATGATAAATTGCCGAATAGATTAGTTAATCCGTGATTGCTGTCTATCAAAGTGGCAAATTAATTTCAATTAAGAAATTAATGAGATTAAATAATTTAGTCTAAATAGATTGCGACTGTTCCGATTCTGTTGGCTAAGACGAGGGTCCATTAGAATTTATTGCTGCCATAGATTATATTCTGCGGAGCTTTACTCAGGAATAGTCTAATTGGTTAGGGTAATAATCTGTGGAGCTTTACTCGGGGTTATCGAATAATTACGAATGGATTGGTAGATTTGTGCTGTTCACGGTCTGCTATAACTTTGTCCATAGGAATGAACGAAATTCACATTTTTGATTCTATGATCGAATTACAGTATCAAATGGGAGAGTAACTTGGCTAGGCTTTTCTTTATATTGCTTTCCATCTTTATTTTTAATTTCCTTCGACGTGATTTCGTGCTCTAATTTCAAGTTCCAAAATCAATCATTCCCAAATCAATTATTTTCATTATTTTTATTTTCATCTGTTTATTTTTATTTTTGATTTCACACAAATAAATAATTATTTCATTGGTCTCTGTGGTTCGACCCTATTCACCACTTTACTCGCTTAAGTGTTCTAGAGTAGGAATTTATTTTTGTTGGTTTGACACACCATCACCCCTCTTCCACTTTCAACCACCTTCTTTTTCAAAACTATAATTGTCATTTAAATCAAAGTAACATATGATAATTTCATTTTGTACATCATTGCCATGATTACCATCTCTATCATTAGTTGAGTTTTTTTTACATCTTTCCCTTTTGTGTTTTATATTGCAAACATTGCTCTTGATTCTTCTTTTTTTTTTTTTCCAGTTGTCCACTTATAAATGAAACAACTAAACCCTAGATAATTCCAACTCTTCATCATCCAATCCCAAAATCAAATTCCTTTCTAATCCTTACAGCAACAAAAACATTCACTTCTTGTTTAGTTAGATCAAATTAACTGTCACTTACACCTACAACTTCTTCCTCAATTATACCTTCATTTGTGGATTGTACAATAGTGGATGAGTGAAAGGGATATCATTTGCAGTCCTAGTAATAACCTCCACATCAACATCATCATCAAAACATTCAACACCAACTTCTTTATCCACATTTGATTCTAAATATGAAAATTTGGACTTATGATCAAAATAAATCTCTATCATCTTATATTCTCCAATTAGCTTACATATCTCTATCACACAATTAACGATCTTTCTTACCTTTATCAACCTTTTTTTTAACTACCTACTGGCACCCTATTCATAAACTTGTTTGCTTTCCCAATAACAAAACCTATCAATTTCAATGACCAAGCTTTTAACATGTCCACCCACATATTCAACATCTTCCTTATAGACAAACTTCTCACCATAAAGCATAATTAATTTTCCATTCTAACCATCCATCTCCATTTATCTACTTACAAATATCATACATTTTTATTATGAACGAAGCAGATAAATATTTATAATTTGTTAGCATCCAATTAAACAATCAACGGACAAATAAATTCATTTTAACTTCAAGTCTAATGCATAATAAATTAGTGAAGCAAGTGGACGCTATTAATCTATTCATTTTCTTCTTTTAAAAATGACTAATATACTACTAGAAGGTCAATTAGGAATGATGAGAATAGGTGAATATAAATCGATAAAAACATACAATTTGCAACCTGGTAAATTAGAACATATATAAAGTTTTTCTAAGCTGGGTGTGTTTTGCTTAATGATATGGTTAAATATTTTGAAATATCATTTAATTTTCATAATTAACTTTATAAATGAAGATGACATGATCATATACAAGGAAAGGAACCAACAAGGGATATGTATTAAAACAATAGTTTTAATTGATAGAATATGGAATAACATGAAAAACTCTATAAATCATTCGACTCTTCTCCATTAAAGAAAACTTGTCTTACACATATTAGACAGGTATGGGCGCAAACATGTGGACTATTTGGTAATGCGATGCATATGAAAAAGTGAAGGCTAAGTCTCTAAAATTGAGACCTTGCAATACGGTACAGTAGGAAAAGGAAACTATGGGGGAGAGAGATGAAGGTCCGTGATTGGTCTTTGGGTGGCAAATGAAGGTAAACGTATGAACTAAGTCAAGCAGTTAGAGCTTTTAAATAATTAATTAAGGAGTAAAGCATGAATATCAAGAAAGCAATCTATTTTCTACAGAAAGATTCTTTAAACTATCACTATAACATATCAATCTATTGGTGACGATTTATAAATAGTCTATAAAAGACACATGTAGTGACGATTTAAGTCTTCGTCACTATAAGTAAACTATCTTATGACATTTTAACAAAATGTCGAAAAAGTGAACATATTTTATGACAACTAAGGAATATTGTCGGAATAACATCAAGTTTTAATGACGTTTAAGCAATATCGTCGCAAAAATGAAAGATTTTAGTGACGAATAGATCTATTGTCGTCATATATTAGGGAAATCAATGTACTTGGCATCGATTATGGAAAAGCGTCGCCAATGGTTGGAACAAATAGCAACTGAAATATATATTGCATCTTTAATGATCTCCCTTTTTGCATCTATTGGAGTAATCGTCGCGCAAGGGACATAGAAACGTAATATTGAGTGACGATACCTAGAAACCTTTACAAAATGTGTACTTAATGTGACAATTTATTTAGTTCCTTCCAAAATTTTAGCGATGATATTTTAAAGCATTGCATGTGTGCCACATATGGCGACTATTTATTAGATTTGTTGCAATTGTGACAAAGTTTTGTGACAATTATGATTTTCGTCCCAAAATGTTTATGTTAAATATTTTGTATACATTTTTAGGTGAATTTTGATGAATTTTTGTATGTGATAATATTGCTAAAATTAATAATATTTGGAAGATAGTTTGTTAATGCTAAGTGTACTTAATAATCGTAGTTAAGGTTAATTATAATTGACCTTTTTATAAATGTAACACCCCACTCCTGTAAGACCCGGACCCGATATCGATGGTGATATCTGAATCCGTGCCCTGCGAGGATTGGATGCTACCTCTCTTAACTAAAACACAGTACCAAAAAATTTTGTTTTGAAACAATCGTATACTTACATATATGTATGTTGCGGAAAACAGTTTACCTAACCAATCTGGTAGATACAATGACCACGAGGGTCCTCATATAAAATACACAATAACGCAGAAGTAAAATCTTTACTCTAATGCAGACGCAACTGATCTCGTCCTCATCTGGCACTCCACGATCACTATACACCCGTTACCTAACAGAGTATTCTTTTGAGTCCTGAAAAATAATTGCAAATTTTGGATGAGTTTTTGCAAACTCAGTGAGTGACCATCATCGATGGTCCGCTCACTCAAATACAGAATCAAATAATAACTTATGTTCTCATTCTTTCTCTTTGGTCTCATTTTACAATTCCCATAGATCTATCTCTATCTCGTAATACATTTTCTCAAACATTCCCCATTTACACAATTACATAAATCTATATTCATACATCCCATTTGGCGGTGACCTAGTGACTAAACTGTCCCATCGAGGGACTCAATAATATTTGACCCTTATCCAATACTGGATACCGGGTTCATTATATGTTGAGCCTAAGGCTCTGAATCAGTCATGAACTCGACGTTCATTTTTGCACGTTGAGCTAAAAGCTCTAATATTCCGTACAACCCTAAGTATATCACAATCAGCCATACATTTTATAATTAGGAGTACATCATAACTGTTTTCACACCAGTGTATGGCATTTCGCCTATCATTCAATCAAACATATCAGAATAAATGTAGTTTATACCCATTATCAATAATCAAACATATCAGAATAACTGTAGTCAGTACCCATTATCAATAATCAAATATGACAAAATAATTGCAGTCTGTAATCCATTATCAATTATCAAACATAACAGAATAATTGCAGTCTGTAACCCATTACCAATTTATATCAGTGTGATGACCAAGCATCTATACTGTCCCGATAAGGGCACATAAATCAGTAAACGCGTCTTAGGGGTAATTGAGCCCTCTAGGTATGCACTACTTCCCACGCGTCTTAGAGATAGGAGAGCCCTCTGGGTATGCACTAACTCATCAATCGTTGAGCTTTCCGCTCTGAAACTGTCCCTTCAAGGGCTCATTAATCAGTGAACGCGTCTTAGGGGTGGGAGAGCCCTCTGGGTATGTACTACTTCTCACGCGTCTTAGAGATAGGAGAGCCCTCTGGGTATGCACTATTCCCTTTCGAGCTCGAGGCTCTTTTTCAGTAGTCGAGCTTGTAGCTCTGATCAGTATATCACAGTCATTTCTAATCTATTCTAGATTTTCACATCACAAACGCAGTTACACTTTCACATTCGCATAACGTTTCTGTACATTATCACTTCCATACTCCGGACCTTCCATCTGGAGTTTACATTCAATATTATCTCATTATTTTACTTCAGAGAATTTAAATTACTGAATTATAACATTTAATGCTCTGAGAATCGTCTAGGTCACTCACCTGGCTTCTGCGCTAACGCCTGGAAGTCTCAGTAATGTCTGAGGTTGACTTTCCAAATGCTCCTATCACAATTCAAACACTCTAAGTTTACACATTGCCTTCTTGAAATAATACTCAAGTCGCAATTAACAAATATAAATGCATCATGCACTTTAGTGACATCCCCGGCACTAACCCAATATTTCACCCTCAAGGTCGTCCTTAATAATCAGAGTTCAATTGATACTCACATCAGTCAATTCGTTTCATAAATCCCAAAGTTACTCTCCAACATATAACCATATCTTTCACTAAACTACTATTCCAGATTTCAAGCCTCTTGTTCATTACAAATCCGAAATTATCTCAATTGGATATCGGTACAAAAAGTTATGGCTTAAAAACCAAAACATATAGTCTGGGAACAGTAGCTCGTCGCGGCGCGACGCGGCGAAATCCAAACGCTCGCCGCGGAGAGGAAGCAAGTATGAGCCGCGGCGTGCACACTAGCCAGCGTCACGACGTGCGGGCTCACTGCGCCATGGCGTGGTTTCGTCGTCTTGCCATGACGTGACGCGGACCCATGAAGCATTCGAATCTTGATTTTTCCAAAATTCACAATCAAATTCTTCATCTATCAAAGCCTAACTCATCTTAATCTCAAAACAACACTCATACAACATTTTCCCACTCATTTCAAATCCAAATCATTCACAAAGTATCAAAATTCATCCCATCATCGAAAACCCTAAACCAAATAAATACATAGCCCATTCTATCACTTTTAACACTTAATACATGAATCAATCAACTAATCAAAAGGAAAGAGGCTTAACTTACTTGATTTGGCTTTCAATAACCTAAAACTCTTGGTGATTCCATCGAAAACCCTTTCCTTCTTCTCTTCCTCTTCTTCTCCCACGGTTACTCCTCCTTTTTCCAATAACAAACCCTAATTTCCCTTTTTATACCATTTCAAATTATGAAATGCCCATTTTGCCCTCTTCATTAAACCTTAAGCCTTAAGATCTAAGTATCTTGTCCAAATTGCCCTTATACACATTCTTATAACTTCACTACTTCAATTCAGAAATTCAAACTTTTAGGAACTGAATTGAGATTCAATTCTTTTAGAATAACTCACTTTCATGCCGATCAATTTCCAATTCAATCAATTCATTCACTTTGACTTCCATACCTCTTTCCAAATTTCAACGGATCATGCTAAAACAAAATTCCTAAATCATGTCTTTAATTGGAGTGTCAATAGGATAGTCAATTTCAGTACCGGAAAACTCATCGGTACCCACTTTGCAATTTTATGCAGAAAAACACATAAATCATTACAATTAAATTTTCAAACACAAAATTCACATTTTTCACTAAAATTTCAATTATAGACATATATGCCGAGAATTGTCACGAGTGCATGCACAATCTTGTGTACCAAAACACAACCCAATCCAAAATTTACTATTTTATCCTTCCCATAGGTGATGGGATGTTACAATAAATCCTAGTGAAGATATCTTTTGTTGTCAAGTTGTTTTCAATGTTTAAAATATATTGTTGAAAAACATATGGTAGGTTATTTAAAATATGAAAAGTAAATATATTTTGGACATAAAAGTATTTGTGAATCAAAATTGTTAATTTGAACAATGGTAAAATATTAATTTTAAGTTAACAACTAACTAGTCTTAATCATTAATATTTAGTAACAATTGAAATAATTATTTATAAAAATTTGGAAATGGTAGCAATATAATATAATGATATATGGTAAGTAGTACAAACTTTTAACTAGAAGTTTAACAATTCTTAAGTAGTACAAAACAATAATAATGACAATAGTATACATCCTTACCCCTAACTAGTAGAGAGGTTATTTGAAAAATTCTTATAGATAGAACAATAAATTAAGTTTAAAGTTAAGCCCAACTGATTGCATCTATAAATGACAATGATATAATTATTTTTCTGGATTCCAAGTGACATGAGAGTTGGTAAAGCTAAATGAGTTCCCAATATCTGGATTCCCAATAAGGGTCCATGCATGTTCAAAAATTAATAGTTTAGACCTTTATCTAGTCACTTGACAAAATAATATTTACAAGATATTATTAACTGATGTTCTGATCATTTAATATTTTGTTGAGTATGTAGACTTATAAATTGGGTCACTTATGCATGAATATTAAATTTTAATAATAAAAATATCCTTTTAAAGTTTACATGTTTCTATATTGCCAATTTATTGGTGCTTTTTTTTTACTTCACCTATGACCTATAAAACGTTAGGAATGGCCCTGGTCACGACCAACATATGTAACGACGCTTCAAGAAGAGAACCACTCATTAAAGACTTAGTTACAATGTATTGAAGAAAAGATAGATCGTACTCAAGAAAAATTACAATGTAATAGACTGTATTGAAAAAGAATTGACCAAGCTTAAAAAAATGATCAAACAAATACACGGGTCACAATATGTCAATAGTAGCTTCGATGAGGGATCTTAGTTTATCGATAATTTTTTTCATAAGTTTTGTAATTAACATTTAATTACATGTTTTTGTATAAAATGCATTTCATTTTAATTATGAAACATTTTATTTTATTTTTATTTTTATTATTTAAACAATATGTCACCGACAATTAATTATAAGTGACTAAATTATAATTCAAACTATGTTAAAAACATGAATTAAAAATGTTGTTTATAATTATAATTAAATATTAAATTGGTAATAGGGATGTTAAATTTAAAATAAATATTAGTTACTAAAAGTCTTTAGCTACAAATATAAAATCGTCACCAAATCTTTTTACCTACACTTTTCATAATGTCTTTAATAACATTTAGCTACGCTTTAATTTTCGTAATTAAACATATTTTGCTATGAAAATAAATCGCTAGTAAACATTATTACCTACACCTACGTTAACAAAGCTAATTACCTTTACCCATCAAATTAAACGTGGCAATAAGTGATCTGCAACTATTTCTCCTCTTATTGCCTATTCTTATTAGCGATGAAGGGATAATCATAGAAAAATCTTTTGGGCAACGATTCCTTTAAAAGGTCATAGATAATTTTTTACTATCCAGCTTTTGCAACCATTTGTTTGACGATTTTTTTTGTTGGTATATACTTTTTGTGACTATTTTGTTTCTTTCAGTGACGTTACATTATATTTCGTCACCAAAACACTATCTGTTGTAGTGTATTATTAATGTTAGCCTTTTGGTTAAATAGCTACATGCAAATCCAAAAAGTGCATAGAGGATAAATCGTCCCCAAACTTCAGTAAGGAGTATCCTATATAAGAAGGGATCAACTTTTAAGTTGAGCATACAGTTAGAAAAAATAGATAAAATAATTTATTTACTGAAGAACAATAACTTGTGTCCTATATTTATAAAAACCAAATATAGTATATACATAATTTTTTTAAAAAAATTGAATGTAGGAGCAGGATCGCTTTAAAAATTGCAAGATCAGAAGACAACAATAATATATGGGAAACACCAACAAGCAACAATGCAATATACAAGAAAAATGAAACAAACAAAACAAAAGCACCTCTTCTCAATTTAAACATGACAGAAACCTCATGTAATGCTTACCCATATAAGAAAAACCAATGCATGCTTAAACGTAATGGTATATGCCTCTTCTCAGTGTCCTTAAATTTTTCATATCTGATTATTGATGATGAAAACGAAATAGAATGATAGTGACATACACATTAATCAATGAGTCAAGGCAAAAGGTTTTAAAACTTAAGACATGAACGAGGTCGCTGTTGTGTTATAGGAACAGAGGCACATAGGTGGATAAGATAATCAGTTGGAAAAAAATGTTAGAGATAAAAACTTACACGAAGGAAGGGGAAAATTAGGGTTAAAATGTGTGGATTATTTTGGAATAGCATAGGTAGGTTGTTGGAACCCCACCCCGGTGAGACACGGGTCCGATGTCCTACGTGACATCTGGACGTGCAACCCACGAGGGAGGGATTCCTCGCCACGATGGAAAACTTATTTCAGCATTAAATTTGCAACAACATGAACCTTGTGCTTATAACCTTGCAGGGTCCTTAGCTGTAACTCCACATTCGTGGCGACCGCACACTATTTAAACACCAAAATCATAAGTTGACTTATTCATATAAGTTGTAGTTCTATGCCTCAAGTTCGTTTGAATCACCTCAAACGGAGTTGTATAACTCAAGTTATGCTCAAAAAGCCTAAAAGAGTTCATACTCCAGATATGATTTGCAAACCGACCTCTCACTTACTTTAATGCAAACTTTTTCAATTTAACTCCAAATAGTACCAATTTTTATGGAGAGAAAGATATATATCTTAGGAATCTAATGGTTTAAGTCTCACCTCAATTAGAGGTCGGATGAGGGATTTATGCCCAAAAGAATAGATCATGTTCACGCCCTAAATCAATTTGAAACTCTTTTGGCGCGATCACCATAACTTCCGATTTATAAATCGGATTTCGTTCGTTTCTAGACCATTTGAAATTAGACATCTAGATATACAACTTTTATGAAGACCGTAAAATGCGATTCAGCCTCTAACATTTTCGAAATTCATCATCTTTCCCGTAGCTGTCCGTTAAATGGACATCCATGTTCGTTTAACGGACACGTTTGGGTGAAAGTGGCCTAAATGATCCGTGAATGTCCGTTAAACGGACATGCAAATCCGGTTAACCGACATGGGTAGGCTAAGGGGTGTTTTTGCACCCGAGGCTATCCGTTTAATGGACATCCATGTCCGTTTAACGGACATGCAATTTCTCAAAACTCCAATTCCTCTTCCAATGCATCTTAATCTTCAACCTAACACTCTAAACACTTGTACCCTTCCCGAATTTACTCATTTCAAAGCCTAAACACTTAATAAGACTTCAAACTCCAACTTCACTCATCAACTTAGCAATTTCCAACTTAATTGGTTCATCAAAACAATGAAATTCAATCCTTAGTCATCAAAACTATCATAAATTCATAAGCTATATGAACAACCAAAATGGACTTTAACTATTATCTTTCAATTCTCATAACTTCTTCCTCCAAATCCTAAAAATTACATATTATACCTCAATGGAAAGATAACAAGATGCTCTACAAATTTCATGAAGGATGCAAAAGTTAATTTCATCATTAAGCAAGGTAAAAAGCCACTCAAAGGCACTGCTCATAAAAGGTCCAATGAAACAGTAACATAGCTATATGAACAGTGACTGAATGTATTCCCAACCTCATAACTTCTTAACCCTAAGTCCAAATGTGACAAATTATATGTCATTGGAAAGTTCTAAACCTATAATACAAACTACAAAAAGACTTCTCAATCCAAATCAATCCCTAAGAGGGTCTAAATCCCAAGCGAAGTTTATGTCAAATTTTACAAAAATTTTGACAGCACCTCCCTTGAAAATTCAACTAACCAAACTTCAATCCTAGCTCCACCACCAGCATAAAACTCAATATCCAACCTCATTCAACATAATTCAATCCTAAAGTATCTCTAAGCGCCATTCCAGGGCAACAACCGCACTCCTAGACATCTATTCCATTCCAAAATATAAATCAATACAAAATCATACCACTCTTTTTGTCAACTATAGCCATACAATGATGCATGTGTATAAAACATATGTAAATTACATAAAATACAATTAAAACTCAACAATCTTGCATTTACATGAAATTTGAAGTTATTACAAAGCTTTAGAGGACATTTTAGCCCAAATACATCAATCTCAAGGTACAAAATACAAAGTACATTGCTAGTTCCAAAATGCTATCTAAAGCCTTGTTTTCTAACATTTGATTTCAAAAACCAAAAATGCATCGGAGTAATGCCTCATTTCCGATGCGATGTCCCGATTTCTCGCTCATGACCTGTGGAGGGGAAAAATGGGGGGTGAGCTCGACGGCTCCGTGGATAAAAGCTTAATAATTAAGAATAAACATGCTAAAATCCTTTAGCAATTTATTCTCAAACAATTGAACTAAAGCATCTTTGTCATAAAGCAATTCTTCATTAATATCAAATGATCAAAGGCAGTTACAAACAATATATCATACAAGAACAACTTAGATAACATATAACATAGTTACAGATAAGTTGGTTTGGGTGGGTCCAACAGGACGTACTACACATTTCCGCAAAGCAGTCATGTATAGCCCTGAACACGCGAGGGAGTCCATAAGGAACTCCATGGCCACTAGCGGGCAGGCGGGAGAAGCCTATATAGGTGCACCTATCACATAAAGGACCACCTTAAACCCATAGAAACATGCATATCACATCATTCATGCATTTCATACATATTAGCCATCAATGGCCATTGCAACCTACCTTTCACACAATTGCTCAAATCACATATTCAAATCTCTTTTTCACTTGTCAAACAATTATACACAATTTTTACATCTTATACAAATTCAAACCATTTCAAGAAATACAAGCAACATTGATAATTCATTTAAAAGCATTCAATAGCATTTATTATAGAACTTTAACAAGTTCATTAACTCAATTATTAATAAATTACCCACCTTAATCCTTTAGCCTTGAATTTACACACTTGACCTTGCTTCTTATTCTAATAACCTCTCTTCACCTTCATTAATCAATAAGAACCCAATTAACATGAGATATCCCAAAATGAGACAATCCTTGGAGAGAAAAATATGGAATTAAACCTACCTAACTTTACCCAAACCTTACCCAAGCTATAAGCATCAAAATCCACTCATAAATCCAAAGAATTTCACATTTTTCATACCTTAAAGAGAGACCCACGAAATCTCTCTCTCTCTTGGCTTTGATGAAACTCTTAATCCTTTCTTTCTCTTCTCCTTCTTAAACACTCTACTACCCTTCACTAAGCAAGAAAATCCTAAAGACCTAGCCTCTTTCTTCTTCTTCTTCTTCTTCTTCTTATCCGAAACTCTCCCTCTCCCTTTCTCTAGAAATTTCATAATTCTCCTTCTAATTGCCCTAACACATAGCTTTTAAGTTAAAAACCTAAGCTCCACTCACCAAAACTACGTAGTTTCACTTAGAATCATTCCTTTCCTTACCAAATTTGCTCTTCTCCCTTACATGAACGATTCCACTATATATTCCTCTTCTTTGTGTTTTTAAAAGAACTTAAAAGGACCAAAGTAGCCTTCCATCTTAGCCTTAGACTTTAAAACCATAAGTGAATTACCCAAAGTGCCCCTAAACTATCTTATTCTTTATAAACTCTAACAACATATCAAATTCTAATTTAAACTTATCCTTCATTTAACTTTCATCCCTCTAACCACTATAAACCTCAATTTAGTCGAACAAAAATAAATTTTCAAATAAATCCTCAAACATAAATTAAAACATGCTTAATGCTAATCTGGGCCCAACATAGGTCCTAAATTATAGGTTGTGGTAGACAACCATTTTATAGTTTTTCCCCTTTTCTTGCATTCTCGATGCAACAGCCCTTCTACTTTCTAGGAATATCAAGTTTGATCAAGGGAAAGATGAAAGAAATGGAGAGTTATGTTGTTTGTTGCCCCTTTATCTTATTCTTCATGTCAACAATGGTAGGCATGGTAGGCACCGAAAACGATGCCAACTAAAGTTGAAGCCTCCAAAGTTGACTAATGATTTAGCCAGCTATCTCCCATGTCTCTTACCTATAAATAGGTAGGAGATGAAGCAAGAAGAACACATCAAGTAGCAAGCAAGAGCAGAGAAAAAGAGAGAGTGAGGTCAGAGAGAAAAGAGAGACCAAAAAATATTTTGTGTTTTTTTATAGTCTAGTTTATCCTTGTAATTCTCTAGTTTTTCTTAGTAATAAAAGTCTTCTATTATTGTTCGTAGTTTTTACCCTAATTTGGAGGTTTTCACGTAAAATCTGTGTCTTCATTATTATTTCTTCAGTCATATTTAACTGCAAACCTGCTCTAATTTGGTTGATTTTCACAACAAATAGTATCAAAGCGAGGTCAGAAAATCACGACGAATTTTTTAGTGTAATCTGTTTGAAGTTTCGGTGAGCACAATTAAAGTTGGTGAATAGTAACTAAAAGTACTATTCATACATACAATATTATTCACGTGTACGCTACTATTCATACATATGGTACGTGAGATAGTGGGAGCTAAATTCTATTCGTAATAGAAGCAATGGCAGCAAAATTTGAGATTGAAAAGTTCAATGGGAGTAATTTCTCATTGTGAAAGTTGAAGATAATTGTCTAGCGGTTTTTAGTGAACGACTAGCTGGAGTCACAGATGAAAAATGGAACGAAATGGACGGAATCCTGGAGTTAATCTTTACTTAGCTTTAGTTGATGGAGTATTATCTAGCATAGAGGAAAAGAAGATTGCAAAGGAAACATAGGATTATCTCACAAAATTATACGAGGCCAAATCACTCACTAACAAATTTTTTCTGAAGAGAAAATTATACATTTTACGCATGTTGGAATCCACTTCGGTGACAGAGCACTTCAATACTTTAAATAATCTATTTTCCCAACTCATATTATTGGATCACACAATAGAGATAAGTGAACGTGTGGAACTTCTATCCCAAAATCTATTAGATTTGTATGATCAACTTGTCATCAATTTAACAAACAACACAGACACTTTAGTCTTCGACAATATTGCAGTTGCTATTCTGAAAGAAGAGAGTCAACGTAAAAGTAAGGAAGGCAGATTGACAAATTTGCAACAAGCAGAGGCCTTGGTGGTGACGAGAGGAAGAACAATAGAACGTGACCCAAGTGGGAGTCATAGTCAAGGTAGATCAAAATCCAGGAGTAAGAAGAATTTCAAGTGCTACAATTGTGGCAAGAAAGGGCACCTGAAGAATGATTGTTGGAATCTGAATAAGAAAGATTCTATTCCTCAAGGAAATGTGGCAAATACTCCAGATGATGGAGGTGCAATGGTCTGTGAAGCAGCAACAACTATTGGAGGTAAGAGAAGATTTGTTGATGTATGGTTTCTCGATTTAGCAGCCACTTTTCATATGACCTCTTGAAGAGAATGGTTCTATCAGTATGAATCTGTCTCTGAGAGATCTATGTATAGTTGTTATGATCAAGCTCTAAAGATCGTTGGTACATGCACCATGAAGCCAAAAATGTATGATGAGACAACTCAGACTATTGAAAAAGTGTGGAGGGTTTGAAGAAGAATTTGTTGTCCATAAGACAACTGGATGATCTCAGTTTTAAATTTGAGATTCAAAACAAAATCATAAAAGTGATTAAAGGAGCGCTAGTATTTATGAAAGTAGAGAATATTATTGCAAATATGTACATGCTGAAGGGAATAACTTTGTAAGAAGGAGAGGTATCCATTGCGGTGAATAGTCCAGACCACAAAACTTCAATGACGTGGCATAAGAAGCTTGGACATATGTCAGAACAAGGAATGAAGATACTTGTAGAAATGAATATACTTCTAAGACTCACAAAAGTAACACTACCCTTCTGTGAGCATTGCATTGTGAGTAAGTAGTATCGATTGAAGTTCAACGCATCAAAGTTCAGAAGTAAAGAAATTCTAGAATTGATTCACTTTGATGTATGACAAGCACCAGTTATGTCCTTAGGAGGAGAAATTTTTTTTATATCATTCATTGATGATTATTTAAGGAGATGTTGGGTGTTTCCTATCAAGAGAAAGGTAGATGTGTTTTCAACTTTCAAATTTTACAAAGCGCGAGTGGAAATCGAATTTGGTAAGAAAATCAAATGTTTGTGCTCTGATAATGGAGATGAATATACTGGAAAAAAATTTGATGAATTCTGCAAGCAAGAAGACATCAAAAGGTAGTTCATGACGGCATACACTCCTCAACAAAAAGGAGTAGCTGAGCGGATGAATAGAACTCTGTTGAAAAGAATAAGAGCGATGTTGAAAATTGCAAGCTCAAATAAGAAATTCTAGGCAAAAGTAGTCAATACTGCCTGTTATGTGGTGAATTGAGCTCTATCAACTGTAATTGAGTTGAAGACACCGATGGAGATGTGGACTAGTAAACTAGTGGATTATTACAACCTCCATGTATTTGGAAGTCCAGCCTATGTGATGTTCAATGCCTAAGAAACTACAAAGTTGGATCCAAAATCAAGAAGATGCATTTTCTTAGGATATGTTAAAGGTGTGAAGGGGTATCGTCTGTAGGATCCCACTGCCCACAAGATTGTTATCAGCAGGGATGTTATCTTAATAGAAGATAATGATTAAGAGCAAGCAAAAAATGTTGGCACTATACAAGGAATCCAGAAACTACAACAATAAAGTGGATAGGGAAGTTGATCAAAATGATTCTTCTAAAGCTACAACAGAGCATGAGGAGCAAGAACCAGTTGAGTATGATGTTCCAAATATTCGAAGACCAACTCGCATAAGAAGAGCACTGAGTTGGCACTCAAATTATATTATAGAGAGCAATATTGCATACTATCTTTTAACTGAGAACGGAGAGTCATTAACTCTTTAAGAAGCAATAAATAGTTCAGATGCATCTCAGTGGATGACAACAATGCAGGAAGAAATTGAAGCTCTACATAAGAATAAGACATGGGAGTTGATATCATTGCCAAAAGGAAGAAAGCTTATTGGCAATAAATGGGCTTACAGGATCAAGAAAAGTAGTGATGATCAAGTGGAGCAATATCGTGCTAGATTGGTGGTAAAAGGATATACTCAGAAAGAAGGTATTGATTTTAATGAATTATTTTCTCCTGTGGTTCGACTCACTATAGTTTGAATAGTTCTAGCAATGTATGCTATATTTGACTTGCATCTTGAGCAGTTAGATGTGAAAACTGTATTTCTTCATGGAGATCTTGAAGAAGAAATTTATATGCTCTAACTAGAAGGTTTTGAAGAAAAAGGGAAAGAGAACTTGGTTTGCAGGTTAAACAAATCTCTATATGGTTTAAAGTAGGCACCGAGGTGTTGGTATAAGAGATTTGATTCCTTCATTATGAGCTTTGGAAATAGCAGATTGAATGCAGACCCTTGTGCATATTTCAAGAGGTTTGAGAAAGATGATTTTATAGTCTTGCTATTGTATGTAGACGACATGTTGATAACAGGCACCAATAATGACCGTATCAAAGAATTAAAGGTATAGTTGACTAGGGAGTTTGAAATGAAGGATTTAGGACTAGCAAACAAGATTCTAGGGATGCAAATTCACCGAGACAAAAATAATAGGAAGATTTGGTTTTCTCAGAAAAATTATTTGAAGAAGATCTTGCAGCGATTCAACATGCAAGATTGTAAGTCAATTTATACCCATCTTCTTATTAATTTCAAGTTATTTTCACGTATGAGGCCTAGTAACAAAGAAGAGAAGATAGACATGTCTCGAGTACCATATGCATCAGCAGTGGGGAGCCTCATGTTCACTATGATCTATACAAGACCAGACGTTACATATGCAGTAGGAGTAGTTAGTAAATACATGACGAATCCTGGTCGAGAGCATTGGAATATTGCTAAGAGGATTCTCAAATATATCAAAAGAACCTCAAATGTTGCATTATGTTATGGAGGATAAGATTTTATTGTCAAAGAATATGTTGATGTTGATTATGTAGGTGATCTTGATAAAAGTAAATCCACTACAGGATATGTGCTTCTACTAGTTAAAGGAGTTGTGAGCTGGGTTTCAAAATTGTAGTCAGTTGTGGCTATATCAACAATAGAAGCAGAATACGTAATAGCTACACAAGCTAGTAAAGAAGCAGTGTGATTGAAGATATTGTTGGAAGAGCTTGGGAATAAATAAGAGAATATTACTCTGTCAGAGTATTTTGTATCTTGCAAAGAATCCAGCATTTTATTCAAAAACAAAACACATTCGAGTCTAGTCTCACTTCGTTCGTGAGAAAGTGAAAGAAAGAACGGTGGACATGCAGAAAATTCATACAATAGATAACCTAACAGATTTTATGACAAAAGCAATCAATGGTGACAAGTTTATGTGGTGTCGATCCTCGTGTGACCTGACAGAGACGTAAACAACATCAAGCGGCAAGGTAGAAAGAATAATGTGAAGATCTGATTGACTCTTAATCAAATTTTCAAGTGAGAGAATTGTCAACAATGGTAGGCATGGTAGGCACCGAAAACAACAAGGATAGCTAGCTAAATCTCTTGCCTATGAAGCAACAAGAACACAACAAGCAAGAGTAGAGAAAAAGAAAGAGTGAGGTGCGAGAGAAAAGAGAGACCAAAAAATATTTTGTGTATTTTTTAGTATAATTTTTCTTGTAATTTTCCAGTTTTTCTCAGTAATAAAAGTTTTCTATCATTGCCCATAATTTTTACCCTAATTTGGGAGTGTTCTACATAATATCTGTGTATTCATTACTATTCTCTCAGTCCTATTTAACTGCGAACTTGCTCTAATTCAGTCGATTTTCATAATGCTTTAGACCTGATCTGTAACTATTATTCTGGTAAACTAATTTTTGAACACTTACTGCTCAATGATTCTGTGCCAGGGACAAAGAACATATTTTTCAGGCAATATGTGGAACCGAGCAGGATCTTTAGTGACGGAATTCAGTTTATTTTGGAGTGGAATAAGCTTTCAAAATTCACCCCGCTGGATGAAATTCTGTCATTTTTTAGACTCGTAATTTATGAAATCCTAATGGCATAGAAATAAACAAAAAGTGCACCTCTTAGATTGATTTACATACATAGTTCTAACGGAAGCTAACATTTGTCAGTGCAACTTATTCTTTTGAGGTTGAACCGATTGTTCCTTGGGCACACGCCCTTAGCAATGTCAAAATTATTGTTTTTATTAATTATGTGATCATGTTTATCTAGTCAGTTAGTTGTGAAGTTAGTGGGGTAGTGAGCCTTCTTTTGATTTCCATGTTATTCTCCTAGTTGCTAGTATTTAGGAAGATTAGTTTATTTCTATGTTTATTTAAAGCTGTCATTATTTTGAGTTCAATACAAGTTAAGTAAAAGTTTGGTTTCTATTATCTTGCTTTCTCTTTTGTTCTTTAAAATTCCAACATGGTATCAGAGCCATAGATCCTTGAGAGGCTGTGAGATTGAGTAAAATTTTTTTTTGTTCCAATGCCTAGTAGCAAGCAAATATGGTGGAGTTGGTTAGTGAAGAAACTCTTTTTTAAGAGTTGGTGAGATGTGCACCAAAATGTGTTTGGAGAGATGTGCTCCAATAATTGTAGGTTGATGAGAAGGACATCAACAAGATGATGAGAAGTGCATCAATAGTTGAAGTTTGATGAGAAGTGCATCAACAGTTGAAGATTGGTGAGAAGTGCATCGTCCATTGAAGAGAAGTGCTTCAAATTATGAATATAGCATGTAACATTGGAGATATGTGCTTCAACAAAATAACTCAATATCTGTCATTTTGAATCAAGGGGGAATGTTGAATATTGATTCAAAATTATTGTTTTTATTAATTATGTGATCATGTTTATCTAGTCAGTTAGTTGTGAAGTTAGTGGGGTAGTGAGCCTTCTTTTGATTTCCATGTTATTCTCCTAGTTGCTAGTATTTAGGAAGATTAGTTTATTTCTATGTTTATTTAAAGCTGTCATTATTTTGAGTTCAATACAAGTTAAGTAAAAGTTTGGTTTCTATTATCTTGCTTTCTCTTTTGTTCTTTAAAATTCCAACAAGCAAGGGGGCAGTTCCTTCTCCTCGGAAGTATACTTGTAATTAGATGTCCAATCTCCTGAATTTGGTGTTTGTCTAGTAGAAATCAACTAGCTTCAGTTCCAGCTAAAACCATTCAAATCGAGCTGTTTGCAACTGGACGCAGCTTCGATTTCTCCATGTGAATTGAGGTCTAGTTTTGTTGCAAAGAAAGGAAGCCTATACCCTTCCTCTAGCTTCGTTGAGTCTGGCCTTTTGTTTGTCTGGTCTTGGAAATTGCCATCCTCATTCATTCCACGAAGTCTTCCCTCAGGAAAGATATTGTTCTGGTTCACTCTTTCTGCATGGAGTCCCACACTCATGGATAAATCACTGCAATTTCTTTCTGCTAAATACGTTCTCCTTTCTGCACTGTTTCCTATTGGAGCAAGAAACATTTTGTCATCTTTCAAGTCTTCAGCCCATTTGAGTTCAGCCTGCTGAAGTATGTGCTGTTCTGTTATCTCTTTTGGCTCCAAGAATGGATTGCCATTGTACGGCCTCAACCCCATTCCGGTTGTGTGTATTTCTTGTTCCTTTTGAGACCCTTCGCAAGAGGTCAGGCAACTGTCCATTGAGCAGTCGGTGGGTTGGTTTGTCTGTGCCTGCTGGGGACATAAACCCTGCAGTTCTTTCAACTCGGAAAATGTAGAATTCAGGCATTGAGTGGACACCTTGGACACCAGCTCAGAGAGCTGAACTTTAGCTGCTTCAAGCCCCACTGTACCCAGGTTTTGCCTTCCAAGTGTTTCTTGGGCCTTCTCTAGTACTGCCTGCAGATACTTTCCCTGAACCTCTATGCGCAGCTGTAAATGCCGCTGGACCTTGAACAATTGAAACAAATTATCAGATCTATAATCCTTACATCACCAACCACATTATTACGTCACAAACAAGCGTTCTAAGAAATACTTTGTCGACATCAAGTCTATTAGTTTGTCTTGAAATTTCAAGAATATTATTGATGTTGGACATTTTATCTTGCACAACTTACCAAATCAGTGAGCTTGTTCTTTTATAGCGAAGACATTTGCTACTTCAGAACCAACCTACAAGGATTTCTTTTATCTTTAGATATGCAACTTGATACGAAACATCAAAAGAGGCAGGATCCATGTGCTTTGACTAGGTATTCATGTTTTCTTTTAGACATTTTAGAGGATTTCTCCTCCAAGCAAAGAGTAGAAGTGACTCAAACCTTTGTCAATTCATGGTAGATGAAGTGTTGAGCAAGAACTAGCGCTAACATTGACAAATTTCTATGATATATGTAGAAAAGGACTCTTTAATTATAATTATTATGATTTTAATTCTGACGCACCTCTAGTTGCTCATGCAGCCTTCTCTGGACTTCAATTTGAATCTGTAGGGCTTCACTTATCTGTAAACCTCTGGATTTAAAATATCCATCGTAGTGTTACATAATTGCATAAATATTCCGCAATTTGAAAATATTTGAATTGAACGTAAAGCATATGGAGTCACCGTACTTGTTTGATGGGGAGCCAATGCTTAAATTGTTCATCTGAGTTCTATTTGCTTCTGAAATTCTATCAGCCGCCCCGGCTACAGTGCCTGTGTAACATGACGTGTATCATTCTTGTTCCTATTAGATGAAAGCTTTAGGGAAATGGCAAAGTTCTCGTACCAATTTTGTTGCTTCCACTGTTAGCTTGTCCATGAAGATTTTTGCTGAGCCTGTATTTCTGCTAGTCCAAAGTTAGAGTTAGCATTTTACATGCATTAATTTTGATATGAGACATAAAATACACCCACTCTATAGCACTCTTTAACTACAACAGAATTTACCTGAAGATGACTCTTGAGGTGGTACAAGGTAAGTCCATGAATTCCCATTAGCTTCATAACAGTTTTTGGTGTAGCCTCTGCAAGTGAAAGAGAGATAGTTAAGCATATATGATGGATTCAGCGTTACATGCGCTGTTGTATATGTTGCATGATACTTCAAGCGTCTTGTCTACTCACTGTCTGCTCCCCCAAGCTGATTGACCGCTTCTACAAATCTCTCATGAAGATCAGGTGTCCATTTTAATCGAGGCTTTGCATCTGTTGAGAGGACGAGTCCAGAATCACCAGGGCCACTCCCACCCTGCAAGAACAAATGCCTCTCAGGAGGGATTGACATTCTGGAAGAAGAGTGTATGTTCTTTGCTTGATGTTGGTGATGATGGAACATGTCTCCTCCGAAAAAAAGCAACTTCTGATGGACAAGCTCTAACAACGCCTAATTGTGATCAAAATCAGTGTTTGTCTGTTCAAGTTGATGCCTTCTTTGACCCCTCGATCCAATCTTTTGCTTCCTAAAATCTTGAAACTTGGTAATGCAATAATCTTCAATACAAATCCACGTCCTGATATTTCTAAGCAGAAACTTTTCTATGACTACTACGGCTATTGCTGTTTTGCCTTCGAAAATGCTCATAGATCAAAGGACCGCAGCATGGCTTTTATAAAGGATACACAGGCGGGTGGGTGGTCATACGTGAGGCATAGAATCTTGAACAGAGCCAAGGAATTTGCCTGACCCAATCCAATATTCACGGTAACTTCAACACAGATATTGTCCTTCCCACTTTCTTAACCGTGGGGCCTCTCCTCTTAACTTCACTTTCTATTCTAAGATAGTTTCCACCTAATTGAATTCCTCTGCAAATTCTCCCTTCCAAAACATGCTCACGCTTGCATTAGATACTGGAATTGATCCACCTAAAGCTTTTTTCTTTTAAGTTGAGTGCAATGGTATTTTTTCGTCTCGCAAAAGCAAGAACCTTATTCCAGGATATGAGAGGAATTTTTCTGACTTGGGTTTTGGGAATCCACTTTCTCAGTTGTATTGAGACCTTCTTGATCACCCTCTCTCATTCTCATGGAAGATCCTCAGATTTCTTATATGTATGGATAAATATCTATCCTGGTCCATCACCATGGCCTGTGGGAATCGGTTGTTTCAGTTGTCAAAGTGCATGGTGAATGTAAAGGTGCTATAAATGGAACTTAACTGAATGTTATATCAACAAAATGAGAGCTGATAGAGACCCAAAAACATTGTTTTAGCAAACTAGTTTTGGAGGACAAAGAAGATTGTTGACCAGAGCACCTGGAATCATTGGAATTATATCAATTTACTGTGGGAAAGATGCTTGTCGTTGGACATTGTTTGGAGGCAAGGTATGGAATAAGGAACACATTCTCTTTTGTCTCCTTCAGTAAGTTTGGAACTTATTCAGCCCACACAATATATATAAAATCAAAGAAGGGGACCCAAGTCTCTCTCATTCTTCTATTGGCATAAGACATCCGGCCACTCACAGATGAATCCTAAGCATCTGGGACCCCTTTAAACCCTAAAAAAGATGATTGTACTTGCTTCCATACTTCTCTTTGGAGGAAGGACACGACAAGGCTTGCCCTGGAGATGGTCACTTGCCCTTGACTCCTATATTTATTCAGATTCTTTTGTATAAATCCACACACTTGCACTACTTTATTTATTATTATTTCATGTAAGTGTATAAACTTGTTACATGGCCATTGCACAAAACTGATTATCTCTTGCAAGCTGTTCTTTGCAATTTTATTTGAGTTTGCACATAACATGCAAAGCTGTTCTTTGCAAGCTGTTCTTTGCAATTTCATGTAAGTGTATTTGAGTCTGCACTTGTAGGAGCAGACATGCACACATTAGCAGTTTTTCTGAAGGAATAGAAATATGTTGTTAATTCATGTCTGCTCCTACAAGTGCAGTCACTAATTTTTGTCTTTAGCCTCTAGCAGTGTAACAGTTAGCGTTCTGCATCTCCTCAGTCGATTTTTTTAACTAATAATTGGAATGATATAAATAATAGGATTTGTTTTGTGGATTTGCATTTGTAAAAGCTAGATAAGTGTCAACTGCATGTTCTTGATGCTTATGCTGTTCTATTTTGCAATGCAAAATGAAGGATTTGTTCTTGAGTTGATCATCAAGAATTATGCTATACCTATATAAAAATGCAAAGAATAATATCTCTATAATCAGCAGCAACTCGTATATTGAGTTATATGGAGAATAAATCTGCCAACTTATTATTAAACCCACACACCAGAGACAACATTAACGACATATCTTCTATGTCGATTCCCATCTATAGAGAGGTCTAAAACAACTAATTTCCATACTCCATAGAAACTATGAGAATTCATTTGACCAAATTGTAAATGAAAAATTTTTATTCCTTGAACAGAATCTTCATATTAGTTGCAATTGGCCTTTTTAGGAAGATCATTTGATTCTGATATGCGAGGATATTTTTTCTAAGTTTGTGAGAATCTGTGGAAAAGGCTTTTACGTAAAGTACTAAAGTGGTATTCTTAAACAGTTAGGTTGCATGTGGATGGGAATAAATCGCACAAGATGCATATGATTGTGCACCATGCAAGTTAGAAGAACAAATTACCTGCAATCTCAGTATTACCTCTTTCCAGTTTCGGCTAGGATCAGCGCGATGTCATAAATTGCTAAAGAAGACATGGTAATGACTGTAACTCATCATTGCAAAAACACTGTGACAGTACAACTTTAGAATAACAGGCATGGATGATGCCACCGAAACATCATACATTGGTTGAGCACCGAGAGTGTAACTTAGTGGTTAAAACCTGCCAACTTTTATTGTATTCCTCTTTCTTGATAAGTAATCGATCGGTGAAGAAATACAAATTCCACAATGTGTATTAGTTAATTATGTAGTGGTTGCTTCACCAAATACAGTTCATCATTCTGCAACAACTTTGACTGTACTTCTTGTATTGATTTACATAATCATTAGATAGTCTAATAAGGAGTTGAAGAATGGCCGAAAATGGAATAAGCACAGAATTATTATCTTTTATTTCATGTGTCTCAAGGACTTTCCTAGCTATAACTGTTCGTGTAAAGTACTAACCTTTACACTGATGTTGCCAAATCTGCTTATAAGTGTTTCTGCATGAAGAGTCTTTCTTTGTCACTTTCTTGCTCTGGCGCTTGTGGTTGTACTGTACAGGGGAATATTTAAAGTTTTCTTTATCTGTTATCTAACTGTTATTCCTTGCTCTATGGATGATATTCTCCACTTTGGAAGAGAGGACTTGGACGTTTGTTCTTTCCTTGTACTTACGTTTGCTTTAGTGGATTCTCTACAAGTATAAATTTCCTTGCAAGGAGAAACACAATTAAGTAATAGAATCATATTCATGACCTAGTCAATCATGGGGAAGGGATTATACGTGTTAGATGTGGACTGTATGCATTTTGTTGACCACAGTTACGATATGAGCATTGGATGAATTAGAAGAAAGTGAGAAATGATCACGGAATGTATTCCCATGGAAAAAAAGCTCTAAGAGAGGAAGAAAAGAAAAGCTGTTACAGATTCTACAGAATGAGAATGTCAGAATCTTAGCTCAAAGTAAGGCCAATGAGTCATATTCCCAAGTCAAGAATTTATTTATTCCTCCCCACCCAACGCCACTAAAAATGGGTTCCTCCCACCCATCTTTTCCCCTTTTGCATATATATTTAGTTAGATGCCTCTTGGACATTCATCATTACCGTTGTGTCCTTGTAAGGTGAGATGAGAATATTGCCATGTTTAGAGACTTCTTACGTCTATTTCATATATATGCGACTCACTGTCACAAGTAACTGCTTCTTTAAGCACTCATTGGTTCTGGCACTGCTGCCTATCCAACTATGGAAGCTCATGTTCAACAGTTTTTAGTTCATACAATTCCTATCCCTAACGTTAAGATTTTGCACTCTGATATATAGGATATTCCTGCTTCCATTCTGAAATATCTCATTAGCTCTTGAAAAGATACACAAAACTTTGATTGTGGGGGGCACATTCTAACCAATTTGAGTCTAATGAACGGCCCTGATGTGCACAAGTGTGCAGTCGCAATGTACAAAGTCGGCCACTTTGGGAAGAATATGATTCCTATAAAGGCAAAGCTAGACCCGAGCATGGCAATTCCTGCTCCAGTTGCCGCCTCTCATTCTTCAGCAGCACCTCCCCCCATCCACAAACAAAAATATATATATATGCGAGTAGTGGAAAGAATAATTTACAATCAGTTCATTTATGATAAGTGGTCAGTCATGTTACCAAATTATAAATTGAACAGAATCCTACATGATATATGACATTCTATAACGCTTGCATTAGCTTTAATGTATATATAAGTATAACGGATATTAACAGTATTTATTAACTTAAAAATATTAGAAATTTATTTAAAATTTGTTATAAAAATTCATAAAAATATATTTTACCTTAAGCCATCCATTTCATAGTTAACGTTCTACAAGAAGTTCCTGGCGTAAGCACAAGCACAAATAGTACTTTAATAACCTCACTCACTCATTTCTTCTTCTTTTTCTAACTCTTCCGATATACTTTCACCAATAGTCAACAGCTTCATGCATATATTCTGGTTGTTTATATGAGAAATGCAGCCGAAATGGTGGACTTACTTGCTCCTGCTTTTCTGGTCCAAACTGCATCTTTCTTCTCATGATCTATGATCCTTCCCACAAATTCCTTTTCTATCAGAAAGCGACGTGCATTTGCGCGAATTGTCTGTCCCACTTCAGTTAATGAAGAAACTTGCGTACAGAATAAAAATCATTGGCGGGCTTGTAATTGTATATTTATGTTGCTGTCCTACTAGGTAGGGAATATTCAATGAACCAGAAACAAAAATAGAATAAAAAGAAAAGAATATTCAAAGAATAACTGTGAAAGCTACAGTGACTTCATGTGTGTTCATTTTCGTGTAAAGTTGTCAAAATTGGCCTTAAACGACTCTAGAATCGTTCTTGTGGCATCTCAACCTTCAATAAGTACGTAAATAATAAATAAATTAGCTCCCTCGTACCACAATTTGGACCAACGGCAATTGTTTTGATTATTGATGTACATTTTTTTAGGAAAAAAGAATTTTGAAAAAATTAAGCTCTACAATAAACAACAATTAAAAACGTAGTCAATTTGTCAAAAAATGTCGACCATTATATTAGTAACATTTTTAAATCGTCCCCACAAATGTTGCAAATTCTCTGCCATATAAAATTTTTGGAGACATTTACTTGAATCGTAGACAATATAAATTATTAGCTACAATTTTTTTGTTACCTAAAACACTATAAATACATAAACAAATATTAAGAAGAAATCAACGTTGGCCAGAAAAAATTTGGCACCATATGATTGACAAAAAAAAAACAATATTATTTGGCTACGTTTTATCCTATAGTACTTATAAATGTTTTGATATGTTTTGTAATTCCGTAAGTATTGTCTTTTAACTACAAGCGTGTGAAAACATTGTCAAAACCTTTTCAACTTTTGGATAATTCATAGTATTAAACAATTTGCATTATTTTCTATATAATATCTCAACATATTTTTCACTATGAATTATTTGCTTATTATTATCAAAGTACCCCATCCTAAATAATTTTAGATGTTCACCATTAAATTTGTTTAATGTCAATATTAAGTTTAGTGCCAATAAAGCCAAAAAATATTAAATTATAAAGAAACAGTATTAATTCAAAATGATTAGCATTTCTTATATAAGTAACATTATATACGTATCATCAAATTGTATCAACAAAAGTAATATAACATTAATAGGCGATTCTTTGTTCCTACCCAAAATATTAATAATAGTTTGAGTTCAACTTCTTTTGCATCTTATTATAAAATAAAAAGAAACCTAATAGTCAATCAACATATTATTATTATTATATTAATAAATAAACAAAAATATTAAGCAAACTTTTATACTTACATAATTGCTTTCTGAATCTTGTGACATTCATTATTTACCTTCTTTATAGTAAGTGAATTTATATAGTGTGATCTTATTATATTGTTATCCTTCTAGTTTTTCTCACTCTATTTTATGAAATAAAAATCAAGCACAATATATAATTTAATTCTTATTCATTAAAGTATAACTTTTTTTGATTCGAGAAACCCCATAAAGTGCCAAGTAGCACACTCTCTCGAGAGCCCAACCGACATACCATCTCACGTGTGGGCTAAACAAGCACCTCATCATTGAGGGCCCAACTAGTTCTCCATCTACAGGTAAAACCCCGGCTGCCCCAAGCTCTTACAAGAGGGGCTAGCATGAAATCGAACCTGGGATCTAACCAAAGTCAAGCCCCGCTCTCAACCATCGAGCCACACCTCTTGAGGGCTTAAAGTATAACTTACAAACATATATCTCATATATTTATTTCAGATAACTACAATTGACTTGGGCCTTTGGTTATGAGTTAATTTCATTTTTAATTTGCTCATCCTTACCTTCTCATAATGTTTTTAAATTCAGGAAAAAATAGAGTTAATCATTAACTCATCTGACCATATTAATGCAAGGCCGAAAATATTAAGGTAAAAATCAAACGTAAATTTTTGGATTAGACCAATAGTGATACAAACTATTCTAATTTTGTTTAATCATTTTTTCTAGTACGTGGCTTTATGCCTCCGTATCAAAAGCAAAAGACTTATGAAACTTGAAACGATGATCCCTAGTCTTTTATTTCAATAATGAAGTAAGACAGTTTGACACTTTTAGGTTCTCAATATCCATAACATTTAATTTCAACTTTGAACAATAAGTAGAAATATAATTAATCTCAAAATCATTAAACAATGTTACATAAATTTAAAGATTTTGAATAATTACCACAACTTTTTCCAATGTTTATTCAAGCAACTTTTCTTCTTTCAAGTCCGTAACATGTTTCTGTTAGTAGTGTGCCCTAGGCCAATTAATATTTGTGATTCATGTATTAACATTATGACTTATTAATAATATATTATGAGGTATTTCTTTTATATATACATGTATGCTGTTTATGAAATGTGATTTACGTTCCATAAATAGTATTAGGCTTATGTCATCAAGTATGTGACTTGATAGTAAAACTATAAGCATTATAATACTATTCTAAACTATCCCTGGTCGATCGTTATTGGTGGAACAATAATGAATCAAGGCTAGTATGTGTTCTGATTGATGATCACATTTTACTGATCATGGATATGAGTTATCAAATCAGAAATATAGATATATGTTAGAGAACATATATTGGACCGACCCACAGAGAGAATACTACATGGTTTCATGTCATTAGTGATTCTCAATATGGTTTGACTTTAGTCCTTTGACCTGAAGTCATCATGGTTCCCTACATGAGGAATTCGGTGTTTTGACATTAGACAAAGTTATTCTTAACCGAATAACAAGTAGTCTTATGTTGGACATCAAATGCATACGGAGGGATGTGAATGACATAGATGGGATTTGTACCTCTCTTAAATGAGAGAGATATCATTTGGGCCTTTTGATAAATGTGACTGAAGAAATGCATGGCCGTGCTCAAATGGATTGATGAAGAGTCATCAATGTCATTTATTATAATCAGTCAACTTGGGGATCAAGAAACTATGATTAATCAAAGGTTGACATGTACCATGCCTTGTGATTAATCTTAATATCGTGTTATAAAGGGACTTAGCTTATAACCATGATTACATGTTAAATCGGACTATCGATCCTCATTTGATTTGAGTAGTCATAATGTCTTGCTAGAGGCCACTTATGACTTATGGGCCTTGAAATGTGATCAAGCCCATTGCCAACATCAAATGAGCCTACAGGGTTACACACAAAGAGTGATATGATTTGGGCTTATTCTCTTGGACCTAATTTATTAGGCATTGAATAAATATATATGGATCTATTTATTGGGCTAGATTGAATTAAGTTGTCGGGCTTTTGTTATATAAGATATAATGGGTCGAAACTTATTGGGCTTTAATGGGATTAAATTTTCTCTATTAATAGAGAAACTTAGGTCTCATAAGAATAGTGTGACACCATTGTGATACGAAACCCTAGCCACCATCCGAGAGAAAATTGTGCGACATTCGGAAAGAGTTTCAGGACGTGCTAGCACACGATAGCCTAAGCCAGGATCGTGCATACTCGTGTGGATACCAGTAGAGGACATTCGCGTATAGTAGTGTCTACGAATCCGAAAAAAAAACAACCACCAATCCGTGTCAAAAAGATATTTTTCACGCATCCTATATGTTTTCGGTTATACATCGTGTTATGTTATGGTCTTTTCGCAGCGTATTGTGAATACTTGGACCATACGCGATCTAACAGTTTCAAACATGGCAATTCTACTATTACAATAATTCCTAACTTATTTGATAATTTTGCATATTGGACCTTGTTTACAGGATGACCTTGCTTATTGTCAATATCTATGGATAACTTACAATTCATTGCAACATTTTGCAACATTTTTTCATTGCAATTCACAACCTCTAGTCTTATCTTTACCTCTTTTGTTTAGTATTAGGATTGGAAGCTATTAACAAATGGATGATAAGAAAATGTTTAAGCTATAAAAATATAATTTAGAGCATATGTATACTTAAAATCATAAAAAATTACAAACCTACAATACTAGATTCGTTGTTGTTTGAGGAAGAATTATTGGTGTATAGGACTTAAAGGCATAATGTTGTTATTGCTATGTTGTAGCATTATATTAGAAGATGCTTTGTTTCCGTTAATAATAAATGGATATGATAATTTTTTTTGTATAAATTATAAAGATGTATATTAAAGTATACGTAAACTTGAAGGTATGGAGAATTTTCAAACATGCATTACTAGCTTTATTGTTGTTTTAGGAACAATATTGTTATTAACTAGGAATTGAATTTTTGGCATTAACTGATTGATCTGGTTAAAGTTACACATTGCTATGTTTTGGAATTTTCTAACGCCACCTTCTTTCCTTTATTTCTACTAGACGTTATGATGTTGGATGTATATAAGAAAATAAACATCATATTAAAAATAAATATAATATAGATGAAATAGGGTAAAGAAAACCAACATTAGTAAGAAAGATAACATATATGAAATAGAAAAAACATAATATTAACATTAGTAAGACAAGTGTTACCAATATTACAGTAAAATAATAGAAAGAACACTTTTAAGATACTTTCAATCATTACAAACAAGTTCTTCAAAATTATCATCATTAATTGTATTGTGATTCAACTCTTTATTGCTATTATATTAAGCTAAAGTATCATCGTTGTCACATAATTCTTCTTCAAGATAGTCTTCACCCCTTGTCATAATAAGATTGTATTGTACTTTTGTTGCTTATAATATACAGGGATCAACATCTATCATATAAAATGATGATGAGTCCTTATCTTCAATTTTAAGTGCTATATTATTCCCCTGTGATTCAATCTCTTGATATAATTCATCACTATCTTGACTCATTTTATCATTTCTATTTCATAGATATAAAAAAAATTAATATTCAAACATCTGGACAACTTGCCAATTACTACCCAATATAGTGTCGTTGAGATTGAACACTTGCTTTACTTTACTCACAAGTATAAATGGTTTATTTCCATACCAAATATTACTAGCATTCATCCCTTTGTCACTTAGATTAAATCATTTGCACTTAAATAGAACAACCTTTCTATCATTGATTTAATCTAACTCAATTATTTTAGAGATAATACCATAGAAGTCATTAAAGTCATCCTTATATTGTTCTTTGACAATAACCCCACAATTTTGGCTTCTAAAATGACAGTACCATTCTTTTGTGAAATCTAACCTCAATATCATCTTTAAAAAAGAAAATTCACTAAAATTAATGTTGTAATATTAATGACACTGTTCTTTTTTAAAACTTTTACACAGATAAATTATTTGAGTCTTAAACTATGATAAGAAGTTTATCTTATGCATTTCTTCAACATTACATTTATTTCTAATCTCACTTTTGTGCTCTCTAATTAAAATGTAAACTGATCTAAGAAAAGAAAGGTTGAATATTAAAATATAATATGAACTAATGTATAAAAAGTAATATACATACTTCATATATAAGTCAACTTCCTCACAATTATTCAAAATATACCAATAACCAATTTCAAGTTCATATTTAGTTAAATCTACATAGATAAGCCACATTTTAGTTAAAATCGGTTACGTTTTTTATAATTGTGTATGAACATTATGTAAGTACATAGAATAAAATTTCAAACATTTATTTGACAATTAAGCCTCTGTACTATAGATCTATTGTATATATAATGCTTAAGAGAACCTAAAACTATAAAAAGTATAAACGATCAATATTTATTACTAAATAATAGTAAAAAAGATGATTATTATAGAATTGAAAATAAATTATCTTTCAACTCGAACATCCAATAAAATTGAACTGAGTCATAAAGTTGTCTCCTATGATAAGTGAATTAACAAATACACCATAATATCAAAGAACGATGGCAAAAAAACTATTTTAAGCTTACAAAGAATCAAAGCAATGTCTTTTTCCATTGGTTCAAGTTTTTCTATTTTCAGTATTCTACAACATAATTGCTTTAAAAATCATCCAATTCAACTAAAGTTGTCAATACATCCTTCAACAAACACTAATATATTCTAATATGAACTAATAGTTGTAGAAGCACATGATAGTCATGGCATTTTAAGCTAGAAATTTTTTCATCATTTGCATTGACACAATGAGCTATATTAGAGGTATACACACTAGAAAACTTAAGCAATTTAATAAATTAGCAAAAAATTGTTTCTTATTTTTTAACATAGCGTAACAAATAGGTGGAATTATGTATAACATATCATATCTCCTTTTTAATTGCAAATTTTTCTCATAATCATATCTTCAAGTCTAATCTAACCTTAATTTTCTATTTATACTTGCCATCAATACCCATCAAAGTGCTTAAATATTCTCATAAATGCTTTTTCAATATACATGATATCAAGATTATGCCTCAATAGTAAATACTACTAATAAGGTAAATTTAAAATATTTTTCCAATTGTGATAAATATAAGTTCATTATTTAGGTGTTTGTCAGATGTAAACTCTTGCAAGTATTATAACTGATCTAGCACATTATCTCCCAATAAATGCAAAAGAGCTTCTATATTCTACTTTGATATTAAACAATTTGCTTCTCCTCCTTCTCTGCCTGATAGGATTGAAATATCTTATATTTTCTTATGCATTTACATGTGATTTCAATCCTATTTTGTAAGATAAAATGCTCAATTTGTGTTAACTATTAGGATGGATTTATTGATATATTTTTGAGACCAAAAAGATAAGATTTTTTTTTAAAAGCAAATTGGAACACATTTCTTTTTCCTGTTAAAGGCATGAATTGATTTAAAAAAAGAGAAGCTGGTTATGCGCTGCGTTTCACGTTTCACGCAAAGAACGCGAAGACGCAACGCTTGACGTCTTTGCGTTAATATCTCGTCGTTTTTAACGTATAGCTCAGACAAGGTGGGGGAAGGGTTTTTTTAATGTGTGAATAATTAATTTGTCTTGTCTGCTACAGGAACCAAGCGATAGTGCCGGCGTGAAAAAAATGAGAAGCAAGTTGATGCTGGACGCTGGTCACTGGTGAAGGAGAATAGTGTGCGGCGCAGAAAACAAAAAGGGAGAGTCATTAATTGTCTTTTCTGCAACAGCTACAGGAACGAACAGGAGAAGAGAACAGTGCCGGCAAGAGGGAGGAATAGAGTGGTGCAGACAACAAGAAGGGACACACCAAGAGGCCACAGTGAAGGAGCGCTCACGCAGAAGCACAGGCAGGAGGATTTTAAAGGAGCAGCCAACGTTATGCGTCCCATCAACTGGTACAGTGCGATGCAGTAAATAGATGGCAAGCGTTGGAGATTAAATCAACGAAGGTATAAAGAAAAAAAAATTGCAACAAGAGCAGCAGTGAAGGCTAGCCACCGAACTAGAAAGTTGCATTTTTTTTTAATGTCTAATCATGGACAGCAATACGACCCATTCTTGGAGCATGAAATGAAGATGATTGGCTAACTCCCTGACACCGGTTCAATGGGAATATCGACATCAAATTACGGTTAAGCTAATTTCGTCATTCTAAAGTCATGATTTATTTTCGGATTGTTGTGTTGTTGGTATTGATTTTAATGGTTTTGGAATTAATGATCTTGATAGATTATTTTGATCGTTTTATCTCGAACCTATTGCTAAAATATTGATTGTAATCCGTAATTGTTACTTTTGGTATTTGTGAGTGGCATCTAACGATCGTTAATCGTTAAGAACAACATAACTTAGGTTAGATAACCCGAGCTTGTGAGGTTACTGCCTATATTGATCATTTTCCAATTCATAATGCGACTGCCAAATTAAATCTAGAGATCGTATCCTAGGTTATTCGGTGGTTAGGTTTAATCAATGATCGTATCTTGATTAAATTCAATTTAAGGGAAAACCGAGATTGGTAGAGTATTCTATAAGTCTCAGATCAATAGTCCGAAAAGAATTGTAAAGGCTTTAGAATGAAGAAATATGCTTGACTGTGCTTTGGCCGAGATTGATCCTAGAACTGGACCTTACTTATACTCGACACATTTCTCATTTTTGACTGTTTATTTTAATTTGTTTTCGATAGTTTAATTTTACTTTAATTTTCTAAATTGTTCAAAAACCAAAAACCCCCCCATATACTTTTCTTGCATCAATTATTTTCAGTACAAAAATTAACCGAACATTCCCTGTGGATTCGATCCCGACTTACCACAACTACAAATTTTAGTGTGCAGAGTCAGGTAAATTTTGCAGTGCACTCGACATGCGCTGTCAATGCCTATGTGCCAAGTAAGATGGTGTCCCATATAATATATTTTCCTTAGTAGCTTTATAGAATGAGTTTGATGATTACACACAAGGCATGTCATATACTATTTAGTACTTCATCCAAACAAATTGTCATAGGCTAGAAAATCATTTATAGCCCAGAAAATAACCATATGCGTTTTAAATTTTTCATCCACTATAGCATCATAAGTTTCTAACCCAATTTCCCAAAGATCTTTTTAATCATCAATTAATGGTTGCATGTATATATCAATATTTTTTACTAGGAGAAATAGGCTTCATAATAAGCAAAGATAATGAGAAAACAATAGTCCTTCATGCACTTCCATTGGAGTTAATTATATGGAATAAGAATTATTGACTACATATTGTAATAAGTACTTATGTTACCAATTGGATTAAATCCATCAGAGGCTAACACAAGTGAAACATTACGACAATCTTTTGTAAACCATTGAAACTTACCATTAAAGTCTTCTTGTGCTTGAAGTCTATTGTATGATGTATGGCATTATCACCAGTGCATTTTTATTTATGTCACCTCATGTTTATGACTATTTTTTTAAAAAATAAACAACCTTTATAATCATGGTTTAATAGGGGAAGTATCTCAAGTTTTATGAGATATCTTTTTCCTTTTTTGGTCATCCACTAGCCATCTTGATATACCATAAACATTCTTGAAGATCTTTAAACTCCTTCCAAAAGATGAAACAATCATACTTATAAGTGTGTGAGTATGTGTGTGTGTGTGTGTGTGTGTAGGTCCGTCAATAATTTTTTTGCTTCATAGCAAGATTTGGACAATTGGTAATGCATCTTTAAGTAAGCCAATTAACATGTCAAAATATTTATTACTCCACCAATTATATACCTTCAAGTGTATAAACTTCATAAAAAAATAGTTATAAGAAACTGGAGCACCCCAGATTTAATTCTTCTTAAGATTCTTTTAATAACTTATCAAAATTATCTCATGTAATTATACCAAATATATCAGACATAGTATTATCATCCATAGTTTCCATATAATTCACTACATCCTCCAGCATTTTTTGAATTTCATCATCTACATTATTATTGTTATCACCATCATCAATTCTACATATTTCATCACCTAGATCAGCGTTACTAACTTTAGAATATTCACAATGATAAATCCATCAAATATAGAATTTATCTATGCCTCATATTAGTAAGTAATTATACACCACATCTTGACTTTAATTGTTAAAATTTAAGCAATACATGCATGGACAATGAATTTTATGTTCTAAATTGTAACTTACCACTCTCATAAAGCATAATCCTGAATATAACAGAGGATATTCGAGGAAATACTCTATGAAAATGATAGGACAATCAAATTAACTAGATCTTAAACATCAAACATATCATAAGCATTCAAATTATGCATTTCTTCTCGTTTCTTTCACAAACATATAAGGTCACATAAGTCAACATAAATTAGAATCCATTATAGAAATCACACATCAGTTTTGAGTTCAATCTCAATACAAACATATATTACACAAGTTACAAACTAGAGATATTGTGTATCATGATATGGGATGCTAATGCAAAAGACTCTAACTAGACTCCACAAATTTATCTAATCAGACCTTTGAGCCATTTTCGTCCCCAAAATGTAAGTACTAAACTTCTACTAGATCGCTTTAATAGTAGAACTCTCCTAAACCTAATAAAATGTTGCAATTTTGATGATTTTGCGAATTGAGTCAGTGAACCATCATCAATGCACTCACACAAGGCATATCACAATTTATTACACTTCAACAAGTATATCATATAAGACAGTATTGCATATCACATCACATTCTTTATTGAATTCAGTTGTATTTTACTATTTCAAAGCAATTCAATAATTCATTTCAATTTAATCATATGATGCATGTAAGGATGCATATGTAAATGCACATGTGTTTTATTCTCATTTTGTTTTATTATGACCAATTTCCTATCAATGTAATTTGTTGTTCCGTACCTATTGTGGGTACTGAGTTCATGACTGGCCTGTACCTATTGTCTTCGCTTGTTCTTTGTCGTTCGCGGTTCCCAGAAATTTCCTTTCACTTCGCCGTCCGATTTTCCTGTTTCGAACCCCTGATTAGGTACGTCCTTTTTCTTCATTCCCTCTTCTTTTCCAAAAGTCTTTTTTTTGGTGAACATGTCGACGGGTAGTTCTGGGAGCATGGTCGGAGGTGCGGAGGAGATGTCGATGAGAGAGAGAAAAGATGGTTTAGTTGTGGAGTTGCCGCCAAAGACTGCATCGTCGATGACCATGGGGGAGTTGAACAAATTGACTCTTAAGTATAATATTCCTACGTCTTGGGGGCCCCGACTAGCCTTTAGGAATGAGTGGATCCACAACAACTTCAGTGGATACTTCGCCGTCTCCGGGAGCTTTTTCTCAGTGGCGGCATGAGGCTCCTGTACGCCCCGATTATTGACGAGGTGTGCGCCATGTTCGGGTTATTGCCGAGCCAAATTCCTCCGAACAGTTGGAGGTTTATAAACGGGTTGGCATTGCTGTGCCATCAGTTCGGCCATCCGCCTACTGTCGGCATTCTGCGCCATTTCCTGAGGATGAGCCATAGTCCGAGCTCCGGGGCTGGAATCCCCTTTCTGCAATATAGAGATGCTCGGTATCACCCGGCCAGGACACCCTCGAAAATTTCTTCTTGGCGGACCAAGTATTTCTTTGTGAAGCCCCCAGGATCTTCCTCTGAGTGCCGACCATGGAGGTATCCTCTGGCCGAGCAATGGAATGATTCGTCGACCTTGTCCCTTAGCAGGGAGGAGTGGGAGGTGGTCCGTCGTATCAAGGAGCTCGGCAGATACGATTTTGCTCAGCTCATTCAGGGATACCCCAGGGGAGCCTCGACCGATTCTTTCCTTGTCGACCCCCTCCTCGTATTAGCGGGCTAAAGGAGGAAACCGCCCCGTCCGGTTGACTACTTGTGATTGTATTAATTGTTGAACTTTTGTGCATTAGTTTTGTTCTCTAACTCAATTTATCATTGTGCAACCATGGTGAGGATGGGAGCTCGAGCTTCTACGTCAAGGAAGCAGGCCTTTCAGAAGAAGGGGAGTGAGGCGGAGACCGGTGAGGGCGCCGCTTTGTCTGCGGGGTTGGTCTCCTCGGCTGTGCCGGTGGGTGCTCCCCCTGCCGGGGACCTTCCTATTGCGTCGGAGCCATTGCCGATTGTACCAGTGGTAGAGGAGGAGGAGGAGGATGCGGGTCCTCCTCTTAAGAGGAAGAGGTTGGTTCGGCTGGGTGACCTTCCATCCCGCCCGGCCAGTCAAGCCGGAGCAGGTAAACAGAAGAAAGGAAAGGAGAAGGCGCAGGCCGTGAGCCTTGGGCAATGGGAGCCTGCCATCAAGTTGGGCAAGGACGTATCGATCGGGGACCTCGAGGTGTCCCGCTACCTTGCCGAGAGGGTTACTCCCCCGACGGACGAGCGATTCATGGAGAAGAAAGGTAACCTGGAGTTGGGTTCTCAGCTCGTTCGTCTTGGTATGCGGGTCATGACGATGTCCTTTGCAGTGTTGCAGCGTTTGGAGACTCGGACCGGAAGTCCAGGATCTCCATGATCGGATGAAGGGTTTGAAAGCGAATGTCGAGGTGAAGGAGGAGAGACCTCCTTGAGCTAAAAAGCGTCCTCGAAGAGGAGAAAAGGCCCAGGAGGGGAGATGGGAGCTTTGACTCTGTGGCGAAGTTGAGGAGGAGAGGGAGAAGGAGAGAGAGAGGAGGGAGAAGGAGAATGAGGAGTGGAGGAAGACTGTGAGGGCGGAGCGGGAGATCAACAAGAAGTGACGCCAAGACTGCCATTCCGCCATGGTGAATAGAGATAGAGCCGAGAAAATCCTGCGGGAGGTGCGGCGCTCTGTGCGGGAGCAGCGGATTGAAGCGATCAAGCGATGGAAGAGGCGGTTTTTGTACGAGGAGAGTTTGGAGCTCGCTTGTGAGGTAACCCTCTCGGTTTTGAAGAGGGGCTACGAGCTCCATGCTCCTGAGGGGGTGGAATACCCTTCATTCGAAGTCTATGCCGTTTTGCTTATTCCCGCAGCTTTTGAGCTTTCTTTGGAGGAGATCACAAAGAAAGTCGAGGGAGAACCGGGTGATGTTCCGGATGAAAAGCTAGATCTCAGCTCCGAAGAGGAAGAGCTCCCTGGTGAAGATGTTCCTTCGGTTGCTCCCCCGGGTCCTGCTCCTGTTCTCATTGTGTTGCTCTCCGGAGAGGAAGAGCTTCCTAGTGAAGAAATTCCTCCGGTTGCTCCCCCGGGTCCCGCTCTTACTTCGTCTCTTCCGCCCGCTTCCGAGGCCTGGGTATTCTCCTTCTCCTTCAGCTGTTGACAGTTCCCCTTCTCCCATGTTGTAGAGCTCACCTAGTCGGGCTTGTGGCCATGATCAATCCACAATAATAAAATTCTTTTTTGAAGTTACTTTCCGTGTTTTCGTTTTCTATTTTCGATCATAGTGTAGTTTGGTAAAGTCGCTCATGGCCGACCGGCTTCGAGGTCGATCTATAATTGAGGCCGAGCTACGGTCTCGGCGATTCTGCCTTGGCGACTGATCGACCTTAGTCAATCCGTATCGAAGGCGAGCGAAAGGTCCCAAGGATCTCGTCTTGGCGACCCGACCGACCGTGGTCGATCTATGGAGAATGTCAAGCGATGGCGATGGCGAGGGTCCCAAGGATCTTGTCTTGGCGACCCGACCGACTGTGGTCGATCTATGGAGAATGCCGAGCGATGGCGATGGCGAGGGTCCCAAGGATCTTGTCTTGGTGACCGATCGACCTTAGTCGATCTATGGAGAATGCCAAGCGATGGCGATGGCGAGGCTCCCAAGAATCTTGTCTTGACGACCCGACCGACCGTGGTCGATCTATGGAGAATGCCAAGCAATTGGCGATGGCGAGGGTCCCAAGGATCTTGTCTTAGCGACCCGACCGACTGTGGTCGATCTATGGAGAATGCCGAGCGATGGCGATGGCGATGGCGAGGGTCCCAAGGATCTTGTCTTGGCGACCGATCGACCTTAGTCGATCTATGGAGAATGCCGAATGATGGCGATGACGAGGGTCCCAAGGATCTTGTCTTAGCGACCCGACCAACCGTGGTCGATCTATGGAGAATGCCGAGCAATTGGCGATGGCGAGGGTCCCAAGGATCTTGTCTTGGCGACCCGACCGACCGTGGTCGATCTATGAAGAATGCTGAGCAATTGGCGATGGCGAGGGTCCCAAGAATCTTGTCTTGGCGACCCGACCGACTGTGGTCGATCTATAGAGAATGCCGAGCGATGGTTACCTGGATTTTCTATTCTTTGCCATACATGATTGAATTCTTTATTGCCAAGAAATCTGAAAACCCCTTTATTGATAATAATGAGGGCGTGGGCCGTTAAAAAACCTATCTAGCAGGGACAGGAAAAAGGTACCCACATGTATACAAAAATGATAATAAGAAAAGATTAACTAAAGTAAAACTTATCTATTGGTAAAACGCCTTCAAGTTCTGTGAGTTCCAAGGCCTTGGTAGAAACTTCCCTTTCTCATCGCTGAGGATGTAAGAACCATGGCCGACCTGCTTAATCACTCGATAGGGTCCTTCCCACGTCTGTCCGAGCTTTCCGGGATGCTTTCCAGCCGCCTCGGCTTTTCGTAGGACGTAACCACCTACCTTTACATCGCTCGGCTTGACCCTTCTGTTGTAGAACTTGGTCGTCTTTTGCCTGATGGCTTCTGAGCGAGCGGCTGCCCTTTTTCTATCCTCGCTAAGGAGAACGAGCTCTGCTCTGCGGGCTTCATCATTCCGCTCTTCTTCATAGCCCGACACCCTTTGATTGTGCAATGCCACCTCTACCGGATTCTGGCAGGATGGAACGTTGCCGTTGCGCTCCATGTGATTGACTGTCTTCTGTGGTGAATTCAGTATGAAGATACCTGCAAAACAAAGAAGGCTTGACGGGGGTTGTGTCCCGATTAGCCCCTCCGACGCTCAAGTCAGTTTTCTGGTGAAGGTGAGGTTGATAAACACAGAGAAAGCTAGGTTAATGATTGTGCGTACCTCTGTTATGAAAATAATACCTTTTATATGATTTTTCAGCTAGGTTTAGGTCTTTACGTATCTGCATGGGAGATATTCTTCTACTGTTGGGCCATGGATGTGTGGGTTAGACACGAATTAATTGGTGGATGTGAGACCGACCGATCGGCCTGTGGGATTGAGCTCGGGTCCAATATAGCCGACCCAACCACACTGTGTTACTGCAAGTGAGAGTCTTTTAAAATGGATACATTTTCTCTAATTAAAGCACATATAATGAAAAAACGAAAGGGAAGTTTCATTTTTATTGTTGTAATTGTTTACATAAACTATTTTATGAAAGCAATGATCAGTACAGATGAAATGCAGAGAGGGCATGCCTATGTGTGTAGCATTTGCGAAAGAATGATATTTCCATTTCAAAAAATACGGTGAAAAACCTAGAAAAATACAGTGATTGAACCTAGATAAATACATCTCCGAAACCCACTCATTCATTTCACACTTCGAACCCACAGTTTATGAATACAGCAGCAAGCGGCCTGGGGCTTACCGTACGTATAAAGCATACTTAGGATCCCTGATGACTCTCAACCGAGGAACACACAAATGGGATTAGGGTGAGTTAAGGGAGATAGAGGATGGGAGCAGAAGCTATCAAAGTTGTTCACTTTAGAACATGTACGAGAGCAAACAGTGTTGTATGGAGATTGGGCATTAAGGAAATGGAGTCATATGGATCGAGTTCATTTTTATCACTTGTAATAGGGGAAGTGGAGAGTGTACTTCTATCAGGAAATGGAGAGTGTACTTCTATCACCTGGGCAGATTTCACATTATTTTTGACTATGAAATAAAAAATACTGCTTTTACTAAAATTCTTTCGGCTACAAAAATAAGTCAAAACAAAAATAAAATTAGCTAATAATATTTGACTAAATAAAATATAACATGTACTAAAAAATTTGTAGATAAAATAAGCAGAGCTAATAGTCTTTAAAAAGTACGAGAAAAATTGTTAAAAGATAATACTTAATTGATTTAGAAAATTAAGAGTCATATACTTATTTTTTATTAAAAATTATCAAATGTAGGAAAAATAGTCAATAAACATATTTCATGTAGTGTGAGATATTTTATCATTTAGTTGTAATACGTAGTGTGAACCTTATTACATATCCCGGATCTATATGAAAGGATAAAAAACGAAAGTAATTCAGAATACCTAGATTTCGATTCCATCTCTGATTCCGATGTCGATTCCGAGCTCCAAACGTCTCTGAATCTCCCGGGACCTTTAGTAGAAAGTGCTCATCGACTCACGGGCTAGGCCTTTTTACAGTTTCCTCAAAACATGAGTTTTTCCTAAAAGGTTAGGAATTCCTTATGCTCATGAATGATATATGAGTAACTGTAGGAGACCTTAACCTTTATATAGCTTCCATATTAGGCTTCCTCATCACAAGGTCGATATGGACCCTTCCTCCCGGACTTCGACCCATTAAACTAGATCATTTATTGGGCCACTTTATTATCTTTATCTGGATCAAATGGTGCAACTTAATCGATAATTTATTTAAAAACCAAAATTGCAATTAATATTGTCCAACTTTATGAGACAGGGACAAAATTGTCCCTAAGGACAAAAGTGTCTAACAATCTCCCCTTTGGACAAGCATTAATTGCAGTTGATTCTATTTTTAAAACAATTTAAAAATTCGGTTAAGCCACGCTACTGTATTAGTCGACTAAGTTTTAAAACCAAAGCATTTGATCCAAAGATAATAAAAGTCCATCATTCTATCCTGCAAAGTTTTCAATACCGAAAAGCATCAGATACATGTGTCCTGTGTGACACAGATCTAATACAATCACGAATACCTAAGAGCTCACTAACATGAATGGAAAAATGGAGTGTGGCAAACTACGATGATATCTTTATGATCTAAATTGTATCATCTTCGTTTGTAGGTCTCGATTTCTTCAACTTTATGCTAAACTGCATTAGAGAAATCCTGTTTTCTCTCACCGAATGCTAAACAGCATTAAAGAAAACCTTTTTGTTCTTCAACTGAATGCTAAACTGCATTAGAGAACCTTTATGGGATTAAAAACTTATATCCCTCTATGTCATGTCAAACTTTATAGATATCTATGCTAAACTGTATGTGCCTAAATGGCACAGATATAAGGTCAATCTATATATATGCCCAATGACCTTCAAATGCTTAAGATTGACACAAATCTTAAGACTTTCATAAGTATTATGACAATGTATAATAACACGTAATACTGAGGATAAACGATGATCATCTTTATCAGTAACCATCATATATACTATCATAATACTTTAAAATGTACAAATGTACATGGAGCAAACATAATGATCTCCTAACTAGTAGTGTCTAAGGATGTCAAAATACCCATACTGTTGGACCCCGATCTTTAACTTAATTTTAGAAATATAAAAAGTATGAAATAAGTAAGTTCGTATGTGAAGTTTGTATTAGATGTGATTATATTTTAAGAAATTGATGAGAAAAAGAATTGATGGAGTTTGATGATTTTGAAATTTGAATAGATTTGTATGGATTATACAAGTTTAAGTGGATGGGAAATTGAAAGTTAAGTTGAAAATCAAGAAATAAAGAGAGAAAGTGTGAGAAGATCAAAAATTGTAAAAAGGTTGACTTTTTGGCCTTTGAGAGCTGGCTTTTGATTTAGGCATAATTTGAGAAAATGTTCAATATGAAACTCGTAGGTTATGTTGGGAGCTTTTTGTAGCCATAAAGTTTGTAATTTTTTGATACCAGGAGTGAAAGTTATGGTCAGTCAAAGTTTAGGTGTGTTATCGGTTGACTTATGTTACCTAGTTAGAGATTAATTGAGCCTTGAAGTGTTTCATGAAAGTTGAAGATTGTGTTTTGATCTTTATTTCTATATAAAGTATAGAATTTTTCGATCAAGGAATAATAAGTTATGATTTTTACAAGTTTCTGCTATGATTTTAGCATGATTATTCGAGGATAGAACTTTTGATTGACAAATTGACTCCCTTAGGAGTCAAATTGATTTTTGTGTTCTTCATAAAAGTTGTAGGTGACTTTCTGATCTTCTCATCGATATAAAATAAGACATGATTGAATTTTAGAGTTGAAAGATACAAATTTTCAAAGTTGAGTTATTGTTTAGAGATTTATTATTTGGGCTAAATCTTTGATTAGAAAATTAATCATTTTAGAGATGGAATTGGTTGTGGAGTTCTTCATAGAAATTGTATAGCTTCCTTCAAGCTTTCCATAGAGATCAAGTTTGTCAAATTTGGAGTTAAAGATATGAATTTTGGAAGTTTTTTTTTAAAAAGGTGCAGGTCTACCCAAAAGTCGCGGTCGTGCATACGCACGATCGCGACTTTGCGGGTTCACCAAAATGTCGTGATCGTGCACGGGCACGATCGCTACTCCGCTGGTCTATGCGGATATCGCGGTCGTGCACGCGCACGATCGCGACTTTCTCTATTTGTTTAAGAAAGGTGATTTTATGAACATACTCCATTATTTTGCTTATATCTTTTCCTTCCGATATCCGATTGAGTTGATTCTTGAAGCGTTGGATTTCTAAGACAGTGAATTTCATTTTTATGGAAAATTTGTAAATTTTTGAGATTAAATTAAGGATGATTAATTTAATCAAAGTGAGTGGACTAATTTACCGAACATAGTTCAGTATTTTTAAGAAATTCGGGATCTGTGGTGATCCGATTGAAATGATTCTTAAGGAGAAATAAAATTAAGACATGGGGCTACAAGTCATATGAAGAAAGTAAATTTCAATTTTGCCCCTAAGATTTTTAATTTATGAATTGAAGTTCGGATTAGTGTGCAGTTTTTGGATTAGGAACATCTGAAAGTATTTTGAACATAACTTTTGCTCTAGAAATCGAAATGAGGCGATTTTTAATTTGAATTAAACTAGAGAGATAGAGCTACAATTTTTATGAAGACATCGAATGTCAATTTTGTGATTAAGATTGTGAATATCTGGATGGAAATAATCGTACATGGAAAATGTGTTAGAATATGAATATGTCGGAAATGTTTTGAGCATAACTTTTGAAGTAGTGCGCCGAATTGGATGATTCTTGTGGCATTATGAAACTAAGACATAGAGGAGCATTTCTCTAGAAGGAAGTTTTGACAAATTCCTTCAAATTGACAGTGCGAATCAGATCCGTAAGTAAGTATGAAGTAAAGCAAGTATTGGGGGCATTTTGGTCTTTAACTATCATTTAATGACATGGCCTCTTAACACATAAGCTGATGTCGTTTTAAGCAATATGAAGCCACGATGTTGGCTGGAAAATGAGAAGAAAGGAAAGAAAATAATAAGAAGAAGAAAGATGGAGAAGTTTCGACCATAGAGAAAAATGAAAGAGAAAGTTAAGTTTCGATTTATCTACTTCATTCTTAGGGATTTTGAGGTTGTACCATGAGAGAAAAAGATGGAGGAGCACAAGAGCTTCCTTCGAAGCCAAGAAAAGTCGGAATTCAGTGGAGAATGAGGTAAGGTCGAAAATTTGATGTGTGATTTTTGATGAATTTTTGGTTTAGAATTGTGAAAAAGGACATGGGTTTGTGATTTATGAAGTAAATTGTGATGTATGTGCTTTAGGTTATGTTTAATTTTGGATGGAAATTAATTAAGGTTTAGGCTTAATTTTGTGATTAAGAATTTTGTGAAATTTTGGTGCAGAATTATAGATGAGAATATGGGTTTGTGAAATATGAAATTAATTTTGAAGAAATTGTGATTTATGATATTGAATTTAGATAAATTGGTTTAGGCCAATTTTGAGATTTGAGAATTTTTTAAATTGGTGGTTTAGATATCTTGAAATGAGTATGAATTGATGAATTATGACATCAATTTTGAAAATTAAGTTATTTATGAGAATGAATTTGAGTGAATTGGTTTAGGTCAAATTTTGAATTTGGGGATTTTAGAAATTCTTGTTTTAGAAAACTTGGAAAAGTGATGAATTTGGGTTCCCTATAGTTAATTGTGAGAATTATGCAAATTATGATATTTATTTTGGATAATTATGGCTTAGGGAATTTTAAAGTTAAGGAAAGAAGAAGGAATTTGGAGATTCGATGCTTTGGACAAAATATTAGCATGGATATGAGGTGGGTAGCATATTTATATTTTGATTTGTAAGCTATACATGCAATTTTGAAAAATTAAAGAAAGCAATTTTGAAAAATTTAAAGAAAGCAAAACTTGGATTTTTGATAAATTATTGTTTTTGTAAATGTTTGAAAAATGTTGGTTAATAGTAGACTTATGATTTCCGAATGTGTTTTGAACAAATTTGCATCATTATATATGAATGTTTTGATAATTGCTATGTTTGTTGCATTATTGAATTGATTGAATTGTATGCCTTATGTGAATGTATAAAATCAAGTTTCAAAATGTGCCTTCGGGCAGTTTGATTAGTATGTGTGAAAAGTAAGATTTTCGAAAAGTGCCTCGGGCAATCCGACCTTTCGTTTTCGCTTATGTGCTATGTGAGTTTTGTCAGGTCCTTCTGTGAGTCAGTGCACTGTCTCTATTCGTTTATAGCCTTCTCCCGGCTGTCCGCTAGTGGCATGGAGTTTCGATTTGACTCCTTCACGATTACTTTGGACCGCAATGCGGAAAGTGTAGTACGTTCTGCTCACGGCCGCATGGACCGCTAAGCGGGAATGTAGTAAGACGCTCGCTTCGGACCGAACAGCACCATTTTGATATGTTACGTGTTTTTGATTTGTTTCTGTGTGTTGCATTCATGTTTAAAATTGAGAAATGAAAAAGTAAAATTTATTATGAAAAGTTTGAAAAATTGAAAGGTTTGAGGAAACAGTTTGAAAAGTTACAAAGTTTGAAAAATCAGCCCTTTTGGAAAAAAGCTTATGAAAAATGATTTCTGCTTATTTATCAATTTATAAATGTGTTATCCACGAGCTTTCGAGCTCACCCCCCTTTCATCCCCATCTTCAGGTATTCGAGCAGGAGATCGGATGAAAGATGGTCAAGACGTCAGTTTCGATATTTGTATAAGTTAGATTTTGAGTAATTTGAATTTTAGTATGGATATGTATATGGCTTAAGATAAGTTTGAAAAAGTGTACTTGCGTATAAAGTTGAGTTTTGTGAGTGGTTTTGGAATTTGTATATGACATTGTCTATGATTTTGGAATGTATATTTATGTTTGATTTTGGGAATGAGTTTGAATCATGAGACTAGTAGATGGAATTAGAATTATGAAAGTGTTTTAGAACTAAGATTGCATTTGTTTCTGTTGAGATCCCGGACGGAGGGTCCGGTTGATTTTGATGATTGTATGTTTTGATTGGGAACTTTAGAAGTGTATTTTGAACCTTGCAGGTTTTAGGTTAGGACAAAGACAACCGTTATGCTGCCGAATTTTCGTTAGAAAATAAATTGGAAAAGAAGAAAAATAAGATTTAGATGCTTAAACGATGGAATTAGCGATTTATATGATTGTTACAAAGTTCGTTACGATATGAGAGATTGATTGAGGAAAATTTCCAAGAAAAAGGAAATCAGATTTGATTAATGAGTAAAGAAAAGAAAAGAAAAGAAAAGAAAAATTTGTATCGAGTCTGGATAGTCTAGGTTTCCAACGCGATCGTTGTTGTCTTTGTATTGTATTCATGGATGTCGGACATTTGTTATGCTACTCGATTTGGCTTGATTTGTATACTTTGATTGTAAGTTCGAATTCGATCCGTATCTGTTTCGCCTTTGATTGTAACCGTTCCGATTTGCTTCTTTTGATTCTGTATTCGATTTGCATTCGCTTTGCTTCCGCTTTCGCTTTGTTTGTCGTTATCGAATTCAATTTATCCAATTTGAATTCGCCTCGTTCTTCGTATCCGTTCCTGCTTTTCCGGTTGGGATCCGGTTCTCGGATCGAGTCCCAACACATACTGTATATTTGTGTTACAAACACAAGTGGGTGAAGTCCTTTAGTTAAAGGATCGACTCACAGTTCCTCATTCTTTAAATGCTCCAAACCTTAATGTCACTTTTTCGTGTCAACATCTTTATGACCAAATAATTGATCTTTAAATGCTATGACCTTGTATTCTTCATTGTTATTAAACAACGTTGTAAGAAGAATGTCACAGTAAAACCAAATGAGTCTAGCCACTGAATGGACCACAGATCACTCAGAAATCAAATTTTTGAGTTAAATTGTCTGCGAAGCAACCCCTTAGCATGCACTCTACATGCCTAGTTGAGGAAGTTACGCGTGTCTCTATGACACACTTCTACGACATTGTATTATCTGCAAACTTGAACTGTAACCTTAAGTGAACTTTTGATCATCCGAACACATAGCTAATTTTAATCTGAATTCCCTACGAGGTTAGGTATGTTTACTTTTCTATATGTCAACATATAATCCTTGATTCCTTCAAGCATCTCAACGCTCGCTAGACTGCATTCTAAAAGTTTATAACTGGATTAACCAGACATTGACCAAACAGTCAAGCAGTGAATGCAATGTCTTATCTAGTACATAGTCAAGCATACATCAGCTATCCACCGTACTAGAATACGGAACATTCCTCATAATCTCTTTCTTTACTTTATTCTTTGGGTATTGTACCAAAGATTATCTCTCATTGTGAGAGACAAGTGTTATGACATGTTTACTGTCAACCGTATTAAACCATTGTAACACGTACTCAATATATGCATTCTTTGAGAGGTCTCAATAAGTGTTGAGATCTATCCCGGTGAATCTGAAGATGGTATACTAAGGTCCTTTATATTAAGGTTCTTGACCAAAAGTTGCTTATCCTCATACAACATGATCAAGTGAATTGATGTGAGCAATATATCATCCACATGTAGTAATAGGAAGATAACTTTGCTCCCCTCAACTTCATAGTACAGGCATCTTTTTGCCTTATTTTCCATGAAGCCAAAGGAGGTTCTTCAAATGTAAGGTATCACCTTCAGGAGGTTTATTATAAACCATATGTTGATCAGCATAACTCGTAAAATATGTCAGTACTGTCTTGATCTTGGGACCCTACAGATTGTACCATATAGACCACTTTATAAAGGTCTTTATTCGGAAGGTAGTTTTGACAACTATTTGATGTAACTCTATATCATCATAAGCTACAATTGCCTTTATCACTCAAAATGCATCTTACGAGGATACAAGAGGAAAGGTAACACAAAGTCAACCTTTTTTCCTAAGTGAACCCTTAGGTAATTGAGCGAACCCATAAATCGTTGAACTTTATCCTGAAATCCTTTAGGTCCAAAACTTTATTTACAACTGATGAGTTTGTAGTTCCTAATGCAAATTGCTCCCAGACCTTACATGCTTCATGACTTGCGTCTTGTCATTCATTGCATCCCACCACACATCCGCATTGGGTCCAAAAATAACTTTTGTAAAAGTAACTAGATCTGTAATATGTCTAATAACATAATCCAGTACACCTAGTAGACTATGTAATTAAATGGGATAGTAGGTCATCTCAATCTAGTGAATTTACTTAACTGTATCTTATACCCCTAGGAACCCCTGTATGTATAGGTTTGGGTTCCTATTTTTGTACAGGTACGGTACAAAGATCTAGATCCACCGGATCTAACTGTATGAGTAGCGGGTATGAAATAACTGTAGTACCCGCCCTGCTATCATCCGAAGGATCAAGGGGCCCACCATCATCATAGACATGGTATTCCAGAAACTTAGTTGTTCGTAATTTTATTATTCTGGTCCCTCCTCTACAGTAAAATCAGTAGTCCTAAAGTGGTTAAGATATTTTACTAAATAGCAATGAAGGAAATGAGCATGCAATCTTTTACTAAATAGCAATGAAGGAAACAAGCATGCAATCTTTCTTTATAAGGATTATCCTACCTCAGTAGAGTAGCCCTTTACACAAATGTGTGCAAGGCTGAGTTTTTCCAACTTCTAGATAGGTAGATTAGTCCTGCTATGTATTGACTTCTTTAAGTCCTTTAGGGTGCAGTTATGCCTTTCGGCAACACACCATCTTGCTCAGAACTACTCAACATAGTGAACTAAATCACTATTCCAACCGACTCCATATATCTGGCAAACGGATCTTTTAAAGTCCCAAAACACTATGTTTGCCATGATATTCTCCTCCACAGTCAAGTTTGACTACCTTGATGAATTTTCTCAACCGGTTCTCAACCTTCAGTCTTTAAGCAAGAACACATGACTTTGATAGGAATAATTATCAAGAAATGTCATAATACTTTCAGAATTGCACAATGCAATTGTATAAGGTCTACCGAAATCTTTATGTATTAGACTTAACAAGTTAGAAGCATTAGTTAACCTCAGTGTCTTTATTAGTCAACTTACCCCTGCAACAGTCAACACATGTTCCCAGATAATCTCGATCTACAATTGAGAAATGCTTTCCTTGATCAAACTCTCAATCCTAGCTCTGAAAATGTGGCTTAAACTTTTATGCCACATCATGTATGACTTCTCATTCATCAGGTCCTTTATAACTTGTTTAGCATGATACGAAGAAGTATATATCTAATTTGGGGTAAGACACATTCTATACAAACTATATGACAAGAAAGTTGCACCTTTATGTTTTGCATTAAACAACAACTATACAATAGAAGTATTAAATGCAAAACATCAACCTTCAGTGTCCTTAATTGATCAAAAGATCATATATAAAATGTGTGGTGTAAAAACCAAATGAACCTTACTATAAAGTTCAGTATATACACCCCCTATAGATATTACTTCCACCTCTTTATTGCTATGAACCATCAGTTCCTCCTTCCCTTTATTTAGCTTTATCCTGGATATAAACTATTGCATTGTGGAAGCACCTTGATCAGATGTTCCACTAAATAGTCACCTATACTTAATGCTGACTATTGCAAATTAGATTCATAATTGACAAGCCAAAGAGTAACCTGATGGTCTCAGTCTTCCCTTTAAACCTCATACTACTAGTTTCTTTATGTCCTTAGGACCTTTACCAGAATTGGTTTGACCAATGTCAGCATGTGGAGAAGATTTGAACTTTCTACCTTTGAACTTAATGGGCTTCATCTTTATCTTCCCTTAAGCTGCTTCGAGGACTATAGGAGTAACAAAACTTGAGTTTCTCCACCTCAACAATACAATGGGATATCAAAGCATTGAAGTCTCAATATTTTCACCTACTGTGAAAATGAATTATTCTCGATATGTACTCCATTACTCCCCTTTTCACCTGTATACTTCATGGAGAATAATACTTTCATCAAGGCATTGGTCTCAACACCAGATGAGACTGTGTACCTCTGGGAGACTTTATTAAGAAACTCCTTCGCTATTTCTGTGTCCGGAAGTCCACTTTGCAGATAGTAAGGATTGGATTTCTTAATGGTCATCAGATATAATCTGTTAGATTGATCCTAGGCTTTATAGGCTGCTTTATGAGCTGTCGAACTCATGGATGTAAGTGGAGATGGCTTCCTCGTCCGTATGGCCATATCAATCATAGCTATCTCCATAACCTTCAAAAGATCCTCTGTCCAATTCTTTAAATTAAAACCGGATAGGGTTTCAATGATGACACTGATTTTGTTACCTGAAAAGGTGACTTCAAGATAATAATCTTTAAATCAGCACAAATGTAGGACAACAACGATACTAAAGCCATTAAATAGTATCTTTCCTGAAAATCCGATCACACATATTATGAAACACATTTGGGCTGAATACATAATATATGCAATTAGGCTTTTACACATAAAAGCGATCAGAATATAAACCATCAACTCTCATAACACTACCACCTTTGGGTGAATAGATCATTTGAGCAATAGCTTTCCTGTGACATCCTGTTACCTGCGGGGAAGTTAGAATAGTAAATATGAATGATCAATGAGAGCTTAGAATTGCATTCTTTTCGTGCTCATGTATAACGTGACATATGCATACAAGTGAATGAAATGATTGCACATACATTCATAAATAATTTCGGGTATAATTAGATTGATTTATGATTTTTGGGTGTTTTGAGAATTTTGGATTTATTTATATGAAAAATTATATTGGTTAGTAAGAATATTGTATTTGTGAATTTTGGTGAATTTAGGCATAAATTTTTGAAAAATTTTGGAAAATAAGAAAAAGACATCAAATTGAGTTTTGGAGATAGTTGAATTGTAAAGATGAGAGTTAAGGGAGTTAGTTTCAAAAGAAACTAAGTTAGAGATTAGACCATAGGAAAGTGACAAGTGTTAAGTTGCTTTTGTACTTTTGCTAGAAGTATGTTACTATTGTTTGAGAGTTGTCAGGTTAAGTCATGTCTAAGTTCCTTCTTTATTATCATCTTCTTCAAAAAAATTTCCCACACACAGAGTTTAAACCTTTTAAGAGATTTCTATGTTTTTATTTTACTACACCAAACCCACTTTGCCATTTGTGTCCTTTACCCTAAGAAAAACCAGAAGCTGGTCATTGTATACAATGAAATACGTAAATTGCATAGAATTTAGGGCTTGAAGATTGTGGAGTTTTAGACAGGTAAGTAGTGAATAAATCCTTTAGAGTTAGAGATTTATGAAATAAATTTGATAAGTTACTATCATCTGCATGAAAATGACATTTATGTGGTTGTTCATAAATACTGTGTTGTTGGGGATGAAAATTTTGGTTATAGTGTTAATTTAGTGTTTTGAAAGATCATTGGTGATTAGGTGTTGTAAAATATTGAGAGTTTGAAAATCTGGAAAATGTTCACTAAGAATGATTCAGTATTTTAGATACAACGTTTTCTTTAGTTGTCCAATGAGATGATTCTTGATTTAGATTAAACTAGAGATATATGACTACATTTTGTATGAAGAAATCGAATTTCAATTCTGTCTCTAAGAGTCTCAAAATTTCAAGAAGATAAGAACTGGCTGCAGGATGTTGGGAGCTTATTGTAAAATTCGTGTTCTGACTTCGGAAGAAAATCTGGATTAATCTATATAGATTTTGGCAAAGTTGTCTGCTTGAAAGTTGTAGATGATCTTTCTAGCTTTCCAACGATATAAAGTTGGCAAATTTTGGATATCGGAGTTTAGAGATATGAGCATTACAAGTTGTAATGTTGCATCGTCTTAGTTTGACTTCTGCTTCGTCTCAATTTGCTTCGTCTTAGTTTGACTTTTGTTTCATCTTAGTTTGACTTCTGCTTCATCTCAGTTTGCATCGCCTTAGTTTGCTTCGTCTCAGTTTGCTTCGTCTTAGTTTGATTTTTTGCGTCTTAGTTTGACCGTCTTAGTTTTCCCTTTTCTGCATCATCTTAGTTTGTATTGTCATATTCTATCCTATTTCTGATCCTTTTAGAGGCAGAATCTTGCTTTGTGTTCTTCACAAAAATTGTATATCTAGAAGTCTTCTTTCAAAACAACTAAAACCAAAGTCAATCCGAAATCCGTAACAAAAGTTATGGCAATTTCACCACGATATGTACAATTTGAGTAAAGGCATGAACATGTTAGATACTTTTGGTCATAACTCCCTATCTAGACATCCAAATGACTTGATTCTTTAACCATTGGACTCGTAAGACATTGCTTTACATATCTAACAAAAATCATAGCCCTATGAATCAAATTGAAAAATATTGAGTGAAAAAGTGAAACGGGTACAGTGAGTGTATTCTTAAATAGTATGAACTAATGTTATTCTACTGAACATACTTCGGTATTTTGAAGATATCTTGGCCTGTAGAGCTCCAAATGAGATGATTTCTGATTTCTAGTAAAATAGAGACATGGAGCTACAAATTTTATGAGAACTTGGAATTTAATTCAGTCTCTAAGATGCTTAAAATTCTGAGGGGAGTTGTGCAAAATGCATTGTTTTGGACAAGAACAATCCAAAACTATTTGAGGTATATCTTCCTAATTACTGCACCAAATTGAGTGATTTTGATGTCAATGGATTCATAAGACATAAAGGAATACTTTTCTAGAAGAAAGTATGACCCAATTACTTTAGCTTCACTTTATGATTTAATATGAATAGTAGACCTGAAAGGGGTGACTTGGAAAATCAAAGATGAGTTTTGATATGAGAATGATCTTGTGATAAAATTGAAGGATGATACCCAGAATTATTATGAACATGCATTGTACATAATTCTTTTCATACATGTGCATTATTGAATACTTATGGTTGTACAAATTGTGATATTGTGTATATAATTTGTTATAGAGGGGCAACTGGAACATCAACCTCCAGACGTTGCTGGATCTTCCAGGCATTAACTTCGGGTGTAACTTGTGAGTCAACCTAGATGTTTTCCTAGGATTGATTTGTTTTGAATGGATTTGATTTGTTTCAACTTCCATATTATTGAAATGTTTGTGATCTGATTCTGAGTTTCGGACTTGAAGTATGAGGAGTATAATAGTTGGGCATGTAGTGGAAGTGCTTTGATCTATTGTGAAATTCTATATGTTATGTGGTTTCTCAACAAAAATTGAACGCTGGACTTAAGTCCGATGAATGTAAGTTTCTGATTTTATTATCATATGTGATATTACATGATCAGTATATGACGCATTTCATAAAATGCATGCTCACACAAAGGCGTTGTAACTTGAGTAGCTAGTTTGAAGCATTTCCACGTAGAGCTTTGCTCCGTGAACTCTGATTCTGCACGTAGAGCTATGCTTCGTAAACTCTGCTCTGATTGAGCCCTATGGGTCAGTATTTGTGTAAGTGATTGGCATTCAGTCACAAAAATAAGAATGAACACGAGTCTCATGCATATAGTATTATAAGACTAAAGATTATGAGTGGTTTGCAAGGTGCTATTGAATGACTATGTGACCTGCCATCTTATGTGAGTATCTGGACAATAAATGTACACTTAAAAATGAGTAATTTATGTAATATGACATATGTGTATAAGATCCGGTGAATTCATCAATAATGGTTCACTGATTAAGTTCGCAAAACTCATCAAAATTGTAACGTTGTCTTTTCAGGACCGAGAGAAGACTTTAGCTATTGAGGGGCTCTACTGTCGTGTAGTTCTGTATTTTGGCAAGAGAAATCATGGCTTAAAGATCGGTCAGCTGGGATTTTTGAGTGACTTAGATAGATTTGATGTATTTTCCTCTTTCGTGTAGTACTCCTGTATTAGATTTTGTGAATGTACATATAGAATTTATTGAAAGACACAATGTAAATATTCGGTGTTTACGAAAGGAAAAGGGGGGGGGGGGTTGGTTTTTAAATATAGTGGATTTCTTATGATGCTTTAAAAATGATTAAAATACCATGCCATGTAAAGTGAGTGTAGCGATCGAATGTACCGTGCCCTTATCCTAGGATATGTGTCATAGCGATCTCCAGGCGCCCCAGTGCGTATCCTTAGGTAAGAGGGAGCTACATTTCCTCCATCTAATGCCTTTATGCACATCTCAAAATTTTATGTAAGGCCAACACCTTTGAGCAGAATAACCAAACATAAAATCAGAGACATCCCCCACCATACAAGTATAACAATTCATAATACTGATTTGAAATGTCACTTTGGTGACTGCATTCTCATCAGCACCCAAAAAGTCCGCAAACACAAGGGATACATCTTAATGTCATCCTCACATTCTTTATGGCATACCGTATGTGATAATGCAACATCAATAAACGCAAAAATTTGAATGCACAATCTCATTCTCACACACACGCTGAAGACATTCTCCGAAAACTTTATACGAGACTTTCGTAAAAGAAAAATCTCAGTAGAGTGACTATTGTGCGTCACCAGATACTGAACCGACCTCCTGAGACACGACAACCTCATGTATCTCCCTTATGACAAATTCATTGCATGAAAATTCACTAAAAAATGACTTTAGAATGTCTCAATTCTTTTTCCAATTGATTATCATGCAATCCTGAACATTGAAAATGAGACCCAAAACACGAGAACCTCATGTATCTCTCTCATACGATGTTCTAAGCATGAAAATTCAATTGAAATCGGATTTAGAATACCTTAATTCCTTTTTCTGGAGTTAAACTTTAATTTATTACTAATGTAATAAATCCAGAAAATAAAAAAGGTTATTTTATAAATTTTTCCGAACCCGGAAACTGACCCAAAACATCCCAGCGTACCTTTACAGGAAATATGGAATTTTTGGGTTTTTTTAAAAACATTGTAGCAAACGTGACATTGTGTGGCACGTGCACACCACGCATGGACAAATGTCGCGCATTCGTCGAAGCCACATGTGCGTGACGTGGACGGTCCGGACTGCGTGTCAATGCTTGAGCGCGAGTCGCGCGTGCACTTACTGGAGCGACGTGGTGCACTGCGATTGGCGCGTATGCTTGGCCTGCGTGCTACTGTAGCACCGTCAAGCGCGTGTGCCACACACACCCGACGGTCTCCCTTCCTCTGACGCTGGAGGCGATTTTCGGCATCCCAGGAGCCCTTTTTTGCTCCGTTCGGCCCGTTTTTAACTCGTTTTTCGTAGCTAACCTTACGTATACCACTTTTACGTAATTATATACGTAAAAAAACTAAAAAATAAATAAAAAATGAAGGAAAACCAAATGAGATAAAAACTGAAAAATTTTCGTTTCCGGTAATCCAATCACGTAACCACTCTGATACCACATGTAATACGTAGTGTGAGCCTTATTACGTATCCCGGATCTACATAAAAGGATAAAAAACGAAGATAATGCAGAATACCTAGATTTCGGTTCCACCTCTAATTCTGATGTCGATTCCGAGCTCCAAACGTCTTCGAATCTCCTGAGACCTTTAGTGAAAAGTGCTCACCGACTTACGGGCTAAGCCTTTCTACAATTTCCTCAAAACACGAGCTTCCCTAACGATTCAGGATTTCCTTATGCTCGTGAATGATCCATGAGTAACTGCAAGAGACCTTAATCTTTATATAGCCTCCATATCGGGCTTCCTCATCACAAGGCTGATATAAACCTGATCCATACTAATTGGAACCCATTTTTTACCCGAATTTCGACCCATTAATCTAAATCATTTATTGGACCACTTTATTATCTTTATCTAGATCAAATGACGCAACTTAACCGATAATTTATTTAAAAACCAAAATTGCAATTAAAGTTGTCCAACTTTATGAGACATGGACAAAATTATGCCTAAGGACAAAAATGTCTAACATTAGTTTGTATTATAGGATTGTTGAACCATCTTACTTAATATTGAGGTATCAAATAAAAGACTTCGTATCGTATGATAGGTATAATATTTTGTCGAAATAATCAATTCTAATGTATGTAACTTTTTGAATTTTTTTCATTCAATCTTTAAGTTTTTAAATTAAGGTACTAACTTTTAAAATGTTAACAATTCAGTTTAAAATATCAATCTTGTTAATAATTTATTAATTTAATTAATAAAGTTTTTATTATTGTTAATTAATAAAATTTTTGTTGTTCGTAATGTATAGGCAGTTGGGTAAAAGAACACTGGTCAACTAAATCTAAATGACCCATAATCATATCCAACAACCCAAATACCCTTTACCCTATTCATAATTCCAAAATCTGATTGTGGACTGACTTGGATTGCGAAGTCGGCACATCCATGCGCTAAGTGGGGTGATTGATTTTGCCAAAACAGTAATATGAAGAACAGGGAAAAATACGAAGAAAAGAGGAAAGAAAAGGAGAGAACAAGAAGGAAGAAATTAAAAGGAGGAGAGAAGACAGCAAATTACGAGAGTTAATTCATAGTTTTTAAAACAGTTACGAGGATTGTTTTATAGTACTCTCTTGTAAAATTACTTAACAACAATGGCGGGTTTTGACGATTTCAAGCATTTCTGTTGAGTTCCTTTAGATTTGAAGGTGTGGGTGGATTGGGGAGCCCACTCATAACAACTCCAGAGATGAGACAGTAGGAACAAGATGGCCAAATTGCAGTATCCTGTGCGTTTCTGTCGTCTGAGACTAGCGAGTGTCGAGAAAGACGTTGAATTTGGTTGAAAACGAAGAAGAATTGTAACCCGTATATGGTGGGCTGTCACATATTCATCAGGTCCCTGTTGCAGTAAGTAAGCAGTTTTAACAATTTGGTGCGATTAGTTCTCTGTCCAATAAAATTCATATCTCAATCCCCAACTTCCTTAAATATATATACTAAGAGTGACCGGATGGACGACCACGCAATCTATCCCAGTCGTCCATTTAATCTAACGGCTTACATTCTCTTTCTTCTGTTTATTGAAATATACACGCAATCTTCTGACCCAAATATTTTGTTATTTTGTTCAGATATGCACGCAATCTTACGAGAGGTTGTCATGTGGTGGCGCTTGTGATGACTATTTAAAGAGCGAAGAGCGAAAATAGATCTCTGTCTTTGTTTTTCCTCTCTGCCATTGCTTTCCTGTGCTTTTTCCATTCTATTTGTGGTTGTCGTGTAATTGTTGTTGGTGTCGAGACAATCTAGACGTGACGCCTAGCATAAGGTTGGCGCTTGTGACTATTTAAAGAGCGAAAATAGACCGACATTGCTTTCCTATGCTTTTTCCATTCTAGTTGTGGTTGTTGTAGCTGTTGTTGGTGTATCGTCTCTGTTTGCAGTTGTTCTTTACTTGTAAATCTTCTTAAAGTTTTTTTTTGTTTTGTTGTGTACAGATGAGGAGATTTATCATAAATTGCAAAGCTGCTACTTCACCACCGGCATCCTCTTTCTCATCTACTTTAATCTGAGCTAGCACGTTAACCTAGCATAAGGTTGTTCAGTTACTGAGTTTCGTTGTTGTTGCCGTCATTGTTGTTCTTTGTCCATTGTTGTTGTTCGCTCACAAGACTTGGATATACGAGATTTATCGTGTTGTCATGTTGCCATGGGTAAGACAGATGGCTCGAATACGTAAGATGTTGTAACCGCATCGTCTCGTAAATCTTCTTAAAGCATGTTTTGTTTTGTTGTGTACGAGATGAGGACATTTATCATAAATTGCAGTCGCTCGCTACTTCACCACCTGGCATCCTCTTTCTCATCTACTTTAATCTGAGCTATACGTTAACTAGCATAAGGTTGTTCGATTCTTGCATGTCGGATCTTGTTATCTCATCGTCTCGGTTTAGATGCTTTTTTGTTTTGGTGTGTACAGATGTTTCCCCACTTTCGTTGTTGTTGCCGTTCGTTGTTGTTGTTTGTCCTTGTTGTTGTTCGCCACTGACAGACTTGGATATAATGAGATTTATCATGTTTTCATGGGTAAGACAGATGGCTCAAATACGTAAGATGTAGTGAGACTTACGAAAAGAGTCGTCAAACAAAGAAGGCCTAGTGCGAGTTGGATATAAGGAGATTTGTGATAAATTGTAAAGGCACTAAGCAGATTTATCATGAATTTCAAAGTCGCTACTTCATCACCGACATCTTCTTTCCTTGTACATCTCTTTTTATCATGTCGAAAGGAACTCCTCCGCCAAAGCGAGAGGTTCATCTACTAATGTGAAATAGGATGCCCGGAACAAAGGCGTAGTGGAGACTTAGATATGAGTACATTCATCGTTAGTCTATGTTGATATAGCGACTACTTGTGATGCAATAGGAAGATTGTTAATGTGTTCACCAAGATTTTCTTGTAGTCATAAAGTTTTAGAAGGCGATTGCGAGATATGAATAATATAGTAATCGCACATTTCGCCGTGCTATTTTTCAAGAATGTGATATATCGCTTTGTAAAGTTTTATGTTTTTTACCGCTTCTTAATTGGAGGTGATTTGCTTTACTTTGTTTTTCCATCGTCGCTTTTCCCGCCATTTCAAGAATTGTGATATTAGATAACATAATAAGGTAATCGCATATCGCGCTTCGTTCTAATTGAAAAGCATGACGAGGAAGAGAAAAACAGAGCGGAGTAGGCAAAGTAGACAAAGTTAAAAATAGATGGAGTTGAAAAAGTTAACCAACTTATCAATATAGCGGAGATGAAAAAGTATCATGTTGCCATTTGAAGAATTGTAATATTAGATACCATAATATGGTAGCTGTACATATAAACCGTGCTAAAATAGTTGACCAAGTTATCAATATAGGCGGAGTTCAAAAAGTAGACGAAGTTAACAATACGGGGAGAATACAAAGGTTAGGCGAAGACATAAAGGCAAAAGCGGACGATCTGAACAAAAATGCAGGCGAAGCCTAAAAGGCATTTAATCAAAAGGCGGCCGCAAGTTCAATTTCCTTGTGATTTGTTTTGGCTGTTTTTCCAGCCATTTCAAAGCGAGAGGTTCATCTACTTTAATGTGAAATAGGATGCAGGAACAAAGAAGGCGTAGTGGAGACTTGGATATGAGTACATTCATCGTTAGTCTATGTTGATATAGCATTACTTGTGATGCAATAGGAAGATTGTTAATGTGTTCACCAAGATTTTCTTGTAGTCATAAAGTTTTAGAAGGCGTATTGCAGATATGAATAATATAGTAGCGCACATTTCGCCGTGCTATTTTTCAAGAATGTGATATATCGCTTTGTAAAGTTTTATGTTTTTACTTTCGCCGCTTCTTAATTCGGAGGTGATTTGCTTTGCTTTGTTTTCCATCGCCCGCTTTTCACGCCATTTCAAGAATTGTGATATTAGATAACATAATAAGGTAACTGCACATATCGCTTCGTTCTAATTGAAAAGACAGACGAGGAAGAGAAAAACAGACGGAGTAGGCAAAGTAGACAAAGTTAAAAATAGATGGAGTTGAAAAAGTTAACCAACTTATCAATATAGGCGGAGATGAAAAAGTATCATGTTGCCATTTGAAGAATTGTAATATTAGATACCATAATATAGTAGCTGTACATATAACCGTGCTAAAATAGTTGACCAAGTTATCAATATAGGCGGAGTTCAAAAGTAGCGAAGTTAACAATACGCAGGAGAATGCAAAGGTCGAGCGAAGACATAAAGACAAACGAAAAGCGGACGATACGAACAAAAACAGACGAAGCCTAAGCGGGCGAATCGAAAGGCGAGCCTTAAGTTCAATTTCCTTGTGATGAAGTGGCGAGCTGTGACGAACTACATCAAAGTTCAACATGGTTAAATATATCATAAAATCAAAACGAAAGCCTAATATTTTTAGGACAATAAATTCATTTTTAGGTGAACTTGAAAAGCGGGCGAAGTGTGAAGAGTCGAAGTCAGCGTATTATTTATTCTTTTGCATTCTCCGTCGGTTTTCTACTTAAATACATTATTATACGACGTCTCAAAAAGTAGGCGAAGTTAACAATACACACGGAGAATACAAAGGTCGACGAAGACATAAAGGCAGCATTTAAAAGCAGACGTCTGAACAAAAACAGAGGCGAAGCCTAAGCGAGGCGAATCGGAAAAGCGCGACGGAAGTTTAATTTCCTTGTGGCGAAGTGATGAGTCGTGACGAACTACATCAAAGCTCAACATGGTTAAATATATTATCAAATCAAAGCGAAAGCCTAATATTTTAGGACAATAAATTCATATTTAGGTGAACTTGAAAAGCGAGCGAAGTGTCAAGAGTCGAAGTCAACGTATTATTTATCCTTTTGCATTCTCGTACGGTTTTCTACTTAAATCATTATTGTACTTAATCATTTTTCTTAAATCATTATTCATTAAAATCATATATCTCAAGTCATTTTGACTTAATATGCTTTTCAATAGTTTAGTGTGTTTTCTTCTTTTCATCATTATTTCGTTTTGACTTAACAATGTCGTCCTTTTTAAGTGCCTGATTTTCTCATCACGTAGATTGAGTTTTCAATTAATAGGTGCAATCTTCTAGCGCTATAATAATCTCAAACACCGCCAATAGCGTATTGTAGAAGTAGACCGGGCGAGATTGGCGTTTCAATTCATACGTTAACGTGTTGCGAACTAACCAAACATGAGGGCTGCAAAGAGAAGAAGAGGACCGAGTAGATTGGCGTTTCAATTCATACATGATAGATTTCTCACTGCTACTCTGACAGTTGACCTTCTACAATTATTTTATCTTCTTTGGAAATTAGTGCGATTGCTTCCCTTGACTCTTCTTGCTGACAGGATGACCTTCTACAATCATTTTCTATTTTTCGCAAGAAGAAGATGACCAGAATAGAGATTGCTTGAATCTTGAAAGAACCGCTTATTCAATTGAGTTTTGTGACTAACTCAAAATGATTCTTAATTCACGCGTGGTTTTCTTCGTGTACTTTTGCAAAACTTACGTCTCCTTTTGCTTTCGTCTGCTTTTGCTTTCATTTGGTTTTGCTTCTATCGTTTGAATTCATAGGTGAGAGCCACATAATTTTTTACCAAACCAGAGCAGAGGTCGACGCTTCAATTCATAGGTGATAGATTTCTGACCTGCTACTCCTGACAGGTTGACCTTCTGCAATTATTTTCTCTTCTTTGGAAATTAGTGTCATTGCTTCCATTCTTTGTTCTTCTGACAGTTGACCTTCTACAATCATTTTCTGTTTTTCGCAAGAAGAAGATGACTAGAACTGCTTTGGTATCCTGCTACTCCTGACAGGTTTACCTTCTACAATTATTTTCTCTTCTTTTTCCATTTGCTTTTCAACTTCCGCCTGCTTTTCAACTTCCGTCTTGTTTTCATCCTCTCCTTTTTCATCATTGTTTGTACTTCATCAAAATCAACGCTGCGAATAGCGTATTGCGAAGTAAGCGGAGAAGAGATTGACATTTTCATTCATAGGTGAGGCGACATAATTTTTTACCAAACCAGAGCAGAGGTCGACGTTTCAATTCATAGGTGATAGATTTCGACTTCGCTACTCTGACGAGTTGACTTTCTGCAATTATTTTCTCTTCTTTGGAAATTAGTGTCATTGCTTCCATTTACTCTTCTTCCTCACAGGTTGAGCTTCTACAATCATTTTCTATTTTTCGCAAGAAGAAGATGACTAGAACTGCTTTCGTATCCTTTCCATCGTCTGTTTTGACTCCGTCTACGATTTAAAAGCGATTTATCTGAACAAAAAGCAGGCGAAACAAAAGCAGACGAATCACAAAGGTTTTTGTAAAAAAGAAAGCTCAAATGTTTCCCATTTCTTGCATTAAGTCATGCAATTCTAATGTGTTTTCGGAAACGCACGGTTCGTTGAAACAAAGTATCAATGGGTGCACATCTTCGTTAAACCATTAAGTGAAGAAGGGTTCAGGGAAATCAGACGGAATCTGAACATGGTTAAATATATCATAAAATCAAAACCGAAGGCGAATATTTTTTGGACAATTAATTCATATTTAGGTGAACTTGAAAAGAAGACGAGGTGCGAAGAGTCGAAGTCAACGTATTATTTATGCTTTTGCATTCTGCGTCTGTTTTTCTACTTCGTCTGTTTTTGTACTTTTTTTGTTTTTCATCGTTTGTTATTCATTAAAATCATAAAACTCAAATCATTTTGACTTAATATCCTTTTCAATAGGTTCCGTGTGTTTTTTTTCATCATTATTTCGTTTTCACTTAACAATCTCATCCTTTTTAAGTGCACAGATTTATTCTGTCGCGTAGATTGAGTTTTCAATTAGTAGATCGAGCGAGATTGGCGTTTCAATTCATACGTTAACGTGTTGCGAACTAACCAAACATGAGGACCTGCAACTTGCGTGCCCCGCTTTTGCTTCTATCTCGCTTTTCAACTTCGTCTTGTTTTCATCCTCTCCTTTTCATCATTATTTGTACTTCATCAAAATCAACTTCGCCAATAGCGTATTGCGTAAGTAAACACCAGAACACAGATTGACGTCTTAACTCTTCTTCCTCACAGGTTGACCTTCTACAATCATTTCGTCTTCTTACGAAGCTTGGCTTTTTGCATCCGTTTGTCAATCAATCATTCAAGGGCCATTCCTTTGGCATCAAAATAACTTACAACCAAATTTGATCTACGGCGCACGATAAGTGACACCTTTAACGCGTTCATATTATAACATCTTACCTGTTTTCCTGTCTTAACCCTTAAAGCAAATCTATCCCAACCACTGAAACATTTTGTGCAGGCAAACTTTACTTGTCTCAAGTACCCTCTTCTTTTAGTGATCAAATTCTCCGTTCTAGATTACATTGCATTTATACTCCATTTCTTTAAGGCCCCTTCTTATTCTTTCTTTGCATTCTTGAGTACTAAGGTATATATGCTTAGGTTAAATAAATTTATTACCTTTTACTTTACATTGCATGTATACTCCATTTTTCTAGGTCCTCTGCTTATTCTCTGCTGCATTCTTAGTGTAGTCGGTATCGTAGTTAAATGAAATAAATTTATTTTATAAATTCTGCTATAGTTATTTAAATGGTTTATAATCATATTTGTTGGATAAATTGTTTGTTAGAGCATAAGCAGAATGTTTTTTTATATGTTTCTTGTGATACGATTTATAATATATATTCAATTTTATTGTTTCTATATATATATCGATATAGCTATATATATATATATATATATATATATATATATATATATATATATCAATGCATGTAGGCTGTATATATATATCGACAATTCATTTGTATCGAACATCATGAATGGATAGATCAAAGGCGTTCTTTTATGCGATTCCTCAGGTATTTACATATGGATAGAAATGCTAAAAGACGTCAAAAATATGTCGAAATGACAAATGAAAAAAAACAAGAATTGTTGCGACGGCGTAGACAAAATTGAACTGCAAAAAACACAACTTCCACCTCATCTACACTTCAGCAAAGAATTTCTCCTCAACAGAAGGATTCTTTCATTAATATCGAACCTTCCACCAGTCAACTTTGGAGTCATGAACCCTCTTTTCATCAAATACGTGACCCCTGTATTGATATCCATGCTGATCGCATAAGTGAAGGTAACTTTTTTTCACTATATTGAAACTATTTCCAACCAAACTATTCCATATAATGATAATGTCCTTTTTATACGTTTCAAGGGATAAATCATTGCACATTTCCTTCAACATTAAAATCGTTGCAGAATTTACCAGTTGAACCTCAGCGGCTCCTTACATTCCAGATTGTCAATATTAAGCAAAAGCGATTTTACCTTGAACCTCCATCGTTTTGTTGCTCGTCGGACAAATTTCTATTGTTGCTCCTCGGATGCCTTATGCTTTAAAGTGTTTGTTTCTAAATAGCGACGAAGAATCCGAACATTTGAGAAAGAATGTTCGTACATACAATAACAATCTAGCTTTCACCGTATGGAGCGGATATGATCGTGGCCTCACGAAAAACACAATGGGAGTTTATACATTCCGTGTTCAAGGACAAGTTTACCATTTCCTTGACGGTTTAGTCTTAAACAAGCAATAAAGTATCCGAGTCCAACTTTATTTCTTTGATACGGATGAAGAACTACAACAAAGGGTGAGCAGTTACGATAAACTTCGTGAAAGTACATTGAAGGCGATTATGACAATTCTTGAAGATAATCCTTATGCTAGGTTCTTTCGCCGTCTTAAAGATATTCCTTCCCTTGAAAATCAGCAAATTGTTCTCAGGTGTTATCCCGGTCTTGATCAGCGCGTTTACAATCTTCTTACTACATCACAAGTAGCTGCTATATGGATGGCGATGATGAACAGCATGATAAATCTCCTCATATCCAAGTCTACAGTCACGCAGGTCCCAGCTATAGAATTCGATCTTATTATGCATGCTACGACCTGCTTCAATACCCAGTTCTGTTTCCACGGGGTGAATCAGGATGGTATCCTCGCATTAAGCGGTTAAATTCACAAACAAATAGCAACAATGATTCTGATCAAACAAGCGGTGCTCCTTTATCCACTTTTACTGAACCAGCTGAATTATTTGCTCTCGAAAACATAGGTTAGTTTGTGCTTATTCCTTGGTTGCCAAATATTGTCTAATTGGTCTAAATTCATTTATCATTTTTCTTGCTATTACTAATTACTCAAGAAGCGAACTCCAAACATGGCGTAGTATCTGCGAGAGAGTATTACTGCTATCGACTTCAAATGAGAAGTTACGATGAATCCATGCTTATCCACGACTTAAGACTACTACAACAATTCGTTGTTGGTTCTTATATAAAGATTGAAACATCACGGCTTGACTTCCATAGGAAAAAGCAGAGCTAAAATCTGAGCAGAAATTTTGCGAGGTGTTTTAGATAGCGTTAATATTGGTCAAGCTGAAGCTTCTACAATTGGCACGAGTTGTCCTCGGCTTCATTTATAAGCGCCCGAGGACATGAAGCGGCGTTATCTGGATGCAATGGCTCTAGTGCAAAAATATGGGAAACCGGATATTTTCTCACTATGACTTGCAACCCTATGTGGAAGGAAATACAAGACAATCTGAAATTCCACGAAAAAGCACAAGGCAGACGATTTATTGTCAGAGTGTTGAGGCAAAATTTGAGATTACGAAAATGAGTTGATCAAAAAGCAATTTTGGAGATGTTGCGCATTTGTTTACGTAATTGAATTTCAAAGCGTGGATTCCCTCATGCTCACATGCTTCTAATACTTCAACCACAATTTAAGTTGTTGAATCCAGATTCTATTATCAAATCATATCATTTGAAATACCTAATCGATCACAATTCCAGATTATATTCTCTTGTCATTAAGCATATGATCCACGGTCCTTGTGGTTTTATGAACAAACACTGCCCTTGCATGAGAAATGGTGTATGCAAAAGTCACTACCCCAAGTTTTACTCCTTTCCTTTGTCCATGGCGAAGGCAGTTATCCTCGCTATAGGCGTAGAGATGATGGAAGAAAAGTTAAAATTTCGGACACGAGGTTGATAATAGATGGGTGGTTCCTCATAACTTGTACCTTCTCATGTTGGTTGGTTGCCACATTAATGTTGAAATATGTTCCCTTTGTGAAGCTTGTTAAATATTTATACAAATATGTGTTTAAAGGCCACGACCTTGTGAACTTCGGCGTCAACGATCAAGAAAGCGAGGTGCGATATTGTGAAATAACTAATTTCCAAGAAGGCGTTGGATTTCACCTCCGAAGCTTTATGGCGCATATATGAATTCCGCCACGAGATTAATCCATCCATCTATATACTCCAAGTTCACCTTCGGATCAACAATGTGTTTCCTTCGCAAAAGATGCTAATTTTGTCGTATTTATTGAGGAATATTGACTTCACCAAAACAATGCTCACACAATTTTTTTGGACCAATTCAACAAATCAAAAGGCTGCAGAAATGAAATGTCTGTATGCGGATTTCCCCCAACATTTTGTTTGGAATCAAAAACAAGGGCGTGGTCGAAAGAAAGCGGAGAAAAGTCATAGGACGATTAATTCTTGTTGACCCTCGAGAAGGAGAAAGGTATTACTTGAGATTATTCTTTGGCAAATGTTAGAGGACCAACATCGTTTGACAATTTGTTAGCTGTTGATGGTGAAAAGTGAGCTATTTGTGGATCTTTGCATTGCAATTAGGATTGCTAGCATCGACTCTTACATCGACAAACACTTGTGAAGTGTCATATTTCAAATGCCAACATCCCTCAGATTGTTATTTGCTACACTCTTGTTGTATTGCTCACCGGCAAATCCTAGGGAACTTTGGCAAACTTTCGTCGACCACCTCTGCTCTGACTACTTATATGCTTATTCTTCTTCTAATACGTATACATGTGATGATATTACAAAAATGGCTCTTCAAGATATCAATAAATCTCTCCAACAAATGGGAAAAAGCTTAGCTGATTATCATTTCACTGAACATGAATTTCGTACTGATTACCGTGAGCAGCAGACTAAGGAGGTAGAATGTGAGATGAATATAGAGATTGATGAAGAAGACCTCTTATTACAATCAAAACTAAACAGCGAACAAAAGCACATAGTTGATTTAATAATGAATTCAGTTCTCACTTCAACGACTGCAAGTTATTTTATCGATGGTCCCGGGGGAACAGGTAAAACTTTCTTATATCGAGCTCTTCTTGCAACTTTACGATCGCAAGGACATATTGCAATCGCAGTGGCGACATCAGGCGTTGCTGCGTCAATTCTTCCTGGCGGTAGGACAGCTCACTCAAGATTTAAAATCCCGCTCGATTTATCAAAGCAAAAAGTTTGTCAGCTGAGCAAACAGAGCAGTGTTGCAAAATTGATATTTGAATCCAGCCTTATTTTATGGGACGAGGCTTCCATGGCAAAAGGAGAAGCCATCGAAGCATTTCACAGCTTACTTCAAGATATCATGAACTCTGATAAGCCTTTCGGCGGTAAAATTGTTGTATTTAGTGGCGACTTTCGCCAAACATTGCCAGTTATTCACCAAGCAACGAAACAACAACTCATTAATTCAAGTCTTGTAAATTCACATCTCTGGCGCCATATCTCTAAATTCTGTTTAACAACAAATATGAGAGCTATCTCAAATCCAAATTTTTGTGATTTCTTATTGCGGGTTGGAGAAGGCTCTGAACCAATGCATGAACAAGATCAAATATGTTTACCAAATGAACTCATTATTCCTTACGACAACAAGGATCAATCTGTTAATAGGTCACTTCTTTTTCATTAAGCGACATACTACCCTTTTTTCCATTACGATTATATTTTCATAATATACAATTATCCTCACTAGGTTATTGGAAAACATCTTCCACGAAGTGAGCTTATATTCATCAGACCCATATCGGATGATAAGCAGATCGTGCTATGTCCAACAAATAGTTGTGTTGATGAAATTAATGACATCATGATTGAGAAATTAATAGGAGATTTGCATTCATATGTGAGTTTTGACAAGGCGGTTGATCGCGGACATCAAGTGATTATCAAGATTTTCTCAATTCTTTGAATCCTAAAGGCCTACCTCCTCATAAGCTTTTCTTGAAAGAAGGCTCTCAATTATGCTTACGAGAAATTTAAATCCAACGGAAGGATTATGCAATGGAACAAGGTTGATATGCGAGACAACTAAAGATCATACAATTTCAGCTGAAATTGTGTTTGGACCTCACAAAGGAAAAATCATTTTATACCTAAGATTCCCTTGCAATCTCCGTGAGCGAAAAAATGGAATTCCTTTCATCAAAACACAATTTCAATTCGCTTTGTGTTTTGCAATGACTATAAACAAATCTCAAAGTCAAACACTTGATCATGTTGGAATTTATCTCCGTCAACTGTTTTTCACACGCAGGCGATTATATGTAGCTCTATCAAGGCGCGAACTCTGAATCGATTAAAGTTCTTATTATTCTGGAACTTTTCAATCTTGATTTGGAAAAAGACAAGGAATATTGTTTTCCGTGAAATATTCAATTAGTCAAATTATAACACATCAAATTTCGTCTCGGTATATTATTTGTTTGTTTTCTCAGTTCACATTATTATTTGTCTTGGCTTCACCATCCAACATTTTCTTTCGGCATGGATAATTGTTTATTGATAAACAAAATTTTCCACAGGCGCAATCATGGTCTTGTCAGTGATGGTCCAAGAAAAACAACGGTGGTTGCTTGGTGAATTCACCGACTAGAAGACAAAAGTTTGTCTTCTGCGATTACGAGGTATATCGATTACACTTTCTTCCTTTTAGATTTTTTCAACTTACCTATCCACAATTCCTTCATAATTAACAGGGCAAGTTGAGGGTATCATATTCAACAATGATATCCAAAGAATTGGGGACATCTTATAGCTGTGTCAGCAATATATCATTTCTAATGCAATTGTCAAATCAATTCCCCTCGGTATCAAACTAAAAATTTGGAATCGGTGGATTCTCACCGGCCATACGGTCATCGAACTGTGACACAACACGATCGTCATCCCTCGATTTTCAACTTCACACCTTTCCAAGTCTTATGGACTATGTCGACGACAAGCGTAAATCTGTTGGTCAGATGCTTAATACATTTGTTCATACAATGTTACAATAACTTTTCCCTTAGTGATTACATTAATCTTTAACACATGATAGATATTTTGGCCGTCGTCGTTGAAGTGTTGGAAAAAAAAGATGTCATGAGAGGCGAAAAAGCTTCGATTGTCCAAAATTTGTTATCATGAATAAAGTAATTCTCACTCTGTATCTTTGTGTCTATTTTGTGTCGAGATAAACAAATTTATCATCTTCTCGTGTCTGTGGTTTTTGTAGGCAACAAACAATCATACTATCGCTTTGGAATTGTTTTGTTGAGAGCGAGGGCTAGAAAATTATGGACTCACTTCACTCTCATCCGGTTATTGTTTGCACAAAAGCGAAAGTTAATTTCTTTAACGGTATTATTTCCTTCCTCATAATAACACATCTTACTCTGTCCCTTTTCATTCTATCTAAGAAAATGTTTGTTAAATGTTAGTGTTGCATTGTCAGCGTGGTTCGACTCGACCATCCTCGTTGACCCACCCATGCGAAGTTGTGGATCTCAAAATTGGTAATCCATTATGTTACCTACAAAGTTATTAACATTTTGTTACAAATTATATGCAATTTACAAATGTCTTTATTTTGTCCGTATATAATTACTATATTCTGAGAGCACAACGAAATAACAACGACATCAAAAGCGTTGTCGGTGGAAAATCTTACTTTACATATAATCCTCGTATATCTTACGGTTCTCATCGAGAATATCACCAAGATCATGTCTCTAGATTCTCGCCCAAGGTAATCGCATCTACATATTCCGCTCACATATTGAATTTGAAACTTCTTCCTCTGAACATTTTTCTGACTTTTCCTTAGATATCATGGATTGAAGCCAAAATATCTTTTAGCACATTTGCAAAATTACGGTATATGACATGCAACAAATGCTTAGGTCTCATTCTTTGCATCTGGAGTTCTCTTGATTGCAATTCTTGTAGAGAAAGCAGACAGCAGAGCCAAGGTTTGTGCTTTATTTGCAATCTTCCATTTCTTGCTTATTCTTTCCGTGTCGATCCATAATTTTGCATAACTTTTAACTTCCATGTCACTGCACTACTTTTTGCCTACCCTTCTCCTTTTGACTATTGTGACTTTATTGAGCAGATCTTGATATGACATGGATTTGACCGATTTAAACCGGAACTATAACGGCTTCGATTTTGCCGACCTCGCTAAAAACTATTAAACTTTACATTGTTGAAGCTATGAAGTATTACAATAAGGTTATATTTTCCTTCCTTCTTTCATTTACATTTCAGTTTAATCACCGCAAGTATCTTCATCTACTTATTCCGACAATGGACAAATTTTTTCCGTTATAAGAACATCGATCTCCCTTGGAGAAACTATCGCCTGATTGAAAAGCGATAACTTTCTTACGCACGTGAAGCCGGCAAACACTTTCGGTCTTGAGGGGTGCAACGATTCTTGTTGTTCTTGCCGGAAAATTGATGATCATGAAATACAACAGACTTCACTTTCACCGCTCTTAGGTGCTTCTTATTCTTACTTCATCTTGATTTTATCTATAACATCATCGTAATTATTTACGTATGTGGCATTTAGTTTAAATTCATCTCCACTTATATTGCTTGCTTAATATATGTTGGTTTACGATATTTTAGGATAAAATTCTGATTCTTCTTCGTCACTAAACAATGTCTCGAAAAAGATTCTCCGATCTTTGAATACCACTCGCCGTCACAAATGGATAAGCCGATAAGCAGCAGCGAATGTACGCCACAATCAGAGGCCCAATCTACTACAAATACCCGTCGTAATAGGAAAAACCAGATTCTCATAACTTTTGACTTGTATTTAGAACTTTAAATGCATAGCGCTTCTTGATTCTTTCTTCTTGAATCTTCAAAAAACAATTATTGATTGGCGTCGTACCTAACGAAACTGAATCTTGCATGTGCTTAAATGCGCTTTATCAACTTCATTTATGTTGTTAACCGTACGTGTTGTTAACCGTCTATATTGTGAACTCCTACCGTGTTGTCACCTTAAATACGTGTTGTGAACTTAAATGCGTGTTGTTAACCGTCATCTTATAAACCGTCTATGTTCTCAACTTAAATGCGTGTTTGTATCTCTTCCCATACTTAAATGCCTTTTCGACTTCGTCTATTTCTCAACTTAAATGCATTTTCTTGACTTCGTCCATCTTCGCTCCGGTTATTAGATCTTACGGATCGAACTCCTATAGTTCAATCTTTTTCAATCCTTTGGTTTACGGAATATCCTCAGCGTTATATCGTGTCGGTTCACGATGATGGAGTTTGTATTATATCATCTAATTTCTTTGAACTGTTTCCACTCCCCATGTCATCTTCGTTATGCGGTTGCGAACTATCATCATCAACATGAGTAGCCTACAAGCATTCCTGACAGGTAATCTTGTGAAAAGTCTTCAACACCTTGACAAAAAACTGACAAACAACTAAGGTGTTCTTCATCGTAATATGAACTAACAAATTTAAACCGATTAACTTGATGTCATTTACAACCGCATTAAATTTTAGTTACCGATTCCATAATCCTTCTTGAAGTATCTGAATTGACTAATCCTTCTTGGAAACTATACATGCACATTTAAGCTGTTTTTAACTTTTCTCAAGGTAAATCGTTTCTCTTTCACTTTATCATCCTGCAGTATTGCCCTCATTTAACACACTGCAACTCTTCAACTTTAATTTTTCCTTAACCGACTACATATCTTCCTGCCGGACACCTGCTGATACCTCTATATCTAAACTTATTCTTCTTTTAAAAATGTTTTGGTAAATACTAACTTCTTTTCACAAAGGCTGTGGTGAATCAAAGTTAATCAAACCTTTTAAATTTTGTTTAAAAACTAAGTGAACATAAGAGCTGTGAGCTTGGAGAAGATGATGGAGGAAGCTTGCGGCGAACAAGCTTAAAGATGATTGGCCTGAGAAGAGATGAAAGCTTAGGATTTTCTCAAAACCCTTTTCATTCGATTTCAAAACCCACCATCATCCACCTCTTTTAGTCTTCAAATAGGTGTTTTCATACGCATATGGCCACATGTCACACACCAACACCATCTTCATTTTGTCTTTTAGTCATTTAATAATTTTAAATGCAACTTTTGACAAAGCCTATAAAAGCTTCCTCTCCATCGGCGTAAGTCACATATATATATATATATCATAACAAATATATCTGAAAAAAAAATAAAATAGAATAAGAAAGCGCCAACTTCATATTTTCTTCATCTTCATACGCCTTTTGTCTCGGTTTGATCTTCCTCCCTTTGACATAATGGTTTCATTTAATTCTCCCATATTCTTCTTCATTTCTTCTTCTCCCCTATTTGTTATAATAAAAAATAATTAATGGTCATGACTCTGCATAAATTTTGTGACATCTTACGCATATCTATCATCCTAAATCGCACGTCTGTCATCATCTTCTCCATTCGATTCATTGTTTCCTTACATTCTTTTACTTCTTGACTTAAACTTTGTACTTCATTATGCAAGTCACAAGGCAAAGAAGGTTGATCATTATCTGTTGGGAGTTCTAGAAAGCATAGCTGTAGCATCATATCGTTCTGCAGATCGGATGTAGTCCTCTGCTTTCCTTTTGGACCCACCTTACATTATCTTAGTAAACCCTCGCGCTGAATCCTAGCTGTGTTCTCGAATCTCTGTTTCTCTTTGTTCAGATCCTTGAGCCCATTACATTTATAGTACCTAAATTGATAGCACTTTTATAGGGACTCTTAGGTCTTTTCCACTTCAAGATGAATTCGATTCTCTGAAAACTCTTGTCAACGACATCTTTGTCGGATAACTTGTTGTATCTTTCATTCTTTTCACCATATAATGAAAGATCAAAATGGTAAATTCTTGGTTGGTGGTTCAGCAGGTAGAATAGGCACTGCTCATCCAAGGTAGTTACTAAGTGTGTTGAACCCGCTCTTGGTATGATGCAGTTGAGCAAAATCGCATGAAGAATCCTAGCTTTTGGGACCAGACTTGAGGTCTTCCTTTCCCATATGTCATTCACTCCATAAAGCTGTTTAGTAACATCTTCTTCCTTTAAACCGACCCTGGTCATCCATTTCGCCTTGCTACAAAGCTTCTCTCCAACGGATGAACATCCAGTAACCTTCTCAATCAAGTCCATTGTCACAATAATGCTAAGTCCGTCTACCGTTGAGACAATAGTCTTTTCCACCATCTGTGCATACTTCCAAAAATCAAATACCTGATTTGGATATACATCCTCTCGGACTTCGAAGAAATTTCTCCAACCGCATCGAATAATCTCCGGTTCGATATCCATTCCATCTCTTGCAGAGATTGAAGTCCACATGCTTTCCATACATCATAGCTCCGTCCATTGCTTCGATTTTAATCTAATTCGGATAATCTGTTCTTGATGGTTATGTCCTTGGAAAGGATTTTGAGAGAGAAAGATAACACCTCTAAAGGTTGATGCTACTCGAGCGGTTTACGATTTGAAGTTATACAAAGGGCCTTGTCGGTAGTGCTCTGAAGTCGTTGGGATTCTCAAGACTGAAATTTTCCTCAAATCTGAACATATTAAATATATAAAAATTCATAACTAAAGGCCAATATTCTTTGGACAATTAATTAATATTCGTGAATGTTAAAAGCAGACAAAATGTGACAAGTAGACGAAAGAAGGAAAACCAGACGGAGTATCAAAATCGGACGAAAGCAAAAGTAAAAAACGAACTTCACTAAATAACTGCTTGTTTCAAGGTTCAAGAAGCAAGATTGAAGAAGCAGTTGAACACTAAGGTTATTAATAAGACTCGAAGTCAACATATTATTTATGCTTTCGCATTCTCCGTCTATTTTTCTACTTCAAATGCATTTTTGTACTTCTTCTGTTTTTCTTCGTCTATTATTCATTAAAATCATATATGTCAACTCATTTTGGCTTTACATACTTTTCAATAGGATCCGTCTGCATAGTTTTTCCTGTCACGTAGATTGAGTTTTCAATTAATAGGTACAATCTTCTAGCCGCTATAATAATGTCAAAGAGTTTCCGTCTAAAAATAATAATCATGTCAAACACGCCAATAGCGTATTGCAGTGAACGAGAACACAAAATGGCGTTTCAATTCATCGTCATAGACTTCGGACACGGTCAAAATAATTTATTTGTATAACGTATTCGAGTAAGCAAACATGAGGATCGCAAGCAGTTGAGCTATTGACTTTACTCTTTTATTAGGCGACTATATATCTTCCTTCTTAGACACCTAGCGATAACTCTATATCTAAACTTTGAAAATCCATTTCATACAACTAAAAAAAACCTTAAGTTATGATAGCGCTTGAATGTAAAATCTTTAAAAAGCGGTTAATGAGTTAAGTTACGTAACTAACTCGACTTCCTCTGTGTTCACACCGTGCGTGTTCGACTTAAATCATCGACTTCCCCCGTGTTGAAATAAATGCATGTTGGACTTCCTCATCTTGACTTTATGCGTGTTCGATTTAAATACATCTAACTTCCTTTTATTTATTTTGTTTGTGATACATCAAAATATTTTTAAGTTGAGTCATTTGGACTTAACAATCTCCTTTAACAAATCATGTAAAGTTAATTTGTTATAATTTGATGATCACGAATTATATACAAGGAAAAATACAATCTTATGAAAATAAAAAAACTTATCTACAAAACTTCTTCTTTGACTTCTTCCTTTCTCAAATGCGCTACATTTACAATTTGCTTTTCTCAACATCCTTTTCTCGTCCGCTCTCTTCTCCTTTGTTCATTCTCTTCTCCTCCTATTTGTTATAATAAAAATCATTAAGGGCGGCGACTCTTTAGTAGTTCTGTCATCATCTTCTTGAGATAATTCATCGTCTCCTTCAACTCATTGAATTCCCCGTGTCTACTGAGTTCATCTTGAGTCCTTTGGGTAAGGGCGATTGATCTTCATCTGCGAGGGAGCGATGTGAGCATAATTGTAGTAGTATAAGCATCGAGGTCGGAGTGTACTCCTCATTAAGCACAATAGGCGGTGGGCGAATCAGCGTATCGACTTCACGAAGATTCAAGTCAAATGGGCGAGCGACATCGATGCTTGTCTTCCTTGCGAGGTAGCGCTTGTGCTTGAATATCTGATGTATGAGATAGGGTCTATCATGAAGCTGTGTCAACGAGGATTCGATGAATGTCCCTCTCATTATTCTTCCCCATTGGACGGTCTTCTTGCTTATCGGTATAGTTGCATTTCGCATCGTCTTTATTTTGTGTAAAAGCGCATGCCTCATTAATTTCGCACTTCTTACGCTATTTGATGCGAGGACGGATCATCACTATCTTCTTGAAATAGCCCGACTTCCCTTATTCAAATTCAATGGATATCGTGGCTGTATATGCGGTATAACCTTTATTACGATGCGTTACGTATTTGGATAAATAGTGCACGATCGAGAACACATTTGAGTAGGGTATGGCCTTGTACCAGCGTACCTTAAAGTATCATAGAAGTTCCTTTCGTCTTCATTCAAAATGTGCCATGACTCACTATTTATCAAAATAGGTCGCAAGATAACCTTTATTTGTCTTCTGGGTTGGCTGAAGATAGCGATTGAAGTACTCCTTCTTGTCACGTTTTCAACCAGTCTGACTTCAAGCTTATCCTTTCTTAAATATTCAGAATAGTCATGAGCGATCAAACTAGATTCAGCAGATACTTCCTTTGGTGTCCTCACTAAAGTTGAATCTGCTGTAACTTCAGTTGATCATTAACAAGAGTACTCGAACAGTTAAGCTCCTTTGGTTGGTTAACGAGGATATCACGAACTACTGCTTTGCTCATTTGCTTTTTGTCTTTGGCGGCATCGAGATTTCTTTCTTCCGACTAACTTCCCTAGCGGTCTTCCTTGCCTCTGTTAGTCTTGAAGTTTTGTCGGCTTCACCTTTTCTCTTCTCGCTTCGCCTTTCTCTTCTTCTTGGTCTCCTTGGTTTTATGCCTCTATCCTCTTCGAATAGAGACTAAGGATCTTGTTTGTCTAGGTGCACCACATGGAGAAGATTACGCTTCACTCTGTTCTCGATATTCTTTTGTTCTTGTTGCCTCGAGTCCGAATCCTCCGTGATCTCTTTCCCTTCTTTGTAGCTTCACTTAGAAGACTTTCTCCTTGTCTTTTAGCGCCTTGTTACATCCTCCGGGATTGGCTTTCTTGATTTGAAGATTCGCTTTGTTTTATCAACGGTCTTCTGACACTTTCCTTATTTCATCGGGCCGATCTCATACTCACTTGACTTCACAACTTGAAGTTCGAGTCTTCTTCTTAGAAGCTCCCCTCGATCCTTGTTCTTGTTGAAGAGTCCGCTTATTCTTTCATCAACGTGTTCGGACCCATCGCCGTATGGTGTGTGCATCAATCTTACTCTTCACAACCATAGTCCTTCATATCCTTTGTGTAGAAGCGATGCAGATTCCTTAAAATCCTTGTCGAAGCATCCCATAAGGATAACTATTTGAATCCTTCATCCCTTAATCATGTAATGAAAGATTAAGAAGGGTAAGTCTATGGGATTACCATTCAACAAGTAGAACAAACATTGTTCGTCCAGAGTGGTCACCAAATGTCTTGAACCTGCTCTGGGTAGAATGCAATTAAACAAAATTGCATAAAGAACCCTAGCCTTCGGAACCAAACTCGAGGTCTTCCTCTGCCATGGGTCATTGGCTCCATATAATTGTCTTGTCACATCTTCCTCTCGCATACCGACTTGGACATCCATCCCACCTTGGTAGAGAGGTGTGACCAACTGACGGACAATCGGTCACCTTCTTTATCAACTCCTTAGTCACAACAACGGATATACCATCTACTGAAGATACTACAGTTTTGTCTACTAGCTGAGCATTCTTCCAAAAGTGGAAAACCTCATTTGTGTATACTGGTTCTCGTGCCTGAAAGAAGTTCCTCCAACCAGCTCTTACAATCTGCTTCCACATCCATACCATCATTCCTCAATGATTTCGAAATCCACATGTCTTAGAATATCATGGCTGGCTCCATTGTTTGAGCGAAAAACTCACTCTGGTAAGCTTTTTAGGGTTAAATGTTTGATAAATTGGGAAAGCAAAATGAGCCGTCTAGAGGCGAGAATAACCGTAATGATTTTACTTTTAGGCTACTTCTCGAGATATAGTCACGAGTGTTCTAGAGTCATTGAAATCGTCGAGATTATCACACTTTCCTCCTGACTTTCTTGTCGGAGAAGTTACCATTTGTACCTTCTTGCTTTTTTGGCCGTTAGTTTTCTCGTTACATCGCTTTCATTGTTCACTTAACATAACCATTATCACATTAAATCGATCTTACGAAACCATTCTTCACTTAATGGTTTTGTTAACATGTTTACCTCTCGATACTCTGTTTCCATCCATTGTAGGCGCACCCTTCCTATGAACATACTCTCTCAAAAGTGATGTCTCACTTGTATGTGCTTCACTTTTGAATCTTTGAATCGGATTCTTTGTGATTGATTATCTTTGGTGTTGTGGAAATACATTGGAGTAACATATCATGAATTTTTGGCTTAATCGCTTTTCTACTTCGTCTCTTATTTTCTTTCTCCGTCTCATTTTTCTACTTAAATACATTTTTCTTTATGCCTCTGCTTTTTCTACTTAACTCATTTTACTACTTAATACAATGCAAATCTTAAACTTTAATTTTTTTAATTTAATTTTTCGATTGACCTTCTCATCCAATATTTTATCTTACTGTCTTCACGCGATATACACGCAATCATCGACTCGATGCAATATTTTGTCACAGGCGGAGTGCATACTACTTTCTCTCTCGAAAAGTATTAAAAAGGCATTCTGATAAAATAGCTCTCGGCTAAATTTGGACTTCATGCTTTTACGATCACTTTTTCTCACCTTGTCTAACTTTACAATCTTCGACTTCGACTTGTATTTTTAGCCTTCGTCTCCAACTGCTTCCTCATTCTTCTTTCTTTAATCTTTAAAGAAACGGTTAATCAGTTGAGTTCTGTAACCAACTCGAACTGACTCTCGCGTCTGCTTCTTGATTGTTCTCCTCCGCCTGTTATACACGCCTTCGTCTATGTTACTATTTGCATCTGCGTCTGCTTTACTATTCGCGTCTGCCTCTGCTTTGTCTCTGCGTCTGCTTTACTGCTCTGTGTCTGCGACTGCTTTGTTTAGCGTGTGCTTTGTGTCTGCGTCTGCTTTGCTTCGCGTCTGCGTCTGCTTTATGTCTGCGTCTGCTTCACTTCGTCTGTGTTCGTTTTTTGTTTGTTCTTTTTGTTATTCATCAAAATCATATCTAACTAAAGTCATTTGAACTTAAAAATCTCCGCCTTTTTGATGATAATAAACTATATAAAAAAAACAAAATTACAAAATTTCGAAGAAAACAAAAACTTATCTTCAGTACTTCTTCTTTGACTTCTTCCTTTCTTCGTCTACTTGAGTCACACATTCATTTCTGAACACTCTCTTCTTTTCTGCTTATCCTCTTCTCCCCTTGTTCATTCTCTTCTTTCCTGCTCTTATCCTCCCCCTATTTGTTATAATAAAAAATGATTAACCATGGTGGTTCTTTAGCAATTCTATCATTATCTTCTTCAGATTATTCATCGTCTCCTTCATCTCATTGAATTCACGACGTAATCTGCTAAGTTCATCTGGTCGGTCAATCGACAAGGAGGCTTGACAAACATCTCCTGAGGGAGGAGTGAATGGGATTGAAGTAGTATAAGCATATGATGTCAGAATATATTCTTCATTTATCTCAATCATTGGTGGACGAATAAACGTTTCAGCTTCACAAAGATCTAAGTCAAATGGAGCAGGCAGCATGAACAACTGTCTTCCTTGCAGGAGTAATGCATCTGCTTGAATAGACCTTTGTATTAGACAACGGTCTAATCGCAGAACCCTGAACAAGGAACTCAATAAATGTCCTTGTTATTACAATTCCCCCACTAGGCAGTCTTCCTTCTTGTCGGTATAGCTACATTTCGCTTCATCTTTATTACGTCTACAAACCAATTTTGACTTCCCTTAGTCAAATCCCGAGGATATCTTGCTGAATATCTGGTGCAACCTTTATTTTGTACTTTCGGTGATCGGAAAAATAGTACACGGTTTGCGGGGCGTTTTGAAGGGTATGGCTTAGTAGCGGCGTCCTCAAAGCATGGTAGAACATCTTTTCATCTTCTTTTAGTAATTCCCATGTCTTAATATTAATCAACATAGGTCGCACCACAAGAACTATCTTCTTTCTTGGTTGTCTGAGAATGCATTAGCGGTTCTCCTTCGCTAACCACTTCGACCATTCGATCTTGACCTCTGTTTTGCAAAACCGATCATAGTTGTATACCATCGGACAACGTTCATCACTATCGAGTCGATTCCACAATTCCGTCTGGTTGTCCTTCACTACAATTCTCCTCAACCAGGATTTGGTCTACTGGTTCTTCCCGTTGAGCAATGTGGGTTTCCTGAGCTATCCTCTGCTCAGTTTCTTTTTCTATTTGAGCAGCATCAACGTTTTCTTTCTCTCGACTAACTTCCCCAGCAGTTGACACGGTCTTCTTTCCAATCCTCCGTGATCTCTTTGCCTTCTTTGTAATTTCACTTAAAAGACTCTGTTGTTTTCTTTTTGGCGCACCTTCTTCTGTCATTGGGGATTGGCTTGCTTCAATTCGACGACTCGTCTACATTTTATTAGCGGTCTTCCAATCATTCTTCTTAATTCATCCATGAGCGTTCTCGTACTCACACGAGGTCGAGAACTTGAAGCGTCTCATCTTCAAAACATGCTCCCCCTCAGTCCTAGTTCTCCTTGAAGAGTCGGCTTCTTCTTTGATTACAGTCGTTACACCTATTCGCCGTATTGTGATTGAATCAACCTTACTCTTCACAAGTACAATCCTTCTATGTCCTCGACGTAGGACGACTCCGGATTCCTTAAAAATCCTTGTAAGCAACATACCGTAAAGATAGGTATTTGTATCCTTCATCCCCTTAATCATGTAGTGAAAGATTAAGAAGGGTAAGTTGATGGGATTGCGATTTAGCAGGTAAAACAAGCATTGTTCCTCCAACGTAGTCACCAAATCCCTTGAACCTGCTCTGGGTAAAATGCAATTTAACATAATTGCATGAAGAATCCTCGCCTTCGGAACCAAACTAGAGCTCTTCTTCTCCCATGGATCGTTGGCTCTATATAATTGTCTTCTGACATCTTCCTCTCTCATACCGACTTGGCGTATCCATCCGGCCTTGGTAGAGAGGGTGTGACCAACTGACGGACAATCGGTCACCTTCTTTATTAACTCCTTAGTCACAACAACGGATAGACCATCTACTGATGATACTAGAGTGTTGTCTACTAACTGAGCATTCTTTCAAAAATCGAAAACCTCGTTTGTGTATACCGGTTCTTGTACCTCAAAGAAGTTCCTCCAACCAGCTCTTACAATCTCTTCTTCCACATCCATACCATCATTCCTCAATGACTCGAAACTCACATGTTTTCCGAATATCATGGCTGGCTCCATTGTTTCAGAACGAAAAACTGAGTCTCGTAAGCTTTTTAGGCTTGGATGTTTGAGAAAATTGGGAAAGCAAAATCAACCGTCGCGAGATGATTTTGCTTTTACACAACTTGTAGAGATATAATCCGGTGTGTTCTAGAGTCATTAAAATCCTCGAGATTATCAGACTTTCCCTCCACAAGTGTCTTGTGAGAGAAGTTACCAGCTGTAGCTAACTGTTCCTGACGCCGTTAGTTTTGTCGTTACTTTACCTTATTATTCAGTTGACATAACGATTATGACATTGCGTCGATCTTACGAAACCGTTCTTCACTTAATGGTTTTGTGAACATGTACGCCTCTTGATACTCTGTTTCCATAGACTGTAGACGCACCACCTTCCTCTAAACATAACCTTTCAGAAAGTGATGCTCGACTTCTACCGCTTCACTCTTGAATCTTTGAAACGAATTCTTTGCGGATTGATTGAGCTGGTGTTGTCGCAATAGATTAGAGTAACATATCGTCTGTTTTTGGCTTCCGTCTACTTTTCTACTGCCGTCTCTTTTTTCTTTCTCCTCTCTTTTCTACTTTCTGCATTTTTTATTCTCAAATCCTTTTCTACTTAAATACATTTTTCATTATCAAATCATTTTTCCACTTAGTACATTTTTCTTTCTCCGTCATCTTTCTTTCTCAAATCTTTTTTTCTTGACTATTTGTTCTTAATCAAAGTCATAAATGTGAAGTTATTTTGACTTAACAGATGGTTCATCACCTTCTAATGTTATTGTTATTTGCAATATCGGTTTCTAATGATTTTATCATGATTATTCAATTCATTATTATTTTCAACTTCATTCATATATTTATTGTCATTTGCAATATCACTTTATAAATATTTTTATCGTGATTATTATATTCATTATTATTATTCAACTTCATTAATATATTCATATTTTTTATCGATCATAATAACGGCTCATTCCATATTTGTTTTTATTAATGTAGCGAAAATTTTATTATACCTAATAGGAATAATACTATTTACATTAGGATATTAAATAATCTGAATCACTAATATATATATCTCTTGTGATAATCTATGTGTCTTCGCGCGATATAGGCGCAATCTTGACACGATCTTGATGCAATTTTTTGTCGGTAGGCGTACCGCGTAATGCATGCCCTTATGACTCTTGATATCTGTTTATATCTTTTCATTCATTCATATTGTCATTCATGTTGTGTCGTTTCTCTCTATACACAATCTCGACCCAATCTTACGATGCAATATTTTGTCGACGACCACGCCTACGACCCACAATCCATGCCATTGTGACTACTTATATAGTGTCTTCTTGCTCATTTCGCGTTATATCGCTTCCTCTTACTTTTATTGCTCTCTTACTTGTAAATCTTCTTTCGACTTCTTTTTGAGTGCATACAAATGTTTTCCGAGAGTTTATTTGTTCTTCTTGTCCACTTACATTCTTTGTCGAAGGAATATAAATGTTCACTGACTCTTGTCGTAAATGAGACTTGGATATGAGGAGATTTATCATGTTGCCGTCTGAAAATGATGGCTCAAATAAAGAAGGCGTATTGGAGACTTGGATATGGCGAGATTTATCATGTCTATCATTCTCCACGTCCGTCGTCAATGTCCTTGTGATCGATAGGAAGATTGTAACAATCTTGATCTTTCTTGTGGTCATTCATAATGTGTGAATCGGTTTTGGGTAACACTCTAAAGTGTCCTTGTCTATAAGGTACTTACATGAGGTTGTATCTCAGCAGACTTGGATATGACGAGATTTATCATGTTGAATCCTTGATCCTCTCAATTTCAATTAAGAGAGCTCCATGAGGATTGATAGAAGTTGTCCCAGAGACATTCGAGGGATAGATGTGGTGTATGGCAAATCCACTACTTGTGGTTGTGAGAAATTGTTGGAGAGATGTTCATCAGCAGCACTAACTCAAGTATACTCGACTCCATCCACGAGAACTTCATTGACATATAAAATTTAGAAATTAAGCATAGAAAGTATAGTGATGAATGTGGCTTACTCTCGATGGCCAACATAGTTTCAATAATGAGACGAGAAAAGAGAGAGAGAGGAGTTGAAAACCACATGGAAGCAAAAGCGGAGCGGAAGTTGAAAGCGGAGGAAAGGCGAAAAGCAGACGGATGTTCAATAGTAGAGGAAAGAAAAAGCGAGACGGAACTCTAAAGGAGGCGAAAGAAGTAAAAGCAGACGGAGTTGAAAAGCACTGACGCCTAAAGCGAGAGAAGCAAGCGAGGCATGATGCAAAAGTTGGAGAGCAAAAACATTATATTTTATTTTTTTCACTAGGACTTGTGAAAACAAGAAGTTTGTTTTAATTAAGCGTTTTCGTTGCTTTTTTTAAAAAAAGGAAATACACAAGGTACAACTTGTTTGATTGAAGTCTCAACTTCTATCGTCTTAAATAACACGATGTAATAATATTACAATTCTTCAAAGTACAATCTTCATTAACGTATTTACAATCTTCCTCATATCCAAGTCTGCAGTACACATTCTTTATTTGCGGCATCCTTTTTGAGATTTGTCTCTCCTTAATGTCTCTCCTTTTCGCCAAGGTGTTGAAGAATTTCCATTAGATTATCATGCGATGTCGTCTCGTTTTCCTTAAATGCTGCTTTTGCTTGCGTCGCTTTTGTTTTAAATGCGCTCTTGCTTAAATGCCTTTTGCTTCCGTCGCTTTTCATTCGCTATCTCCTTTTCTTCTTTAAATACCTTTTCAATAGCTTCCCTCTCTTTTCTGCGTCTATTTTTCATCGTCTGCTGTCTCATCATTATTTCTACTTCAACGATCCAAAAGTCTAGCGTATCTGTACGCAACCTACAGAAGTACCTTATAGACAAGGACACTTCAGAGTGTTACCCAAAAACTGATTCACACATTATGAATGACTACAAGAAAGATAAACATTTATCTGTCCAGTATCGTCTCGTTTTGCTTGCCTCTCCTTTTGCTTGCGTCTGCTTTTCCTTTCGTCTGCTTTTGCTTCCGTCTTCTTTTCAACTGCCATCTCCTTTTCACAATCTTCATTAACGTATTTACAATCTTCCTCATATCCAAGTCTGCAGTACGCATTCTTTATTTGCGGCATCCTTTTTGAGATTTGTCTCTCCTTAATGTCTCTCCTTTTCACCAAGGTGTTGAAGAATTTCCATTAGATTCTCATGCGATGTCGTCTCGTTTTCCTTATACGCTTTTGCTTGCGTTTGCTTTTACTTTAAATGCTTTTGCTTAAATGCTTTTGCTTAAATACGCTTTTCAATTGCTATCTCCTTTTCTTCTTTAAATACGCTTTTCAATAGCTTCTCTCTCTTTTCTGCGTCATTTTCATCATCGTCTTTGCCTCATCATTATTTCTACTTCAACGATCCAAAAGTCTAGCGTGTCTGTACACAACCTCTGAAGTACCTTATAGACAAGGACACTTGAGTGTTACCCAAAATTGATTCACACATTATGAATGACTACTGAAAGATAAACATTTTTTCATCGATGTCGTCTCGTTTTGCTTGCCTCTCCTTTTGATTAAAGGCTGCTTTTCCTTTTCGTCTACTTTTGCTTCGTCTTCTTTTCATTGCCATCTCCTTTTCTTCTTTCGTTTGTTTTTCACCTTAAAATGCCTTTCGTTACTTCGTCTTATTTTTCTTTGCTCTGCTTCGTCTCATTCTTTCCACCATTTTCCACAGATCGGTCAGCAGATGACCCTTGTTTGTCATTTTTCGCTTATCTATCAATATAACAAGCTGCTTTTGCTTTCGTTTACTTTTAAACTTTTCTTCTTTCGTATGCTTTTCACCTTCCGTCTGCGTCTGCTTTTTCAATTTTCTTGTCTCATCATTATTTCTACTTCAACGATACAAAACTCTAGCATAAGAACCCGTAGTGCAGACTTCGATATCAGGACATTTATCATAAATTGCAAAGCTGCTACTTAACCACCGGCATCCTCTTTCCTTGTACAAACATTTTTCTCATGTCAGAAAGTAACTCCTCTGCTCCACAGATCAGTCAACAGATGACCCTTGTTTGTCATTTTTTCGCCAACTATTGAAGATTTTCCATTAGATTATCTATCCAGTATGTCTACTTTTGAACTTCCGTCGGTTTTTCTTCTTTAAATGCCTTTTCAACCTCTTACTACTTGACTCATTTTGCTTCTTTCAGCTTGCTCTTGTACTTCTTCATTTAAGCGATTCAATTGATGTCATTTCAACTCGGTTAAATTTGAGTTACCAATTCCTATGTCTTCTTGAGTATACCAATTGACTAATCCTTCTTGAAAACATTTAACCCCAAAATCTAAGCGGATATCGAGGCGTCTTTTAGTTATATACAATAATCTTATGCTGTTATAATAATGTCAAATACTACCAATAACGTATTGCAGAAGTAAACATAGATTCACGTTTCAATTGATCGCTGAGCTATGTTTTTGCCTATATATAGGAAAATCATTTCGAGTACTGCGCCTTATTTAATACCACGCATAAATACATCCCATTCTCCATTCCACAAAGATAACAATAGTCAAGGTTACTTCTTCTATTTCATCAAACAAAGAACGATCGTTCGCGAAATATAATTCACGAAGCTGCGAAGTTATGCGGATCGAGAGAAACATTAAAGCAGTTGAAGAGTGTTACGAGAAACTTGACAAGCTATCTGAAAAATTCATGGCACCCAAACAGAGAGGAGATAATCACAAATCTCCTTGAGCTCTGGAACAAATAAAGGCGTTCCCGTGGCAAAGGCACCCAAACGAAAGCACATAATCGTAAATCTTGCTCGAGCTTTGAAACAAATAAAGGCGTTTCCATGGCAAGCTAAACCTCTATTAACTATTTTGACTTTCTTGTCATCTTATTTTGACTCGCTTCTTCTTAGTTTCTATCGTTTCATGTTTTACTTTCCGTAGTTGAAGTTTTTATAGTGTGGTGAACTATGTATTTACGGGATTTTAATATATGTTGTACTCGGTGTTTATGTCTTCTGGTTTGTATTCTTTCTTTGAATTTATGTGTTCTTATCATTCTTTCTGTTTTTATTAAGTAAGAATGTTGGCTAATGAATGTGAAAAATGTTGCTTTAGGAATTATGTAATTTACGCAAGATTTATCATCTGATATCGATCGGATGAATATAACGTACTGACGATAATTGTATAAACTAGTCGAATGATAAAGATGGCCAATGATCTCAAAAAGTAAACTTGACACTCTGAAATTTTTGAAACTCACATTATAAAACTTATAGATTAACGTATCTTTATATTGCGATTTCAATAGTACACATGTAAAGTATTTTTATCTTATACGAGAAAATGTCATTTCATCTTAGTTCTTCTTCATATTAAATTTTGCCCTATTTAAAAATTCACTGGGCACTTTCACTGCGCATTTGCGCAGTGTTAACCTGCTAGTATGATTAGATGGCCCGTTGGCCATGTTATTGGCCTTGTTTGATCGTATAGATAAGTGGGCTACACAACCTTTGTGTGGGGATTTGAAATTGCACCGCCCTATTTCGTTGGAACCTTAGTCAACAAAAGTCATAACTTTTGCATTATCATTTTAATGGATGAGAAATTAGTTACAGGCTGTTTGGAAGATGATGAATTGAATTCAAATTGAAACCAAATAATAATAATGAATTGAATACCCACGTGAATTGAATTTCCACTTCTTTTGTAAATTCAATTTCCACTTCTTTTGTAAATTCAATTCACGGTATAACTAATGTGAATTGAACTTAACGGCTGCATCTCTTCATGAAAGCTGAGAGTTGAAAGTATCCGATTTTGAGAGAGAAAAACAAAGCATCCAATTATAGAAGCCAAGGGTTTGGAAAGGAACAGAGCTCTGTGAAAGTCCTTTGATCATGGAGTTCCAAGTCTGGGTTTGTGGGGTTTGAACATGTCTAAAGAGTAGGACAAAGAACCTGCGACAGAGACAGCGCATAAATAGATAAGTTTGTCGGAAATGGAAGAGTGGTGTTGGAGGCCACTGACGACAACGTTGGCGTGGCTTTTGTGAAGCCTCTTCAAATTATTACAGCCTTGGAAGAGATTGAGAATGGCACTGACTTTTTAAGTGGAGATTGGGTTAGATGTCATCGTTGGTTTGAAGTGGATAATATATTTATGTGTATATATAAAGACAGAATTAAGATTTAAAATAGTTAATTAGTATTATTATTATTAAATAAAATTAATTTATTTATTTTAGTTAATAAAATTTATTAATTTATAAAATTGGTGATTAATTTATATGTGTTATGATACATTTTACAATAAATGATAAAATAGCAAGTAAAATTTAAGCATAGAAAATTTTATTACATCAAACTTATTTTAAAGTCAATAAAATATATGAATTACCTTGTAGTTATTAACACAAAAGAACTCTCGCTTCGTTCATGCATTTTAAGCTTCTAAATTATACTAATTTTTATTATCTTCATAATTGGTCTCTTTCGATATCATTTGCAATCAATTTTTCTTTTATTTTAATAATAAACTTTTTGATGATATTACTTATAATGAATTTGATGTTTATAAGTTGTTTTATATAAGTGTCAATGTTTATTAGTTAATAACATTATTTTTAGTCGGGGTAAATGTGTAATATGAAATAATTAAATTCAATTATAATCTTATTGGATTTATTCCAAACAGTGTAATTGAATTCAATTCTAATATTACTGGATTTGTTCCAAACAGTTTAAATTGAATTCAGTTCAATCTCATTAATGTAATTGAATTGAATTTATTAACGAATTCAATTCGTTGTCTTCCAAACAACCTGTAAATACGTTGTTGTTACTATTTCAGAAAAGGACATAATAAAATTAACAAATCCTCGTAAAGTTATCATCGACTAGACCACATTACTTGCAACATAGATTTACAGCTCAATCCTTGCTTCTTGTCTTTTTTGCATGCCATAAATCAATTTGGTCACAATTTTCAAGGTGTTCCTTTATCCACAAATACATGATTAAAAAGAAAAATATTAAAGCAAATACACTAAAATTTAAGATTTACTAATTTTATATACTTAATAATAAACAATAAAATTTTATTAAAGCAAAATAGAAAATATATCAAAATTTTATTCTTTAATTATGCAATCTTTGTTTATTTAATATTAAAACAATATTTATTTTTACTTTTAAATATTTTAATACTTAAAGTTTTATTTTGAATATAATTAAAAAAGACTTAACAACATTTTAAATTATAATTAAGGAGAATAAGAGTGTTGGGACCCGATCAGGAGACCGGCAACCTGAAAACGAAAAACGAATACTGAATACAAACCAATATGAATCGAATCAAAGCAAGGAAGCGAAGATAAGCGAAATCAAATCAGATCTGAAGCAAATTTGGATCACAAAGCTCAACAAATCATTAACGAATCGAAGCAAATCGAATCAAAACCAATTTCGACACGTAATAAAAGCGGAGCCGACATCCGTGAACAAGTATCAAAGAAAGTGTTTCGTTGGAAACCTTAAGACTATCATCAAAACTAATCCAATCCGTGTACATTTTTTTTCTTTCTTTCTTTCTTTCATTTTCATTCCATCTCTTACAAGTGACTTCAATATCCTCGATCAATAACATTCACATACAATCGCACTATCCAACGTCCAATACCCGTTCATTCACATTTCTCCATATACAAATCATGTTTATATCTCAGTTGGACATACACAAGTTATATAACATATCCATGTGCAATACCATAACTCAATAGCCTCATCCAAACCTCATAAATACAATTACGATTTATACACCATTTCATAAATCAAAGATTTATACAAATCATAGTGGCATTTTCAAGCCTTATACATTACCCATAACCCTAAACCAAAGTACACAATACACAACGATTCTAGACTTCTCAGCAACCATCTAACTTAACAATAATACAATATAAACACATGCAAAGAAATCTTCATTTTCTTTCACCCGATCTTCTTCTCATCACTGTGGATGGGAATGAAGGGGTGAGCTTCTGACCGATGGGTAACAGTTTATAACAAATATATAAGCAAAATATTTGAAATTCTTTTTCTTTTCTGGTCTTAGAAAACATTTCTTTGAAATCAAGTAAAGCACATTTTCAAAAGTAATTTTCTCATTGTAGCTAAAATCGCCATTTGCAAAACATATGATTTTAGGCTTTCACCATAAACTCATAAATTTATAAACATGAATGCATCAACTTGGCAATTCATAGATGCAATGGCAATTCACATATGGAATGCACAACACATGGCTCGAGAGTTCCGTGGAACACAACGAATAAACCGAAGTTTATCGTAAACACAACGAGTCCGATTTCTCGGGATCTCGTGGCCTCTAACGGCAAAGGGAGCGAGGCTTAAGCGTCGGCGTGCGTGACTAACACAACGTTCCTCTCGCCCAAACAAAAGCACATACTCATGCTCAATCACTTTATCGAATGCTCTTTTCCAAATATACGAAATGCCATGGGATCTTTCGAGGCATAACACAAATGTATTTTGCATTTCATCAAACGTTTATGTATGGAATCAATAATGATTTTTCAAATCATTCACATAATGGTGCAACATTTACGATGCAATTGAAATCAGAAAATCTCTTTATTTAAAGAAAGCATTAGTGGCTTATAAATTTTATTATAAACGGTACCCACCTCAAATCGATCTAGAAACTTGTTCCTTGCTCCGATTTGTCCATTGATCCCTTCTTTCTTCCAATTTAACTTCACCTCATTTCTCCTCCATTTTTGGATTTTCTTGGTTCAAGATGAAGCTCTCTTCATCCTCCACCTTTCTCTCTCTTAGAATGACATCAAAATCACTCTTCAAGTGGTAGAAAAAAATCGAGCCCTAGCTTTCTCCCCTTTTTCTCCACCGAAGCTTGCTCTCCCTTCTCTCTTCTCTCTTATTTTCTTTCCTTTTGTTCAAGTGTCGTGCGTCACTTAAAGAAACAACAGCTCAATCCTTTTTATAGTGTCATGTCATTTAATGAATGGGGAATGACCCATAATCCCCTCCATTTAAGCCTATAAACTTAACTCTTTAAGTAAACTTCCAAAATTGCCCCTCCATTGATCTTTAAAACTGACATCTTGTATGATTATTTCGATCAGGTAAATGAAGCCATTTGATAAAACTTTCTTCTAGAGAAATGTTCTTCTATGTCTTATGAATCCAATGCTTCAAGAATCGGATCGATCCAAGCTCTATAGCTCAAGATATCTCCAAAATACTGAAGTCTATTCTTCAGACCCGAGGCTGAACACTACACCTAACTTCCGACCCGAATTTGGAAGTCTTAGAGGCTACATTGTCGATAGGCTCCTTCTTAAAATTTTTAGCCCCATGTCTCTATTTTCATTTGCAAAAAGAATCAAATCGATCGGAGTTCTACTGATCAAGATATATCCAAAATACTAAACACTGTTCAAACTTTTAAAACCGATTAGCTCACTTTGATCGGGTTGATCTTTTTCCATTTAATGCCAAAACTGATATATATAGTATGAAAAGATAGAAAAATGTCTTAGAAATCCAACGCTTTAAAAATCGGCTCAATCGGAGGTCTACACAAAAAGTTATGGCCAAAAGAAAGAAGAGGGGTCAAAAACACAAAAGCAGACGATGATGTCAGCATAGACGCAAATTCGTCTGTGATGACGTCAGCACAGACGCAAAAATTCGTCTGTGATGACGTCAGCACAGACGCAAAAATTCGTCTATGATGACATCAGCACAGACGCAAAAATTCGTCTGTGATGACGTCAACACAGACGAAGATGACGTCATCACAGACGAAAAATGAAGACTAACTTCGTCTGACCCCTTTCTCCAGAACATCCCTACTTAGAAAGATCATAACTTTCTACTCAGAACTCCAAATAAGACATGGTTTTATTTGTTAGAAAGTTAAGAGACAGATCTAAAATTTTCAAGCAGGACTCAAAGGCAAACTCAGTCTTTAAAGGGGTCAAAAATGTACTCAAAGATGACCTATCGATAATCTCCTCAAAACCTTACACAGTACCTCAACTTGCAAACATTATAACTTTTTACACAGAACTCCAAATAAGACAAACTTGGTGTCTATAGAACGGTAAAGAAACTCTCTACAACTTTCATGAAGACCTTAAAAATCAGAACGACCTCTAAATAGGTCAAAAACTCTATGCAAACTGACTGGTCGATCAACCCCACACTAAACAACATCAAAACTTCTAAAAATCATAACTTCTCTCCCCGATATCGAAAAATTTCATACTTTATGGCGTTAGAAAGCTGGAAACATGAGCTACAACTTTCATTAAGACCACTTTGACGAAATATATCTAGATCAGTACAGATTTGCCATTGAAGTTTCTAACACCATTCTAACACATCAACTTCACATATCAACACATCACCACAAACTCTTCAACTAATTCCTCTCAAACACAATACACACAAATCTATACACAATTGATATTCATACACAATTGATCTTTCATATCCATATATAAATCCATGTCTCATTAACATCATAAGATAAATGTTTATAAAATTAAATGGCATTCCAAGCCATATTACAACATCGATATTCAAGTCCAAGTCAAAAGATACAAAACTCCACCATTCTCCACATATAGTGAAATCTTATTCTTACAATAATCTAACTTAAAACACCACATGCATAACCAAACAAATTGTCTTTACTTTCTAATTTCTTCAAAATTTTACACTTTCACTTTCTATTTCTTGATTTCAACTTCCATTTCAATCCACTCATCCACTTGAACTTTCATAACCCATACAAATCTATTTGAAACCCAAAGTTATCAAATCAAACAAATCTTTTCTCATCAATTTCCTTAAGGCAAAAATATCTATAACTCCATTCATATACAAAAACTCTTATCAAATTTTCATTTTTATATTTCTAATTTCCACTAAAAGTTTGGGGTCCAACAATTCTCCCCCTCTTAAAAGAATTTCGCCCTCGAAATTCCTATCTGAATAATCACCAAGTAACTTATTCTCTCAAATAATCTCTTTAAATAATCATATTCATTCACTTACGAACTAATTTCTCATCATACATATTTCTCAACTTACTCACAATTTATCACTTCTTGTATCAAATACCACCAATATCATATCATATCAATATGTCTTATGATTTACATAAGTCAATGATCCAATTCTTAATAACCTTAATATGGACCAATACCATTCAATTTAATCCTTTTAAACTTCCATATATATATCTATATCTTTATCATTCCAAATCAACCTATTGATCTTCCATACATATATTTCTATCATTAATCTCATCTTTCTAACATTTCTCATTTCATGTATAAATATTCAGAATCAAATCATCCTTCACATTAATCATTTGACTTTCTATACATATATCTCCATCACCATCTCATTATTCAAGTCATCAATGCCCAAAATCAATTCACAAAATTGTGAAGCCTAATCATCATGAAATTTCACTCTCATTCATTCACGTATTCCTAAAATCAATCAAATAATCACCTTTGTTCTTCAAAGCAAACTTATCCACATCAATATCACACTCTCACTAATTCAATCATACTTGTCATCAAAAGCAAGCGATCACTTAGCACTTTCTTACAATCTCAATCTTATCCTTACAAACTCTTATCGATTTCTTACTCATACACATCGCCCAAGTAAGATCATATTCTCGGGCTCGATACCACAAATGTTGGGACCCGATCCGGAGACCGACGCCCCAACCCGAAAACAGAAAACGAATACGAATACAAACCAATATGAATCGAATTAAAGCAAGGAAACGAAACATAAGACGAAATCAAATCAGATACGAAACAAACTTCGGATCACAAAGCTCAACAAATCATTAACGAATCGAAAGCAAATCGAATCGAAACCAATTTCTGATACGTAACAAAACGGAGCCGACATCCGTGAACAAGTATCAAAGAAAGCGTTTGCGTTGGAAACCTTAAGACTATCAGTCAAAACTAATCCAATCCGTGTACATTTTTTTTCTTTCTTTCTTTCTTTCATTTTCATTCCATCTCTTACAAGTGACTTCAATATCCTCAATCCAATAACATTCACATACAATCGCACTATCCAACGTCCAATACCCGTTCATTCACATTTCTCCATATACAAATCATGCTTATATCTCAGTTGGACATACACAAGTTATATAACATATCCATGTGCAATACCATAACTCAATAGCCTCATCCAAACCTCATAAATACAATTACGATTTATACACCATTTCATAAATCAAAGCTTTATACAAATCATAGTGGCATTTTCAAGCCTTATACATTACCCATAACCCTAAACCAAAGTACACAATACACAACGATTCTAGACTTCTCGGCGACCATCTAACTTAACAATAATACAATAAAACACATGCAAACAGAAATCTTCATTTTCTTTCACCCGATCTTCTTCTCATCACCTGTGGATGGGAATGAAGGGGGTGAGCTTACAACCGTGGGTAACAGTTTATAACAAATATATAAGCAAAATCCTTGAAATTCTTTTTCTTTTCTGGTCTTAAAAACATTTCTTTGAAATCCAGTAAAGCACATTTTCAAAAAGTAATTTTCTCATTGTAGCCAAAATCGCCATTTGCAAAACATATGATTTTAGGCTTTCAGCCATAAACTCATAAATTTATAAACATGAATGCATCAAATTGGCAATTCATAGATGCAATGGCAATTCACATATGGAATGCACAACACATGGCTCGAGAGTTCCGTGGAACACAACGAATAAACCGAAGTTTATCGTAAACACAACGAGTCCGATTTCCGGGATCTCGTGGCCTCTAACAGGCGTGGAAGGCGAAGCTTAAACGTCGGCGTGCACGTGACTAACACAACGTTCCTCTCGCCCAAACAAAAGCACATACTCATGCTCAATCACTTTATCGAATGCTCTTTTCCAAATATACGAAATGCAATGGGATCTTTCGAGGCATAACACAAATGTATTTTGCATTTCATCAAACGTTTATGTATGGAATCAATAATGATTTTTCAAATCATTCACATAATGGTGCAACATTTACGATGCAATTGAAATCAGAAAATCTCTTTATTTAAAGAAAGCATTAGTGGCTTATAAATTTTATTATAAACAGGTACCCACCTCAAATCGATGCTAGAAACTTGTTCCTTGCTCCAATTTGTCCATTGATCCCTTCTTTCTTCCAATTTAACTTCACCTCATTTCTCCTCCATTTTCGGATTTTCTTGGTTCAAGATGAAGCTCTCTTCATCCTCCACCTTTCTCTCTCTTAGAATGACATCAAAATCACTCTTCAAGTGGTAGAAAAAAATCGAGCCCTAGCTTTCTCCCCTTTTTCTCCACCGAAGCTTGCTCTCCCTTCTCTCTTCTCTCTTATTTTCTTTCCTTTTGTTCAAGTTTCGTGCCTCACTTAAAGAAACAACAGCTCAATCCTTTTTATAGTGTCATGTCATTTAATGAATGGGGAATGACCCATAAGCCCCTCCATTTAAGCCTATAAACTTAACCCTTTAAGTAAACTTCCAAAATTGCCCCTCCATAGATCTTTAAAACTGACATCTTGTATGATTATTTCGATCAGGTAAATGAAGTCATTTGACAAAACTTTCTTCTAGAGAAATGTTCCTCTATGTCTTATGAATCCAATGCTTCAAGAATCGGATCGATCCGAGCTCTATAGCTCAAGATATCTCCAAAATACTGAAGTCTGTTCTACAGACCCGAGGCTGAACACTACACCTAACTTCCGACCCAAATTTGGAAGTCTTAGAGGCTACATTGTCGATCGGCTCCTTCATAACATTTTTAGCCCCATGTCTCTATTTTCATTTGAAAAAAGAATCAAATCGATCGGAGTTCTACCGATCGAGATATATCCAAAATACTAAACACTGTTCAAACTTTTACAACCGATCAACTCACTTTGATCGGGTTGATCTTTTTCTGTTTAATTCCAAAACCGATCTATATAGTATGAAAAGATAGAAAAATGTCTTAGGAATCCAACGCTTCAAAAATCGGCTCAATCGGAGGTCTACACAAAAGTTATGGCCAAAAAAAGAAGAGGTCAAAACACAAAAGCAGAGCGATGATATCAAGACAGATTCAAAAATTAAATGCGTGATGACGTCAACAGAGCGAAGATGACGTCATCACGCATTTAAAACGAAAACTAACTTCGTCTCACCCTTTCTCCAGAATATTCCTACTTAGAAAGATCATAACTTTCTACTCAGAACTCCAAATAAGACACGGTTTGATTCGTTGGAAAGCTAAGAGACAAATATAAAATTTTCAAGAAGGACTCAAAGGCAAACTCAGTCTTTAAAGGGTCAAAATGTACTCAAAGATGACCATCGATAATCTCCTCAAACTTTACACAAGACTCAACTTGCAAACATCATAACTTTTACGTAGAACTCCAAATAAGACAAACTTGGTTTCTATAGAACGGTAAAGAAACTCTCTACAACTTTTATGAAGACCTTAAAAATCAGAACGACCTCTAAATGGGTCAAAAACTCCATGCAAACTGACTGGTCGATCAACCCCACACTAAACAACATCAAAACTTCTAAAAATCATAACTTCTCGCCCCGATATCGAAAAATTTCATACTTTATGGCGTTAGAAAGCTGGAAACATGAGCTACAACTTTCATTAAGACCACTTTAACTAAATATATCTAGATCAGTACAGATTTGCCATTGAAGTTTCTAACACCATTCTAACACATCAACTTCACATATTAACACATCACCACAACATATACCGATGGGAAGGGTATTTTAGTAAATTGGGATGGGTTAGAAGTATCGAATTATATCTCGGCATGCACGTACAGCATATAGCCTCTATGATTGATGGTTTGTTGTACATGCACATGGTATACATGCATTCATGACATTTTAAACTTAGGTTTCAAATTGAGATCTTTTGTAAAATTTATGGGATAATTGTATTTCAAAATTATTTGGAATCGCCATTGAGTGTTTTACATTTTAGGATTTATGGAATTTTTCTGGAATTTTTGGGATTGTTGCGGACGGAAAATTTTCAATCGATCGACCGAGTGAACCTTTTGTACTGAAAAGGATTGCCTAATGGAAAGAGATTAGTGGATAAATGATGTTAGGATATTATTTTAGAGCCATGATTAGTGATAACTTGGGATTAGTGCTTAATTAATTAGGATTAGTAGATTTTTGTCTTTTCTCATTTTAAAGAGCCAAGTGTCCATTTAATTAAGCAATTTTGTCTCTTCCACTCAAGCACCTACGACTTTTCTCCTTTTTATACTTAAACAATTCATTTTGGAAGGCTTTAGAAGCTCATCCTTCATCCTTCATCCTTCATCCGTAACATAGCTTCTTTTCCTTGGTATGCTTTCTCCTCCATCGAAATTTCCTTATTCTCATCTCATACAAGACATTTCTTCTTGGTTCTTTGCTTACTCTTCTTCACATATAAACCAAGTTGAAGTTTTGAGTTGATAAAAACCCTTGGTAAGCTTATGATAGCCGTAAGTGAGTTGTGAAAAAAGGAAGTTGGTGAGTACTTGAAGAATTAAGGAGTATTGATAGCTTAAACTTGTTTAAGGTAAGAATTGTGTTTGCTTTCCTTCTTTTGGTAATTAGAAGCTTGTATGAGAATTCTTTGAGCATTTATTTGATTATGAAAGTGGTAGGTTTGAATGGGTTTAATGCATGCTTGAGTGAGGGAAGATGATAGAGTAGTGGAAGCTTGTGAATTTACATGTTGTTAATGATGTTATGATGTGAGATTGATGTAAATTAAGTGTGGAAGTGGTGTTGTGAGTGTGCTGCCACTTATGCTTTCTTCTATAAGTTGATGTTGTTCTGAAATTATGATTGAATTAGAGGTAGAAATGGATGCTTAGTGATGTGTTATTGATGTTAGAAGTGTTAGGAGTTAGGTTAATGTGGAAAGCTGGAAAATGAATCTTTGACCTATTGGAATGTTTTGATCATAACTAATTGTGTAGGTGTGCAAATGAGGCAGGGTTTGTGCCCAATGAAACTTTGGGATGTTGGCTTCAATTTAGTGTGAAATAGGTGTTGTTGAATTGTAATGTTAGAGGGTCGAAATTTTGCATGGGAAGTTACTGTTTTATTGCCTGTGAACAGTAACCGAAACCATAACCTATGAGTTTTGCTGATTTTTAGAAATTAATTGATATGGAATTTGGGAAAATGGTCTTCATGAAAGTTGTATAATATTGAGTTAGCTTTCCATTTCCACTGATCTTGCTATTTTTCGAGTTGTATATTGGGAGATATGAACTGATTCCTATTGACTGGTTTTATGCTTTTTGGAGAAATCTAGTCAAAGTGTTGATTTTGTGAGCTTTCTGTTTGGGAGCAATTTTAACATTTTATGTGAACTGAATTGGTGTGAGTGAACTTCTGAAAAGTTGTAGAGGAAGAGATTACCTTGAAAATGATATATGGTGTGTAATTTTTAGAAGTCAGAATTGGGAGTTATGATTTTGCAAAGATTGACCCTACATTAGGTTATGAATGACTGATCATAACAGTATCTTCCATAACAGTTTTGAAATTGTTAGAGATCGAATTGGATGATGAGTGCTTCATGAAAATTGAAGTTTGAGATGTTATCTTTACAGGGATATAAAGTTCTGATTTTTTCCGACTTGTATACAGGGAGTTATGTTTGTTCAAAGTTTACTGCTCAAATTGACTGATTTCAGGAACAGCAGCATTGAGTGAATTAATTGACTTGTTTAGCAATGGAATTTGATTTTAGGTTGTTCATGAAATTTGTAGATGACATTGTGATCTTGATGAGCATCTTTATTGTGCAATTTTTGACTGAACAGAATGAGAGTTACTAAATTTACCATGTGCTGTTCTGTTTTAAGAGGTATGGACTAGGCAGAATCTTTGATAGGATTTTTGACACCCTTAGGGGTGGAATTGATTTTTATGGTCTTCTTGAGAATTGTAGAGGGTTTCATAAGCTTTCCAACAAGGTATATTTTGTATTTTCTGGATTGTGTGCTAAGAATTATGGGTATTGAAAGTTGGATTAAAAATCAGGAAAAGGGAAGGGAATGAGAATTTTGCACGATCACTAGGGTGACGCCTCACCCTAGTGGCGAGGCTTAATGAGGGCAGCGTCACTAGGGTGGCGCCTCACCCTAGTGACGAGGCTGGATAAAACAGCCTCGCTGGAGCGAGGCTGGTTTTCTTTTTTATTTTATTTATTTAGTTATTATTATTTTGATTTGTTAAATGGGTATTTTAGGATTTCTTGCTTCCTTTGTCAATTTCTTTTCCGTCCGACGTCCGATTGACCTGATTCTTGAGGCATCGGATTCAGTATAATATTTAATTTCATTTGTGAGAATTTGGGAATTTTGGACGGAAATTGGCGTGGCCCCGGATAATTGTTCGGTAATCTTTGTTTTATTTAATTGGGGACCTATAGAGGTCCGAATTGCGCGTCGTCGGCCAATAGTTTTCTAATTTTAGACAGATTTTTCTGAGAAAAAAAAATGAGATTAGGGCCGGGAATTCATGAACATGCATTATACACATTTTAATTATTCCATGTGCATTAGTTGGTCACTCTAACTATCTGATTAGTAATGTTTGCCTATTTTAATTGCTATAGAGGCTCGGTTGGATCGTAGATCCACGGACTTAGCGAGACTTCCAGCAATAGCTCGGAAGTTATTAGGTGAGTAACCTAGATGGTTTCTCAATTTTATGTGTTTAATATCTCATGATTATGCCGTATGGAGATAATGGATGGGAACATGTGTGTTTGATTTTGATTGATTTGGACCATGGGTGTCGAAATATTTGGAATGAGATATCGAAGTCTTGGAATTGATTTTCATGTGACTACTTGGGATAGACATATGTGAATATGTTAAATAGGAATCGGTTATGGTGTGGATTTGGATATTTACATTCATACATAATTGCATGATCGATAATTGGCGGTTGTGACGGGCGACCAGCGAGAGCTTTAAGCTCAACGGATTGGGCCTTGAGTCCACAGTGATTTAGAGCCTATGACTCACCGATTAACGCGCCTTTAAGGGACGAAGCCAGCTCGACAACAACAAATTAAATTGAAAAGCGTCTCATACACATTTCATGTGCATTTGAATTGGATTCTTTTGGTGATAACGTGATAATCATGTGGTCTTCGCTAAATGTGTTTGAGTGATATAGCTATGTGAATCTGTGAATATGCATGAATTGGGTGAACCATCGATGATGATTTCTCTTGAGTTCGCAAACTCACCCAACATTGCAATTATTTTTCAGAATTGAAGAGTACCCGTTAGTGAGCCGGGTGTATGGTTACTACAAGAGAGTCGGTGTCCGATGTCGGATTAGTTCACGTCTGCATTCGTGTTATCTTGACTTATGTGTAAATTTATATTCATAAAATTGTATTGAATTGATTGAGGGCCCTAATTGATAAATATTATTTGACATGTGATCTTTGATAAAGTGTATGACTAAAAGGGTTTTTGTATCACGGGCCGAATCGTTTATTTTAATTTAGCACTTTTCATTGGTTTTCAAAAAAAATCATAATGAGTTTTAACACTGCGAAGGATCGCTCTAGCATACTACCCTCATGGTCATGAGCTCGGATATTACCGTCGATGTCGGGTTCGGGTCTCATGGGAGTGGGTGCTACATTAGGTGGTATCGAGCCCGTAAGTACAATCTTACATGGGCTTTCGAAAAATAATGTGCCAAGTTCGTGCATTTAAGTCATATTACTTACAGACGGTGACAAGCGATCCCCGATGTAATATATATGAGTCGTATGCGAAGTATGTCTCGATCGTTTAGCGATTAGGAAAAAGTGAGAAAAGGATAATGTGTGAGAAGGTGATTAAAGAAATGGATATCGTAAAATAGGAAAAAGTGTATGGAATCGACCAGACGGATGAATAATTAGTGTACTAGTGTTGTGGATATCTTGTGAAATACAATATTAGAGTTATATTTGGTATATCATCGAGTTGTGAATTCATAGAGGAAAATAGAGATGTGACAATGGTAAGATTTTCAGATGTATAAGGTAAATGACAATAAAGTGTTCTATGATATAGAAGTTACATTTGGTATTGATTACCATGCTAAGTGTTATAAATAAGGATTGGTGATTTGGAGTCAAATTATACGTTAAGTGCAAAATCAAGAATGATTTCATATCTGTGATATTGATATGAGTATGGAAATATATGGGTCTAATGCAATAATGAAAAGCTTGACGTGTAAGACAATGAAATTGGTAGATAAAAAAAAAAGTTGTTCGGGTTTAATTGATCTGTCTAAGTAAATGCACACCTGATTATGGGAGTCCTATGGTAAGTGGAAATGTTAAGCTGCAATTGATAAGTTAATGGATAATTGCTAGCCAGAATTCTTGTCGGAAAAAAAAAATCCTTATGAGTTAGAATAAAAAAAAAAGAAATGAAAGTGCTTATACTGATCAGTTGTGAATGAATAGAGATTGTATAAGGTTGTCGAGAATTAAATAAGATTAAAGTATTCTTAGCAGTATAGGCTACTAAGGGGTAAATTGATGTAAATGTAATTAATTATTTTCTTTAGATAAGAGATGATGACTATAGCGCTGCATACAGGATAGTACAGTAAATGAACTTGTCTAAAGAGATGCTCTGATCTTGTTAGGCATGGCATGAATTGCTTGTATTGGAAAAATTTATGCGTAATTGAAATTGACCTTCTCGAGGTATTAAGAGTGACTGATAGATAGTGAAAAAAAAAGTTGATTGACAAAGTTTTATGAACAGTGTGGATGATTGATAAGGTTTAGTTGATCCGATAATTTGATTGGAGAGTGATCATTGAAGAGCTAAATGTTGAAATGAAGTAAAGGTTAATTTTGGGAGTCCTACTCCTAGAGGAGACTCAAGTGTAAGAGATAACATATGTTATGCTGAAGAGATGACTCTGATTATGTAAGAGAATTTTTGAACATTAAGGAAAAATTTAATTGCGAATATGAGAAGAATATAGGTTCGAATATATTTTGTGTAATTATGTTTTGAAAGGACAAAATGGATATGATGAGTGTGTTATCAATCCGGATGGTAATGATAAAAATAAATAGGAGTATGTGGAGAAATTAGGGTAAAGGAACATGTGTCGAATGTGTTACGATGAAAGCGAGAAAGGTATAAGAAAAAAATTCTCCTCATTGGAACTAATCGACATTGAAAGAAATATAAAGAATTTATTGTACTCCTGAAGAGTAAAGTGTCTCAATTATGTTTAAAATGGGAAGCGACTATAAGCATTGATGATTGCTTTAATGCATTTAAAAAGGAAGAAGATAAATTAGCACGATTGAGGACATTTTAGATCTGTAAGTTTCATAAGAATGAATCCTACTGGATGAATTAGTGTTTGAACATGGCATATCGGGAGATTAAATGAAAATAGAGGTATTAGTAAAATCTGAAATCGTAAGGAATATATATATATATATGGAATTTGGAGTTAATTGGGATTGGTTATAAATTTGGATACATTAGGAAGTTGAAAGCTCAAAATATTTGAGGAAAAGCGTGTTAATTATACGATTGATGATTGTAAAAGGAGACATTTAGAGAAAATTTACAACTTGAGTATAGATAGTATCGCTTCAATTTGGAGATTTGGCAATCTGTATAGAAATGTCGATAAAGGTTATAATCTGATCGATGAAATTGGGTGAAGTGATTTTGTGTGCATAGGGATAAGTATAATCGCGTGAGCTGTTTTGTGACTCGTGATTGAAATATATTGTCCTGGATATTGTTTGGAACATTTGGAGACTCTGTTCGTACAGAAATGTGTTTAGATGTACCCATGAATACGCAAAGCGATAATGATTGAGATATTCGTGAATTTGAAAGTATTGAAAAGGATTATGCGGTTGAGGTATTTTGGGAATTTGAAAAGAATTATGTATTTGAGTAGTTCAGAATTTAGCTAGTAATGCAATGTAATGTATTGAATCGAAAAATGTGATGGTAGGAAATCACAAATTTGGGCGATGAGGTTTTTAAACCTAGTGGAGTATTGAGGGCAAACTGTTGAGCTATTATGGGACAAAAAGGAAGTCTTATTGGCAATTGGAATTTCAAATCAGACTTGTATGTGCAAAAAGGATTGGCAAAACAGGGTTAAGGATTTTGAAAATGCAGACCGTATTGAGAAATTGTAAATGAATTTAACTTTTGAGAAAATGATAATTAGGAATGGATTTAAAAAAAAATGGGTAAAACCCATCAAAGGAACCGTTAGGAAAAAAAATACAAAGATGTAATCGAAGCTGTATGTGATAGTAGTAGTAAAGTGAAAGAGTCATAGAAAGTAGACTGTGAGCTAGAGAAATTATCTATGTTAATAACCAACAGCCTTGACTGTTGGGGACAAATGTAAACCTGGTACGTTTGGAGTTCATAGGGACATGAGATCAATGGATAGTTTAGATTGATTGTGGTTATATCAATTGTTTTATTGGTGACACCATTTGAATAGTGTATAGTGTTGATAAGTGAAATGAAATTGTAATAGGGATTAATATTTCATGGTAATGACATTGAGTCGAGTTGATTATTATCGAGGCTATTGGAATCTAATGAGATTAGTGCTTTAATACTAAAATGGAGGTAAGTAACAAATGAAATGGTTCGTAATGTATCGCCTCGACCAAAACGAATTGATGGAGAGAAAGGTAAATGAGGTAACTAAATTCGTGATTTAAGTATTACATGGACAGGATTGTTATGATCTGACATATGTAATAGCGATATCGAAAGTAAAGAATTGCGAGTGATCTTGAGGAAACAATGAGACTGTGTAAAGTTAGATGGCAGAAACTGGCTATAAAGTGAAATAAATGGGAAACAGTATATATGAATTGAAAAGACTCCCCTGCCTTCCTGATCAATCGTATATGAAATTTCGAGGACGAAATTTTTTATAAGGAGGGGAGAATTGTAACATCCCATCACCGATGGGAAGGGTATTTTAGTAAATTGGGATGGGTTAGAAGTATCGAATTATATCTCGGCATGCACGTACAACATATAGCCTCTATGATTGATGGTTTGTTGTACATGCACATGGTATACATGCATTCATGACATTTTAAACTTAGGTTTCAAATTGAGATCTTTTGTGAAATTTATGGGATAATTGTATTTGAAAATTATTTGGAATCGCCATTGAGTGTTTTACTTTTTAGAAATTTATGGAATTTTTCGGAATTTTTGGGATTGTTGCGGATAGGAAAATTTTCAATGATTGATTGAGTGAACCTTTTGTACTGAAAAGGATTGCCTAATGGCAAGAGATTAGTGGATAAATGATGTTAGGATATTATTTTAGAGCCATGATTAGTGATAACTTGGGATTAGTGCTTAATTAATTAGGATTAGTAGATTTTTGTCTTTTCTCATTGTAAAGAGCCAAGTGTCCATTTAATTAAGCAATTTTGTCTCTTCCACTCAAGCACCTACGACTTTTCTCCTTTTTATACTTAAACAATTCATTTTGGAAGGCTTTAGAAGCTCATCCTTCATCCTTCATCCTTAACATAGCTTCTTTTCCTTGGTATGCTTTCTCCTCCATCGAAATTTCCTTATTCTCATCTCATACAAGACATTTCTTCTTGGTTCTTTGCTTACTCTTCTTCACATATAAACCAAGTTGAAGTTTTGAGTTGATAAAAACCCTTGGTAAGCTTATGATAGCCGTAGGTGAGTTGTGAAAAAAGGAAGTTGGTGAGTACTTGAAGAATTAAGGAGTATTGATAGCTTAAACTTGTTTAAGGTAAGAATTGTGTTTGCTTTCCTTCTTTTGGTAATTAGAAGCTTGTATGAGAATTCTTTGAGCATTTATTTGATTATGAAAGTGGTAGGTTTGAATGGGTTTAATGCATGCTTGAGTGAGGGAAGATGATAGAGTAGTGGAAGCTTGTGAATTTACATGTTGTTAATGATGTTATGATGTGAGATTGATGTAAATTAAGTGTGGAAGTGGTGTTGTGAGTGTGCTGCCACTTATGCTCTCTTCTATAAGTTGATGTTGTGCTGAAATTATGATTGAATTAGAGGTAGAAATGGATGCTTAGTGATGTGTTATTGATGTTAGAAGTGTTAGGAGTTAGGTTAATGTGGAAAGCTGGAAAATGAATCTTTGACCTATTGGAATGTTTTGATCATAACTAATTGTGTAGGTGTGCAAATGAGGCAGGGTTTGTGCCCAATGAAACTTTGGGATGTTGGCTTCAATTTAGTGTGAAATAGGTGTTGTTGAATTGTAATGTTAGAGGGTCGAAATTTTGCATGGGAAGTTACTGTTTTATTGCCTGTGAACAGTAACCGAAACCATAACCTATGAGTTTTGCTGATTTTTAGAAATTAATTGATATGGAATTTGGGAAAATGGTCTTCATGAAAGTTGTAGAATATTGAGTTAGATTTCCATTGCCACTGATCTTGCTATTTTTCGAGTTGTATATTGGGAGATATGAACTGATTCCTATTGACTGGTTTTATGCTTTTTGGAGAAATCTAGTCAAAGTGTTGATTTTGTGAGCTTTCTGTTTGGGAGCAATTTTAACATTTTATGTGAACTGAATTGGTGTGAGTGAACTTCTGAAAAGTTGTAGAGGAAGAGATTACCTTGAAAATGATATATGGTGTGTAATTTTTAGAAGTCAGAATTGGGAGTTATGATTTTGCAAAGATTGACCCTACATTAGGTTATGAATGACTGATCATAACAGTATCTTCCATAACAGTTTTGAAATTGTTAGAGATCGAATTGGATGATGAGTGCTTCATGAAAATTGAAGTTTGAGATGTTATCTTTACAGGGATATAAAGTTCTGATTTTTTTCGACTTGTATACAGGGAGTTATGTTTGTTCAAAGTTTACTGCTCAAATTGACTGATTTCAGGAACAGCAGCATTGAGTGAATTAATTGACTTGTTTAGCAATGGAATTTGATTTAGGTTGTTCATGAAATTTGTAGATGACATTGTGATCTTGATGAGCATCTTTATTGTGCAATTTTTGACTGAACAGAATGAGAGTTACTAAATTTACCATGTGCTGTTCTGTTTTAAGAGGTATGGACTAGGCAGCATCTTTGATAGGATTTTTGACACCCTTAGGGGTGGAATTGATTTTTATGGTCTTCTTGAGAATTGTAGAGGGTTTCATAAGCTTTCCAACAAGGTATATTTTGTATTTTTCTGGATTGTGTGCTAAGAATTATGGGTATTGAAAGTTGGATTAAAATCAGGAAAAGGGAAGGGAATGGGAATTTTGCACGATCACTGGGTGACGCCTCACCCTAGTGGCGAGGCTTAATGAGGGCAGCGTCACTAGGGTGGCGCCTCACCCTAGTGACGAGGCTGGATAAAACAGCCTCGCTGGAGCGAGGCTGGTTTTCTTTTTTATTTTATTTATTTAGTTATTATTATTTTGATTTGTTAAATGGGTATTTTAGGATTTCTTGCTTCCTTTGTCAATTTCTTTTCCGTCCGACGTCCGATTGACCTGATTCTTGAGGCATCAGATTAGTATAATATTTAATTTCATTTTGTGAGAATTTGGGAATTTTGGACGGGAAATTGGCGTGGCCCGGATAATTGTTCGGTAATCATCGTTTTATTTAATTGGGGACCTATAGAGGTCCGAATTGTGCGCCGTCGGCGCCAATAGTTTTCTAATTTTAGACGGATTTTCTGAGGAAAAAAATGAGATTAGGGCTGGAATTCATGAACATGCATTATACACGTTTTAATTATTCCATGTGCATTAGTTGGTCACTCTAACTATCTGATTAGTAATGTTTGCCTATTTTAATTGCTATAGAGGCTCGGTTGGACCGTAGATCCACGGACTTGGCGAGAGACTTCCGGCAATAGCTCGGAAGTTATTAGGTGAGTAACCTAGATGGTTTCTCAATTTTATGTGTTTAATATCTCGCAATTATGCCATGGAGATAATGGATGGGAACATGTACATTTGATTTTGATTGATTTGGACCATGGGTGTGCGAAATATTTGGAATGAGATATCGAAGTCTGGAATTGATTTTCATGTGACTACTTGGGATAGACATAGGTGAATATGTTAAATAGGAATCGGTTATGGTGTGGATTTGGATATTTACATTCATACATAATTGCATGATCGATAATTGGCGGTTGTGACGGAAGCGACCAGCGAGAGCTTTAAGCTCAGCGGATTGGGCCTTGAGTCCACGGTGATTTAGAGCCTATGGCTCACCGATTAATCGCCCTTTAAGGGACAGTTTGAGCTCGATCCAACAACAAATTAAATTGAAAAGCGTCTCATACACATTTCATGTGCATTTGAATTGGATTCTTTTGGTGATAACGTGATAATCATGTGGTATGCTGAATGTGTTTGAGTGATATAGCTATGTGAATCGTGAATATGCATGAATTGGGTGAACCATCGATGATGGTTTCACCTTTGTTCGCAAACTCACCTGACATTGCAACTATTTTTCAGAATTGAAGAGTACCCGTTAGTGAGCCGGGTGTATGGTTACTACAAGAGAGTCGATTGTCCGATGTCGGGATTAGTTCACGTCTGCATTCGTGTTATCTTGACTTATGTGTAAATTTATATTCCGCAAAAATTGTATTGAATTGATTGAGGGCCCTAATTGATAAATATTATTTGACATGTGATCTTTGATAAAGTGTATGACTAAAAAGGGTTTTTGTATCACGGGCCCGAATCGTTTATTTTTAATTTCGCGCACTCATTTGGTTTTCAAAAAAATCATAATGAGTTTTAACACTGCAGTGACTGCTCTAGCATACTACCCTCGCGGGTCGCGGGCTCGGATATTACCGTCGATGTCGGGTTCGGGTCTCGCGGGAGTGGGGTGCTACATTGAATGTTGGGAAGATCTTCTGAAGCTGTCCAGATTTTCCCAAGATGCTTCCTCCAACGACAAACTAGTCCATTGAATCAGAATTTGAGGAGTCCAGCTGTTACCAATCTTGATGTTGCGAGAGTTCATAACAGCAAACGGAATGATTAGAGGCTGATTATCCACAACAGAGGGAGGTAGAGCAAGAGTTGGAGTTGTTGTAGGGTTGGGGCATAATTTCAAGACTGATATATGGAATACTGGGTGAATCGAGCATCCTTCAAGTAGCAAGAGTTTATAAGCAAATAAGCCTACCCGTTTAATGATTTGAAAAGGTCCATAGAACTTCTCACTGAGTTTAGAGTAGGAAGTACCAGCGAGGGATTTTTGCTTGTAAGGTTGTAGCTTGATGTAACACCACTGACTTGGTTCAAAATGGACTTTATTGCGTTTTTTATCTGCCTGAATTTTCATTCTCAGTTGAGCTTGCTACAGCTTGGTCTTTAATGAAGCAAGGAGCTGGTCCCGATCTAAGAGAAACGAATCAGCAGCTTCAATGGAAAAAGACTCTAGGATGTAGGAAGGTATATTCAGTGGTGGTTTGCCATATACAGCCTGAAATGGAGACATTCCAATGGAAGAATGCAGGGATGTATTATAAGATAATTCCATACATATTAGATACTTGGTCCACTGTGAAGGTTTGTCCATAACAAAACTCCTCAAATAATGTTCTAAACATCGATTGAGGACCTCCGTTTGGCCGTCGGTTTGAGGATGATATGCACTCGGTTCTGTTTATAAACCATACCATTTTTAATTAAAAAATTGGTGTCAGGGTGTTGCTTTCTTGTTGTTTTTATAGGAGTTGATTGTAGTAAGGATCATAGAGGATTTCTTTTTTAAAATTGGCAATGAGATGGAAAACTGGAATGGAGAGAGCTTGGAGTTCCGGTTGGGATTGAGTATTTGGTGGAGGGTGAAATTGTCTAGAGAGTGTGTCAGCAATAATATTGGATTTCCCAGTCTGATATTGAATGTCAAAGTCATAACCCATAAGTTTGACAAGGAATTTGTGTTGATCAGGAGTGTGTATGGGTTGTGTGAGAAGGTCAATCAAGTTGTGGTGGTCAGTTAATATCATAAAATGGTTTCCTAAGAGACATTGTCTCCATTTACTAACAGCTTGAGTAAAAGCATATAATTCCCTTACATAAGATGAAGACTTAGCAAGGGTTGGTGATAGTTTTTAACTAAAGTATGCAATTGGGTGATTTGTTGGATAAGGACAACCCTTATACCTATACCAGATGCGTCAGTATGGAATTGGAAAGGCTTTGAAAAATCTGGCAGAGATAAGATTGGGGCTGTGGTTAAAGCTTTTTTAAGGGCTTCAAAAGCATTTTGGGAATCCTGAGACCATTTGAACTTGTCTTTATTTAGCAAATCGGTGAGGGAATGAGCAATAGAGGCATAATTGCATACGAATTTGTGGTAGTATCTTGTGAGACCTAGGAAACTGCAAAGGGATTTGAGATGGTATGGTATTTTCTAGTTTTAGATGGTAGAAATTTTTTTGGATCAGGATTAACACCAGAAGCTGATATAACATAGCCTAGATAATCAATTTTTGTGTAGGCAAAGTAGCACTTAAATTGCTTGGCAAATAAGGAGTGTGAACGTAAGCATTCTAGAATGATTTGGAGGTGACTAAGGTGATCCTCAAATGTTTTGTTGTAGATTAGAATGTCATCGAAGAAGACAATGACAAACTTGCGGAGGAAAGGCTTGAAAGTGAGGTTCGTGATAGCTTGGAAGCTAGAAGGAGCATTGGTTAGCCCAAAAGGCATTACAAGAAACTCATAATGACCTTCATGTGTTCAAAAGGCAGTTTTTTGGACGTCATGGCTATGGATATGAATTTGGTGATATCCAGCTCTTAAGTCAAGTTTGGAAAACACCGTTGCACTATGTAATTCATCGAGTAATTCATCGACTATAAATTGTCTTTAATGGTGACCTGGTTGTGAGTCTATAATTGATGCAAAAATGCCAAGTGCCATATTTTTTCAAACCAATAACACAGGGGAGGAGAAAGGGTCGTGACTATGCCTTATGATACTAGCACTCAACATTTCAGAAACCAAACGTTCTATTTCATTTTTGTGGTGATGGGGGTATCAGTAAGGTTTTACGTTAACAGGTTTTGTGTTAGGAAGGAGGTGTATGTGGTGGTCAATGGTACGGTTAGAGGGTAAGGATTTGGGTTCCATGAACACATCCTCAAACGATTCTAGCAAGGAGTTCAAAAGATTTGAGTTAGAATATACCTTTGTCGAATCCATTGGGGTAGAAGTAAAAGAATATAGCTGGAAGCATTTTGAAATTTCACCCGTGGCTGCCATACGATGAAGCTAATGAAAATGGATCTCATCCAACTAGTGATGAGAGTTTCCTGTCAATGTAATTTATCTCCCCTAATACTGAAATTTCATAGTAAGATTTTGGTAGTCTGTTGTGATACACCCAAGACCGGCTACCATTGTACTCCAAGTACAATATCTGCTCCCTGCAAACTAATGACATAGAAATCAATCAAGAAAGTTTCATCTCCTAATTTGAGTTTCACCTGAGGGTAATAGCCTTCGTACGCTAACGATTGTCCGTTTCCCACTATGACTTTGAAGTGAGGTGATGTGACTATCGGTAGTTTTAAAAAAATATCCATTCTTTCTTGAATAAAATTATGGATACTACCCCTATCTATGAGTGTTTAGACTAGAAAACCTGCAATGTGCCCCTGCAACTTCAGTGTACATGGACAAAATTGCCCTGCCATAGCATGAAGATTGATGGAGTCTCCACCAGTGAGTTCTTATTTTGGAGGATCTGAAGAACTGGCAATATCTGTTGAATCAACATCATTATCATCATCCATCAACAATAGAAATAATTGGCCTTTACAACAATGATCTATACGAAATGTTTTGTCTCAATTATAACATAAACCTTTCTCACGATGAGTCATCATCTCTGAGGTGGAGAGCTTCTTGATAGGGAAGGTATTAGAGGTATTTGTAGGGGAAAGTAATTTGGATGCAGGAGGGGTGGGCAGCAAAGGAGGATTGTTGTCTGTTTTTGGTTGGGTATAGCGCTTGGCCCACAGTTTGTATGAATTTTGACGAGACTGAAAACAATGATCAGAAATTTTATCTGAGTAAAATCTAGCTAATGCCATAGCTTGTATCAGGGATTGGGGTTTGGCAACCTGTACCTCCTTACTAATGTCAGATTGTAACTTTGAAATAAAGTAGCTTACCAACACCTATTTGGGTAGATTAGGAGTTTTGTTAACTAATTGTTCGAACTGGGTTTGATAATCATTGAGGGTCGAACTTTGAACCAATTTGCTTAACTTCCTAAAATAATCTTCGTATTTCGAAGGTCCAAATCTCTTCTCAATAGCCAGTAAAAACCATCCCAATTAACGATCAAATTACTATTGTTAATCCAATCAAACCATTCTAGAGCTAGTATATATAATTGCTAAGGTCCAGTCCAACTGGGGTAGGTCCTACCGGCCTACCGGGCCCCGATACCGAAAACGCTCCGGAGACCTTTCTTAGCAATATCAATGTCGCGATCTCATCGGGACATATCCCGATCTCATCGGGATCCATTTAATCCTAATGCTCTCCATAATTGGATCTCGTCCAATCTATTTCTGATTCTCTGAATCACTCTTATCGTGTGACCCTTTAGGTTCCGGTTATGTTGGCCACTTAGATTAACAATTAATCTGAGCAAGTCATGAGCGCGTCTAGCAACACATCATGACCCCAATTGACCGAAAAGTAATCGGTTTGATGAATTCATCACAAACCGGATCACGAACCCTTCCATAGACAATTACCGTGCAATTAGTCCTTTCACCATCCTATACCCCACTTGGTTATGAGTATGGTCAAAGTGTCAACTCTCACTAGACTGAGTCTAGCCCAGTGATATTAGTTCTCGTCCTGGGACTCATTACTCTATATGTCAATGAGGACACTCTTCATGACATATTCTGGCCGACCTTACAAGTAATGATCCCGACAAGAGGCCATGGGTATCTCTTCTGCTAATCCAGAAGTGGTGAATCCTTTATTGGATACTCAATTACCTTCGAATACCTCAAGATGTACCCAAGCACCACCCTATGAGCGACCTCTAGAAGGCAACAAGGAATGGAGTCAAAGCACAAAATCAGTATCCAAGATATCCTTGAGTACCTCAAGTCTAAGGATACTTGCACCATTGCTATGATGAGATTATCACTGACACTAGAAGAAGATATCCATGTGATGATCTCATGGCGGGTCATCAATGTACTTACTACCGCTAGTAAGCATCACATATCAACTCTAAATATCTCATATTTACGGTTTCGAGATCCATTGCTTGATCCAATCAAGGAATATGACATGTGCTAGTCTAACCAGGATTAATGATGTCGATCTCATTAATCCTATGACTAGGAAAATTTGAATCTTGACATAATTGCACATGATAGGAATCTCAGAGTATGATCACATCATAATTTCCTTCATCTTTGTGTCATATATCATGGACTTCATTAATTGATTAAAGATCCAATCAATTCATAAACAACATTCATGAATATCAAATTAATGAAATATGCCTTTCTTTATTTATTCATAAAGTCTGCATACCGACTTTGAATAAAAGCGCTTAAAGGGATTGCCTTTAGGGCACTACTCTAACAATCTAACGATCTTGGACATCCATAAGTCGACTTACCTTTGGTGAACAAGGCGACTTATCGATCGATCAAGCATAAGTCGACTTACACATAGTACAAGTCGACTTACACTTCTAAATCTCCCACTTGACCTAAAGCCAATCGCTTGGTATCTAATACCATAAGCGCGTCCATGAGAATCACAATTCTTACGTGACTATGGCTTTGTCAGCAGATTAGCAACACTTTGCTCTGTGGGAATTCTCTCTATCAGGCCATCACCTCGATCGATGATCTACGAATCGATGGAATCGGTAGTGCGTGTTCGGATCGTTGATGAGACCTTGGTTCCTTTGCTGCAAGACTAGCCCCATTGTATCACAATACAACCTATGGGCCCATCACGCCTAGGAACCGGATCAAGTTTAGAAATGAACTTCTTGATCCAAAGCGCTTCCTTTCTTTGCATCGATGCGGCAATGTACTCTACCTCGGTTGTTGAATCGGCGATCCTCTCTTGATTGGAACTCTTTCCAACCGACCGCCAGTCGTTCGGTGTGAATGTATATAACCCGATCGTGATTCGAATCATCCTTATCGATTAAAGCGGCATTTGTATGCCGCTCACTTGGAGATTTTCATCTCCATATGTCAAGAAAACATCCTTAGTGCTTCGCAAGTACTTGAGGATATTCTTGTGACCACCCGATGACCCTCACCAAGATCCGATTGGTATCCGCTCGTAACACTTAGAGCATATGATACATCGGGTCTCGTACATAACATTGTTCCATGCTAAACCTCTTTAGCATCTTATCTATATACGTTGATTGTGAAAGACCAAGCAATCTCTTTGATCTATCTCTATAAATCTTTATCTCGAGGATATAAGTTGCGTCACAAAGGTCTTTCATGGCAAAATGTTTGGACAACCAAATCTTAGCGATTGTAGCATAGAGACATCGTTTTCCTAGTATTAATATGTCATCTACTTATAACACAAGGAATACGATTGCGGTCCATGAACCTTCTTATACACACAATGTACATCCAATTTTGTGAGAAACCAAGCTCTTTAAGTACCTCATCAAAACGGATATTCCAACTCCTAAATGCTTGCTTCAATCTATACATGGATTTCTGAAGCTTGCATACCATTTCGCCATCATAGGAGGTGAAGTCCTCTGGTTGTGTCATATACACATCCTCGGGAAGATTTCCATTCAGGAAAGCTTTCTTCACATCCATTGCCATATCTCATAATCATAATGAGTGACAATGGCTAGGAGTATCCTAATGGATTTAAGCATTGCTACGAAGTCAAGGTCTCGTCATAGTCAACTCCTTGTCTCGGCGAAATCCTTTGGTCACAAGCCTTGCTTTATAAGTAATCACATTACCATCAATGTCGGTTTCTTCTTGAAAACCCATGCACCCTTTGGGCTTTATTCCTTGGTGCAACAACCAAAGTCCATACTTGGTTTTCTTACATGGAATCCATTGATTTCATGGCACAAAGCCATTTTCAGACTACGAACTTTTGTAACCTCTTCATAGGTAGTAGGCTCATCATCTCGTATGAGCAATCGTCATTCTTTTCCCACGAGAAATCCATATCTCTCAGGAACAGAGCGTATCCTACATTACCTACGAAATTCTTGTGTAATAGAAGGTTGAGCTGTTACCTCATCTATATGAGTTCTGATTCTGAGTTCGAGCGATTGATCTGCGTTTGTTCGAGCATCTTGAACTTCTTCAAGTTCAACTTTGCTCCCACTGTCCTCTTGTAAAAGAAACTCTTTCTCTAAGAAAACAACATGCTTTAAAACAAACAACTTTTGTTCCTCAGCAAGGTAGAATTGATATCCCACGATATCCTACAAACAAACACTTGTCAGACTTTGCATCAAGCTAATCTGACTTTGTCCGCTTCACATAAGCAGGACAACCCCAAACTTTCAACTGAGAAAGATAGGGCTTTCAGTTAGTCCACATCTCATATGGAGTAACATCAACTGTCTTTAATGGAACTCTGTTTAACAAGTAAGCAATTTGTCTCGCGCATACCCCAAAAGCATGCAAAACCTATCATTAATCGCACCATGTCTAATAAGGTTCGATATCTCCTTTCAACCACACCATTGTCTTTGCGGCATGCAAGGTGGAGTGTACTGAGATAAAATCTCATTATCTCTGAGATAATCCAAAACTGTTGGTCTAAGCATTTTCCACCACGATCGATCGTAATGTATTCATACTTTTACCAAGTTAGTTTTCTACTTCATTTACGAATTATTTGAACTTTTCAAACGCTTGATTTATATCTCATCGAATCTGGTACCCATATCGTGAATAATCATCGATAAAAGTAATGAAGTAAAGACAACCACTTCTGGCATGGATGGACATCGGACCACATACATCCAAATGTATCAGTTCTAATATTCCATTCACTCGTTTTCCCTTTCCCTTAAAGGATAACTTGGTCATCTTGCCTAATAAACAAGATTTGCATGTGTCATATGATTCATAATCAAATGACTCTAAACTGCCACTCTTATGGAGCTTAGCGATGCGTGTCTCATTTATATGGCCAAGCCGATAATGCCATAAGTAAGTTGATTTTAAATTATCTTGATTATGTCTTTTCGCGTCATTGACATTCAAAACTGGATATGACATATCTAATATGTCAATTCCATTGCATAATGTACCAGTAGCATAGAGCATTCCATTCGAACTAATAGAACAACCATTGCTACTAAAAGTCCAATGGAAACCAGCTCTATTGAAACAAAGCAGACAATATGTTCTTTGTTAAAACAGTACAAAATGACAATCATCCAATTTGAATACAAGCCCACTAGGGAGTGACAAGACATAAGTGTCTCACGCTAATGTAGCAACTCTTCTGCATTACCTACCGAAGGTCTAGTTCTCCTTTATGAGTCATCTCATCGTCCACGAGGCCTCGCATATCATTTCATATGTATGAGCCTGGCCGTATCAAATACCCATATGTTTTGATCAGAAACAGTATTAACCTCAATGACAAACATATTTGAAGGAGTAGAGGCATCTGATGCCTTCTTCTGCTTCAGGAACTCCAGATAGACTTTACAGTTTCGCCTCTAGTGGCCAGTCTTGCCACAATGGAAGCAAAATCCTTTTGGGGCAGTTTCTTTGGTTTTTCCTTGATGGCACTTCCATTTGGTTTCTTGGCCTTTTTCTTCTTTGGACCAGAAGAAGAAGCATCCACCACTAGCACTTGCTTGCTATCCTTCTTGATAGCACCTTTCATTTGTCTTGAAAGCAGATTGATCGATTCGAAATTGTTGTGGATATTTGGTTCATCTGATAGTTTAACACGAACTGTGAATAACTGTCAGACAATCCAACCAGAATTAAGTCTATACTTAACTCATAATCCATTACAAATCCTAAGACAGCCAATCTCTCAATATAGTCATTCATCTTCAGGGCATCACGGACAGCGAGATGTCCCCGAGCCATCTTTAATGGTGAAGAGAAGCCTTGAGGTCTCGAACCTTTGAGACCGAGCTTACTCATCAAACAGCTCCCTAAGATGAAATACTATAGTGTGAGCATCCATAGACTCGTCTTTATACGCGACTCTGGTGACATCGAGGCAAGCATAATGCAAGTATCCATATCAACATCCTTTAGATGCTTATGATATGCTTTCGATCCTCATCGAAGCATCGACGGAAGTGCATCTGGAAGTGGAACATCTAGGGCGTATCCGGTTCCTCGGATCGAGAACAATTCTCGATTCCTCACCAATCAAGAAAATTCGGTCCGAATAAGGAGCGAAAATTCACCTTGAAGACTTCTTCAATCAACCTAAGCGATAGAGAGAAAGAATGCTAGAATAGAAATGCTGCATGATCATGAGGACTTGCATGACATGCATATGGCTCCACTAGTTTCCTAGAATCCATAACCCTCTTCTGAATCCAAAGAAACAATATGACATAATGTCTAGTGGGTCGATATCCGACATTGCTAAGAGTGACCTTGGGTTTACCCAACAAGCCATAACTTAGGTCAATCGGTAGGTATCAGTCATACCAATTGCATCATTGATAATCGACATTAAGAATGACCTTAAGGTTAGCTCAACAAGCTACCTTATGTCTCGGGAGGTATCAGACATACCAATTACATCTTAGACACAACTATCGTCCGATCTTTATCAACTTGTTGATGTGCGACTGACATTGGGTTATCAACTCTTTGATGCGCGTACATCCGATGTACACTACCCAACTTCGCCTCTGTCCACGTTGACCTTGAGGTTAGCTCAACAAATCAACGCTTCTAGGAAAACCGACCCATTAATCCGAAAATCTCATTTTCATGGTTCGAACATATTCGTATAGAGTGAGCTTGAGGTTAGCTCAACAACCCAACCCTAGAAGAACTCTGGTTCTTACCATATTAATGGAAGGCGTTAGTTTTCATATTCCGAGGAGGGATTTCGAACTCTAGACTCCAAGCTAAAGGATTATAGTCGCCAGGACTATATGGAATGATTTAGGTTTCATCAATCAAATTGAATCAATCCTTATAATCATCCATCATCCAACCTGAGCATGTCAAAAGTCGCCTTACATCAGAATGCAAGTCGCCTTATCTTTGCTTCACACACAAGTCGACTTATACGATACAAGTCGCCTTATGGCAATACCTAGAACAAGTCGACGTATGTACAATACAAGTCGACTTATCCAGCAAGAATTGCTATACTTTCTAATCGGCTAATTCCTTAATCCATGTAATCCCAATTCACAATACCAACATTCCTTAGGTAATATCTTGTTAATTTGATGTACCAATGAACACTTCATTGTTTCATGTTTGCCATATACAGTCAAACCATACATGAAAAGCTTAAAACCGAGTCATTACTCAAAGATATCCAAACAATTTAGGAACACCAAATTATCACCCTAAGCATCTCAAGCTAGTCCATACGTTATCAAATTATTCCGGCACAAGTCACAAAAATTATGACGACCAAAACAAACAAGATAATGAAATACACTAACTAGACGGTAATGTGACCTATTTGGCATCCGAAAATTCTTGGAAAACCAATTTCAAGCAATTCAGTTTGGCAAGCATACAACATCAAGATAACACATTTTCAATCACATTAAAAATGATCCAAGGCATTGGAACTGAAAAATACACATTCAATTATGCCAAGCAAAACAGTCCCAGCAATTTTCACAAAACTGCCAAGCTCTACCTTTTGCTCTAAATAATCATTGAAAAAATTTCAATAAATTCTGAGAAAATTACATAGGTTACTAAATGTTCAGAACATACTTCATGAATTTTTCAGGATTTATAGCCATCAAAAACTCAGTCAACCTAAGCAACAAATCCGATTCAAAATCTGTGTTCATCAACACAGCTATTCCCAACAGCATAGAATAAATTCGTGAATAAATAGCAAATCACCTTTAAAACACTTTTTCATCCACATAGACATTTAAAAACATATTAGGGACATGTTGGTGAAGGAAAATCCGAAAATTTTTTTTTCTAGAATTTATTATCGAATTTATACACATGCCTGTTCACAGAATGTGTCACAAAACAACATCTAGAACCTTAGGGAATAAATTAGCAAAACTATATCAAATCAAATCGATAAATTCTCATTTTTCACAGAAATATTCTATAACATGTTATGAACAATTCTGGGCAGAAAAATTTCGAAAAATATATCCCTATACAGAATCGAAATTGGGACAGCACACATGCATCAACGTCAAATTCACATAGGGCTTCCGATCTAGCTAGGGTTTTAGCTTCATACACGACACAAGTGGCTCTGATACCACTGTAGGAAAATCCCGGGATGTACATCACATGTACAAGGTGCGGAAAACAAAAATTTTTGTCGCCGGGACCTTCCCGAAGGCCAGGATCTATGTGTCGGTATGAAGACTCAAACCTAAATAGCCAATAGAGACTATCTCTAAAGATATCCACGCAGAGATCAAAAAATCTAACCGGGACAAACCCCTTTGACCCGGGAATAGCTAGAACAAATTAAAGGATGCTAGACCTTACCTTTGTCCTCTAGAGAGCTTGAATTGATGGAGAAGGAAGCACTTGGAGAAGAGAAGAGCTAAATCATCGATGGAGAAGAGATGAAGACATAGGATTTTCTCAAAATCCTTCTTCCTCTTTCTATCTTCCAAAAGCCACGATAACCTCTTCCCAGGAGAAGGAAACTCTTCTTTTTGTATTCTTAAAGTCTAAGCCAACGATGACTTCTCATCATCTTTCATGATTTTGTCTTTTAGTCATTAAATGAATTAATGACTAAGCAAACAATAAGAAGCTTCCTTTGCTTCTCCCTTCTTCCACGTAGATAGCTTATATATATATAATTAATTAATATATATATATATAATTGCTAAGGTCCAGTCCAACTGGGGTCGGTCCTACCGGCCTACCGGGCCCCGGTACCGAAAACGCTCCGGAGACCTTTCTTAGCAATATCAATGTCGCGATCTCATCGGGATATATCCCGATCTCATCGGGATCCATTTAATCCTAATGCTCTCCATAATTGGATATCTGTCCAATACTATTTTACAGATTCTCTGAATCACTCTTATGCGTGTGACCTTTTAGGTTCCCGGTTATGTTGACCACTTAGATTAACAATTAATCTGAACAAGTCATGAGCGGCGTCTAGCAACACATCATGACCCCCAATTGACCGGAAAGTAATCGGTTTGATGAATTCATCATGAACCAGATCACGAACCCTTCTATAGACAATTACCGTGCAATTCGTCCTTTCACCATCCTATACCCCACTTGGTTATGAGTATGGTCAAAGTGTCAACTCTCTAGAGGCGAGTCTAGCCCAGTGATATTAGTTCTCGCCCTGGGACTCATTACTCTATATGTCAATGAGGACACTCTTCATGACATATTCTTTGGCCGACCTTACAAGTAATGATCCCGACAAGAGGCCATGGGTATCTCTTACGCTAATCCGAAGTGGTGAATCCTTTATTGGCTACTCAATTACCTTGAATACCTCAAGTCGTACCCAAGCACCACCCTATGAAGCGACCTCTAGAAGGCAACAAGGAATGGAGTCAAAGCACGTAATCAAGTATTCAAGATATCCTTGAGTACCTCAAGTCTAAGGATACTTGCACCATTCTATGATGAGATTACCGCGACACTAGAAGAAGATATCCATGTGATGATCTCATGGAAGGTCATCCAATGTACTTACTACCGCTAGTAAGCATCCACATGTCAACTCTAAATATCTCATATTTACGGTTTACGAGATCCTTTGCTTGATCCAATCAAGGAATATGACATGTGCTAGTCTAACCGGATTAATGATGTCGATCTCATTAATCATATGACTAGGAAAATTTGAATCTTGACATAATTGCACATGATAGGAATCTCGGTAGTATGATCACATCATAATTTCCTTCATGCTATGTCATATATCATGGACTTCATTAATTCGATTAAAGATCCAATCAATTCATAAACACCATTCATGAATATCAAATTAATGAAATATGCCTTTATTTATTTATTCATAAAGTGCATATACGACTTTGAATAAAAGCAGCTAAAGGGATTGCCTTTAGGGCACTACTCTAACAATCTAACGATACTGGACATCCATAAGTCGACTTACACTGGTGAACAAGGCGACTTATCAGTACCGATCAAGCATAAGTCGACTTACACATGGTACAAGTCGACTTACACTTACAGCTAGACCATCTAGATGAAATGAAGCAATTATCAATTGTTGAGCAGTCGGAGTGTTATAATAGTTTAAGTATCTTTAAATGCGTGTTATCCAAGATAAAAGGTTGTTGCCATTGAATCTGGGAACATCTAACCTCATTGTTTTGATTGGTGGTGGAACAGGGTGTTCGTGTTCGAAGGGTTGTTTTTGGATGATGGGTTATTAGAATGGTGACAGAACTGGTTGTTGTTGAAGCTGTGATGGGTGTCTATGTAATTGTTGCTCAACCTTGGCATAATCCAAGAGCAAGATCTCTCAAAGATGCAGTGATGGCTTCGACATTGGTGTTCTGGTTTGTGATGAGTAGATTGGGACTCATGCAATGCTGTAAGTCAAGCAATCGCCTCCTCCATTCTAGCTTGCCTTATGCCTTCAACCATTTGGATTGTCGGGAGGAATCATCTCTCAATAAGAGCACCAAAATGATAAGAAAAGCCACTTCAAGGGGGTTAACCTCCTTAAGATGCGATGAAGAAAGATATTAAAGAGACAATGACGAGAAGAATAAGAAGAAGAAGCAGTAGAGAGAGAAGCTAGAGGGGAAAAGTGTGCTGTAAATCATTATCTGCCGAATCCTTCACAAGCTCCAACGTCATAACCAAATTACAAAGTAAAGTTTCCAACAATACCCTCAAACAACTTTGTCTAACAAAACAATTCATTAACTGGGCACATAGTCATCTAACTTCTTAGGTTGGTGTCTGATTTGGATGGGCCTGCTATTTGCAATGTTGGTCTCATTCTTATCAGAGTTCAAGGCATTAAGCCTATCATTATATTACAAAATGACCAAAAAAATTCGCTAGGTAAGGAAGTATGTTTATTTGTAAGATAAACAACGAAAAGAAACAACTATAGGCACCATTTATATTTCATTTCCATTCATGTCCATGGAAAGAGGAGACTAAACGGTGCATGCCAAAATATGTTTTTTAATGCCCTATTGTTGGTATTTGAGATTTTTCTTTCTCTTCCTTGATGATTTTCTTTTTACAGTTTTGGATTGCACACATCATCCTGCAATGTCAGGGGCTTGAGCTGCAACTGATGGGGAATCAAAGTCCTCAGCTACCAAATTTGAACTACTTTCCTGAGGGGAAACTATTGTTGCATAAACAGAAGAATTACAATTCTATGCCAAGACGTGGTCTACCCAGGATATTCTGCATTCTGAGATATGATAACTCCAGTCCCCTAACATGGCTCAGAGTTATCACTGGAGTTTAGCATTGTGGTTTGTTCTTCATACTCTAGCCTAACCTTAGAAGTCTCAATTTGCCAAATAGTTGGTAATAGGGCAAATATGTTGGCCCAATCCATTTGACATTGCTCCAAATATTGTTAAGTGAAATGATCCACTCCACTATCCATACTCTCTATATTGTCTATACTAGAGTGATCCATATATGTATGTTCTTGCACTGCGTTAGCAGTCTCATTCTAATGAGTAACCACTATAGCCCTCCCAGCTCCTTATTCCTTAATGATTTGTGTTTGATCCAAACTTTTACAATGAATTGGCCCTCTGTCATTCTCAGCAGAAACTTTAGTTGTCTTACTTTGCATTACATTAATAATACTAGCATATTCTGCCAACTTCAAACTCTCAAAACTAGAATGCTCCCTTGTGTCCCACTCGATTGGAGGAATTTGGATAGGCTGCTCATGAACCTCACACTGAACTCCAGTACCATCTTTAACTTCAACTGTTGACTATTCAATCCCCAGTAACTTCTCTGCCAACATTTTTATACCTCTTCCCAGTTGAAACCCATTTCTTGACATGATTGGTGGCTTCCATGGATAAGATAGTTGTATTTCTCCTTTCACCCTTTCCCTAGATTAACTAAGTTGTATAATTGGAAGACAATTTGGTAGTGTAATCTTTCGACTCACCTCTATGCATATTTTTGCATATCCTATCCTATCCATACCTGATGTCTGTGCATTCATACTCAACGGTTTACCTAATTAGGAACTAGCAATAAAACTTAACCCTTCCACTGTCTACAATTCAAGCGGTAGGTTATGAAAATGTACCCAAATTGAAAAAAATTCAACACATTCCCTATTAAATGTAATCTCTGACTTCCACTTCTGTAGGAACATAAGTTGTCCCTTGATATGCCAAGGACCCAGTTCAATTGTTTCATTCAGATTACCATTCAAAGAAAATTTGAAAATAATCATGCCATCATCAGTGATTAGAGTTTTCTCCAAACCTTGTTTACTCTACCATGCATTAGCCTAGGCCTTGATAATTGGAAATGCAAAATGTTTGCTCTAGAATGATCCTACTAGTCCATTCGACTACGCTTTTTCCTCCGCTTATAAGAGTTCAAATAGGGAACAAACAATGTCATCCTTTCTGACATCAAGTTAATGCTTCATTTGTACCTTGTGTTGCTGAAAATGAAATTTTTTGTTCTATGCACTAGCAATTGGGGAAGACCCATGGAACTTAGATATTCCATAATTGCCAATGCCAACTATTAGACCCTGAATTTTTTTATGATGATATTAAGCATGAATTGTGATAATTGTGATTTTATGCTTTGATTTGATTAACTTGAGAACATTAGTGGGCTTACTTGAGTTTAGTATGGTTGAATGAGAATTAATGGGTAAAAGTTTATGAGGGCATTTTGGGAAGTTTACTTGAGTTGGAATGGATTTGGGCTTAGCTAAGAGGGGTATTATGGTCTTTGTCCCATTCCTTTAGGTTTAAGAGAAAGAAATTAGAAAAAGAAGAAAAAGAAGAGGAAATAGAAGAAAGAAGGAGAGTGCGCCGTCGGTGGGAGAAGAGAAGAGAAGAGAAAAGAGAGTTTGCAATCTTTGAGGATTTTCGACAGTTTGGAGCGATTTCCGGGTAAGTTATGCTTCGTTTAACTTTGTTTCAGTTGGATTAAACCTAAGAATAGGTTGAATGTGTGAGAATCGGTGGTTTTAGGGTTTGTGAAGCAAAAAAAAAGGGTAGAATCCTTGGGTTTATGCATTTGTGCTTGATTTTGAGTTGTTAATGGGTTAGAAATGTAGTTTGAGACTTGATATATAGCTTGGTTATGGTGCATTTGAGTTTGGGTAAGGATTCAAGTTGGAAAATGCAGGACTCGGGTTTGAAGTCGAGCTCAGACTTCATGCGTCATGACGTCGCGTATGAATTCGCCAGCGATGTGGCGTTAAATCATGACAATAAAAATAAATTAAATCGTGACGGCGGGGAAGCGTTAAATCACGATAACGCGTGGTCAAAATTAATTAACTAGACTACTACTGTAGCAGTGGCGAGTCTAGGTCGATCCCACAGAGAGTGTGTGAAAAGTTTATGAAATGAAATTAATCGGTGTTTACACTTAACGGGGTTTTGTATTTTAAAGATGAAAATAAAATAAAACTAACTAATAAAAACAAATTAAAGAAAACATGCAATAAAATGAAAATGTAGGAATTGGTAGGGATCCGGTTCGTTGGTTCAATCTCGGCCTAAACCACGACTAAGCATATTTTATTAATTTGTTGTTCTTTAACCTCTCTAGAAATTATTAATCGTGGGTTAGAAATTAACTTGAAGTTTTCCTTAGGTTTTGTTTAATCAAGATAAGATCGTTGATTAAACCTAACCACCTAATAACCTAGGATACGATCTCTAGATTTAATTAGGCAGTAGCATTACAAATTAGGAAAACCGATTAATCAAGGCAACAACCACATAAGCTCGGGTCATTTAACCTAAGTCATGTTATCCCTAATGATTAAGAATCATTAGTAGCTACAAATAATTTCAACATAACAATTACGGATTAAATTGAAATTCTAGCAATGGGTTTAAAATTAACGATTCAATGAGCATTAAAATCATCAATTAAAAATGCCCGATGGGTTCGTATACAAATAACCGAATAATAACAAAAATCCGATTATCCATACACAAATCCCAAATCAATTAAAGCAGGATAACACAATCAATTCCTAATGAGAGAAAGACACAACAAAATAATTAAAATAAAACTTAACCCGGGTCGTCGGCGTCGATGTTACCTCCGAACCGGTGTCGAGATGTTTAGCCCTTCATGAGATTTTTGGTAAAATACTTGACCCCATTCTTTCTCTAACCAAAATTCCTTTTAAAGCATCCTTCGGCGCAAGGCATTCCTTCGTCCAATTTTGAAGGCGTCCTTTGAGCTTGAAAGCTTGCCGCCGCTCTTGTTCCTCTGCTCTCCTCATCGCCGCAGTCTTCGTTTCTTTTATTCCCAGCTTTCCCCTATCTCCTGTGCGTCACTGTGCCTATCGGCACTGTGGCTGACAAGACGAATAAAAATGTGTTTAAAACCCTTTTATTCAAAACCTTCTCTATATTTGTGTCTTTGTGCGTTTTAAGAAAACGGCTCCTCCTAATATTGCGTCTCACCTTCAGTCCCTTATGCTCCATTCCACGCTGCGTTTCATGCACAACATTTGCATGATGTTGACAATTTAATAAGCAAACATAGAAAAAAACATCCACGCTTCTTCCGTCACTTGCGTTCCAGCGTCTGCGTGCCTCTGGCGTTGGAGTTCTCTGCTGTCTTTGCTTTCAAAAAGACGCATATTGCTTGTGTGTTCAGCCTACGTTTTACACTTGCCATCTGCTCTTGTGCGTTTTTATCAAAACGCATGCGTTGACGCACACAACGCCTACCTGCTGCGCCTCTCTAGCATTTTCTTTTCTCTTGATTTATTCCTCACTAATTTAATTTGTTGTCCCCTTGCGTCACTTACGTATTTGACAAATAAAAATGCCACTCTTCAATTCTCTTATGTGCTGTGTTTTGTTGCCTCCCCGTATATGTTGCTGTAGCTAATTTATTCGACCATTAAAATGTCTCCACCGTTGATGCTCATTTGATTAGACAATTAAAATGTCTCTTGCTTCCACTTCTCTCCAATCTAGTAATCAACACAAATTGAAGACAAATTAAGTAATTTATCATGAGAATAGGATTGAAATTATATGAAAATACATAAAAAAATATAATGCATGTGGAATGATGAATGCCTGTTTAGAATGTATGAGTGTATGATTGTATGAATCGACTTATGTGTTTGTATAGATGTTAGGATCGGGTCCGAAGGTATATGGAACTCCCGGTGCCGGCGCTACCTGAGGGGTCGCCTCGGGAATGGAGATCCGGGACCCGGGCCTAACATGTTTGGTATCAGAGCCTAGGTTTAGTGTCCTTGGCTTAGACTGCATATTAGGATGAACTGTGTGATATATGATTAATTGTTGCATTGATTAAGTGACATGCATATCATGCATACATGTAGATTGACCTGTAGCTAATCCTTAGTGTTTCCATTTGAAGGAGTACGATGCCACCTCGTAGAAGAACACGAGGAGTTATGCAAGGATCTGCTGTACCTGACTCTCCGACTAGAGAGGAGAGGACTGATGAGTCAGTAGCCCCAGGGAATGCTGAGGCTTCTGTAGGGCTAGGTAGTGAGCCCGTTCCATCGCCGACTCAGGAGTTGCCAGCTATGCAGAAGCAAGTGCCTCCATTGGATCCGAGATTGTTCCAGGCCTTTACTCAGGCATTAAATGCGGGCTATGGGCGGATACCACAACCTTCATTTTAGCCCCACTCGAGAAGGGAGACGGTTTGACCGATTGAGGAAGTATGGGGCAGTTGATTTCTTTGGGACATCTGAGCCTGAAGAAGCTGAGACTTGGATGAGGAAGACTGAAAGAGTGCTGGATCAGATGGAGTGTGAGGATGACAAGAGAGTCATCTATGCGGCGAGTTTGCTTCAGGGAGATGCTCTTCACTGGTGGGAGACTGTACCAGGGAGTCAGATGAGGCCAGTAGGGTTGGCATGACAGGATTTCGTGGTTGCTTATAAGAAGAAGTATCTGTCTGAAGTAAATGTTCAGCAGAAGCAGAGTGAGTTCCTCAGTTTGACTCAGAGGGATATGACATTCAGCGAGTTTGAACGCCAGTTTATACAGCTATCCCGGTATGCTTCAGATCTGATGTTGAGTGAAGCTGCTAGATGTCGCAAGTTTGAGTCGGAATTGCACCTGGCCATCAGAGAGAAGGTGATTGTGCAGAATTTCTGTGATTTCCAGCAGCTGGTTAAGCCAGCAGCTGGTTGAGGCAGCTCTGAGTGTTGAAAATATAGAGAATATAAAGAGTGCTGTGAACAAGAAAAGAAAGGGCAGAGAGCAGTCCAGGAGAGAAGGTAGCACTAGTACTCCTATGCCAGACAGGAGTGCTAGGAGCTTCCCGGTTCAGTCAGAGGAGAGGAGCAGTGGTGCGAGCCGACCTAGGCCGATGAGGACTTCTACTGTTTCTCACCAAGCCTCAACGGTGGGTGGCGGTAGAAGGGGAGATGGGGATAGATCTTTCGTCCCGAAGTGTGAGCACTGCGAGAGGTCCCATAGAGGAGAGTGCTTCAGATTGACAGGAGCTTGTTTCAACTGTGGGGAGAAGGGACACATTGCTAGAGAGTGTCCTCAGCCTCCACGACAAGAGAGGAGTCGGATCAAGCTCAGGAGGGCGAGACCATGGGTGGAAGGGCTGCATGTGAAGTGGGCGATTCGAGATGCAGCCAAGAGGGTGAATCTTCCGGGGAGACCGAGAGGGCAGGCACCAGCTAGGTTGTTTGCGATGATTAGGGAGGATGCTGAGACCGTACCAGATGTTGTCACGGGTACGATTCAGTTATTTTCTGATGCTGTGATAGCTTTGATTGATCCAGGTTCTACTCACTCATTTGTTTCTTCAAGTAAACCTGTGTGTGATAGGATTGTGAGCCCATTGGATACTTCGCTGATGGTGAGTACTCCAATCGGCCAGTACATTGTGATTTGTCAAGTGTATAGAGGTTGTGAGATTCGCATTGATGGAGAACTTCTAGTAGTCGATTTGATGCCACTGAAGATGGGAGGATTAGATGTGATTTTGGGCATGGATACATTGAAAAAGTACAATGCTCATCTGGATTGTAAGCGAAAGACAGTGGAATTTGAATTGGATAGTGGTAAAACAGTGGTGTTTACTGGGGACAGGAAAGCGAATCCGCCCAGAATTGTTTCAACTTTGACAGCAGAGACGATGATGAGGAAGGGTTGTGAGGCGTTTTTGGCCTATGTGGTTGACACCAGGATAGATAGAGGGAAGCTGGAGGATATTCTAGTAGTCAGGGAATTCTCGGATGTCTTTCACGAGGAATTTCTAGGACTACCGCTAGCTAGGAAAATTGAGTTTCCCATTGAGCTTCTGTCAGGTACAGCGCCGATTTCGATTTCGCCTTACAAGATGGCTCCGGCGGAATTGAAGGAGCTTAAGGAGCAATTGGAAGAGTTGTTGGAGAAGGGGTATATTCGACCGAGTTCTTCGCCTTGGAGAGCTCCGGTTCTTTTTGTGAAGAAGAAAGATGGATCGTTGAGGATGTGTGTGGACTACAGGAAGTTGAATCAAGTTACTGTGAAGAACAGGTATCCGCTTCCTCGCATTGATGATCTGTTTGATCAATTGCAAGGGGCGAAAGTCTTCTCGAAGATAGATTTGAGGTCGGGTTATCATCAATTGAGGATTAAGGAGTCGGATGTGTCCAAGTCTGCTTTCAGGACTCGGTATGGGCATTTTGAGTTTTTAGTTATGCCCTTCGGATTGACGAATGCGCCTGCAGCTTTTATGGATTTGATGAATCGGGTTTTTAAGCCATTCTTGGACCAATTTATCATTGTCTTTATCGATGATATCTTGGTTTAAGAGTGATGAGCAGCATGAGGAGCATTTGACGATTTCTTTGGAGACTTTGAGGAGGAACGAGTTGTATGCCAAATTCGATAAATGCGAATTTTGGCTGAGAGAAGTTTCATTTCTTGGACATGTGATCTCGGAGCAAGGAGTTCATGTGGATCCAAAGAAGATAGAAGCGATTGTGAATTGGGAAGCCCCGAAGAGTGTAGCAGAAGTGAGAGTTTTCTGGGTTTGGCAGGCTATTACAGGAGATTCGTGGAGGGATTCTTCATGATGGCCGCTCCGATGACGAAGTTGTTGAGGAAAAATCAGAAGTTTTTTTGGAGTGAGGAGTGTCAGAGGAGCTTCGAGGAGCTCAAGCGCAGATTGACGAGTGCTCCGATTCTAGTTTTGCCTTCGGGAGATGAGGGCTATACAGTGTATAGTGATGCGTCGAGGAAGGGTCTTGGCTATGTTTTGATGCAGGGAGATCGGGTGATTGCTTATGCTTCGAGGCAGTTGAAGCCTTATGAGTTAAATTATCCGACGCATGATTTGGAGTTAGCAGCTGTGATTTTTTCCTTGAGGATTTGGAGGCATTATTTGTATGGAGTTCAGACGAGGATCTTTACTGATCATAAGAGTCTGAAGTATTTGTTGAGCCAGAAGGAACTGAATTTGAGGCAGAGAAGGTGGATCGAGTTGCTCAAGGATTATGATCTATTGATTGAGTATCATCCGGGCAAGGCCAATGTAGTGGCGGATGCTTTGAGTAGGAAGTCTTCGATTGCTCATGTTTGGACGGTTTATCTTCCTTTATTGGAAGAGATGGCCAAGCTTAAGATAAGCTTGAAGCAGGAGGAGTCAGAGTGTCTTCTCGCTAACTTCCGAGTTAGACCGATACTCAGGGAAAAGGTTAGGAAATTGCAGGCTCAAGATGCAGATTTGAGCAAGCTTCGAGATGAAATTTGGAATGGCAAGGTTTCTGAGATAGATGTGCAGGATGATGGGCTTATGACAGTGGGAAACAGATTATGTATCCCGGATGTGCAAGAGGTAAAAGATGAGATTATAGACGAGGCACACAATGTGCCTTATGCTATGCATCCAGGTAGCACCAGGATGTACAGGGATTTGAGAGAGCATTTTTGATGGAAAGGCATGAAGAGAGATGTAGCAGAATTTGTCAGTAAGTGTCTAGTGTGTTAGCAAGTCAAGACTGAATACTAGGCACCTTCGGGCAAGTTGAGACCATTGGCTATTCCGGAGTGGAAGTGGCAAAGAGTGACCATGTATTTTCTGATGGGTTTGCTTAGGACCAGCAGGAGACATGATGCCATATGGGTTATAGTGGATCGGTTGACCAAGTCAGCCCACTTTTTGGCGATCAAGCATACTGATTCTTTGCACGTGTTAGCAAAGAAGTATATCAATGAAATAGTGAGATTGCATGGGATTCCGGATTCTATAGTTTCGGACAGGGATCCTCGGTTTACTTCGAGGTTTTGGGGTAGTTTGTAGGAAGCTTTGGGGACGAAGCTGAATTTTAGTACGATGTTTCACCCTCAGACGGATGGTCAATCTGAGAGGACCATTCGGACTCTTGAGGGGATGCTTCGGGCTTGTGTGATGGATTTCATAGGAGCTTGGGATGAGCATTTGTTGTTGGTTGAATTTGCTTATAACAATTCATACCATTCGAGCATTCAGATTGCTCCAAATGAGGCATTGTATGGGAGGAGATGTAGGACTCCGATCTGTTGGGATGAAGAAGGAGAGAGGCAATTGGAAGGACCAGAATTGATTCAGACGACGGTTGAGAAAGTCAATCTGGTTAAGCAGCGGCTTAAGGCAACACAGGATAGAATGAAGAGTTATGTTGATGCTCACCGGAAGGAGATGAAGTATGAAGTCGGCGAGAAAGTGTTCCTTAAGACGTCTCCTTAGAAAGGAGTGATGAGGTTTGACAAGAAGGGTAAGTTGAGTCCGAGGTATGTGGGTCCTTATGAAATCCTTGAGAGGATTGGACCACTCGCCTACAGGTTGGCGTTACCTCCGGAGTTACCGCAGATTCATGATGTTTTTCATGTGTCTATATTGAGGAGGTTTAGATCGGATCCTACTCACATCATTCAGACTAGTGAGGTTCAGTTGCGAGATGATCTGAGTTATGAGGAGCAACCGGTAGAGATTTTGGATACCAAGGACAAGGTCCTCAGGAACAAGATGGTCCAGTTAGTCAAAATCCGTTGAAGGAATCATTCGGTAGAGGAGGCTACATGGGAGCCATTGGAAGCTACGCGGGAGAAGTATCCGCACCTCTTTGATAATTTAGGTAAATTTCAAGGACAAAATTTCTTTTAAGAGGGGGAGAAATGTTAGACCCTGAATTTTTTTATGATGATATTAAGCATGAATTGTGATAATTGTGGTTTTATGCTTTGATTTGATTAACTTGAGAACATTAGTGGGTTTACTTGAGTTTAGTATGGTTGAATGAGAATTAATGGGTAAAAGTTTATGAGGGCATTTTGGGAAGTTTACTTGAGTTGGAATGGATTTGGGCTTAGCTAAGAGGGGTATTATGGTCTTTGTCCCATTCCTTTAGGTTTAAGAGAAATAAATTAGAAAAAGAAGAGGAAATAGAAGAAAGAAGGAGAGTGCGCCGTCAGTGGGAGAAGAGAAGAGAAGAGAAAAGAGAATTTGCAATCTTTGAGGATTTTCGACAGTTTGGAGCGATTTCCGGGTAAGTTATGCTTCGTTTAACTTTGTTTCAGTTGGATTAAACCTAAGGATAGGTTGAATGTGTGAGAATCGGTGGTTTTAGGGTTTGTAAAGCAAAAAAAAAAGGGTAGAATCCTTGGGTTTATGCATTTGTGTTTGATTTTGAGTTGTTAATGGGTTAGAAATGTAGTTTGAGACTTGATATATAGCTTGGTTGTGGTGCATTTGAGTTTGGGTAAGGATTCAAGTTGGAAAATGCAAGACTCTGGGTTCCGGAGTCGAGCTCCAGACCCGCACGTCGCGACGTGCGTATGAACACACCGCGACGTGGCGTTAAATCGCGACGATAAAAATAAATTAAATCGCGACTTCATGAGAAGCGTTAAATCATGACGTGCAAAGGAGGCACGCCTCGACGTGCGAAAGAGGAGCGTTCGTCGCGATGTGCGTGAGGAACGACGTCACGACGTACGAAGAAGTTTGGTTCGTCGAGACGTGCGAAGCACCTTTGTCGCGACGAATGTCCAATTGGCTGAAGTGAGATTTTTAGTATTTTGGGCATATCTTGGGTTGTAGACGTCCGATTGAGGTGGTTTTGGATTCATTGTGAACTAGAAATAAAGGACTACGAGTTGTATGAAGAAGGGAAGTTCGGAATCAACCTTTAAGGATTCGGGAATGTAGATGGGAGTCGGATGGAGACTTTTAGCGCTTTACTTTTTGCTTTTCAAGCTTTATTGAATATTTGCTATGGATATTGATTGTATGGAAACTTGGTTTATTATAGGGAACCAAGCTGATTTGACCCAATCGCAAGAGGAAGGACAACAGTGAGTCTGATACTCGAGCGATATTAGGTGGGTAATATGATTATGGTTATTGTGTGTATGGGCAAATTGCCTTGTGTGTGCTTAATTGCTTGCATGATATGACTTTGTTGGTATTGAATTATATGAGAAATATTGAATGTGTATTTTGATTATGATTATGCATGGCTTGATAGGCCTTATGGAAATGGACAAGAATGAGAATTTAGAAAGCTGTGAATAATGCTTTGAGCACGAATCGAATGGATTATGTGTATTGTTTGGGTGAGAGAGTTACGGATGGAGTCACGTGCACGTTGACATAAAGCCTTCTCCGGCTGCCGCTTGAGGCCACGAGATCCTCGAGAAATCGGACTCGGATAGTTCTGGATTTACCTTGGTTTATCCGGATCGTTCTGGAACTCTCGAACCATTTGTGTTCATTCATGATTGATTTGATAGGAATGATGCATAATAATTGTTATGTTGAGAAACAGAAATTTGGCATGACATATGCTTATATGAATGTGAACCACTTGATGAATTTTGACTTGCTATATGAATATACGTATATGCTTGATTGTGTGGCTCGTTGCCAATGGCTATAAACGTATATGCCACTGAGTTTCGCAGCTCACCCCATTACTCTCCCCTCCTCAGGTGCAGATCGAGACGATTGTCGACCTTGCAAGGCATCTAAAACTTCAAGCTAGTTAGGAGCCTTGTAATAAGTTAGTACTTTGGTTAGCCCACCAGCATTTCATCATGGAGCATACTTTTGTAATTTGGGATTTCATTTCATTTTGTATTATGTTATATTTCGAGAATACTTGTTGAATTTCTTTGAATGCAAATGACAGTTGGTTTATGCATGTGGAATGATGAATGCCTGTTTAGAATGTATGAGTGTATGATTGTATGAATCGACTAATGTGTTTGTATGGATGTTAGGATCGGGTCCGAAGGTATATGGAACGCCCAGTGCTGGCACCACCCGAGGGACCGCCTGGGGAATGGGGATCTGAGACCCGGGCCTAACACCAACGCCATCTCCAAGTTCAATTTTCTGTCAAGAGAGCAGGAAACTCCTCCACAGTTTGAACAAGTAGTTCACCATCGCCAGTAGTAGCGGGGAAGTTGCTATTCATGGGTCTCATGGGTGTCACCCACTTGCTTCAGATATGGGCCAACTCTGGCTCTAAATCTGGTATGGAGCTCGCGTGCGTGTCGTCGTTGGCTTTAGACCTACTATGGAGCTCTCGTCAAGTCTGGGTCATTGCTTGCTATGGAAGCTCATGAGGCTGTCGTCGTTCTCTCGTCAGATCTAGGTTGTTGCTTGCTTCTCTCGTGTGGAGCTCGTGTGGGTGCTTCTCTCTTCAGATATGGTAGTGTGGGGTGGGTGCTTCTCATTCTCATCTTTGTTAACACCATGCAGCAGAGTCCTCAATAACTATATTTATAAGCATGCTGTTAGACCCCTAAGTTCTGGAGCACTTCTCAGCTACCTTGATAAGGAGCCTTAGACAAGAGGTTAGCTGGATTCACGCATGAGGGAGGCATGCGAAAATACTAAGGCAAATACGGGCGAGTAGGATCGGACTTGGTGAGAATTTTGGTAGAGCATCGGACCTTGTGGAGATTGACTTACCCCATGCTCGGATGAATGGACCACGACTAATGGACTTGTTGTGGGAGCATTGGATCAGGCCAATGTGCTAGTGGGCTTCGGCAAGATCACATTGCATCATCAACGGATAGAGATCGTAGGGATATCTTAGATGATATGGCGACAACTGCGAGTTAGAGTTACAGTGGAACTGAACGTCTGAAGATAGTAGAGTTCTTCGAGGACAAGGATGTTAGTTTCCGAGTTAAATATAATCTCTATTTTGTTGTTATCTTATCGAATCAGTTAGAGTCCTATTTAGACAGGGGTGTCGTCTAATTGGTACACGTGATGTAATCTGATAAGGATAGACGTGATCTAGCACGATCTTAGGCGATTGATTGAGTAGGATTACAATGTAACTTGGAAGGCAAGTTAGGATGCTATATATAGCTCATTCGAGCCTTGCTCTTCTCATTCGATCGAGAGAGCATTCTTTGTATTCTTTGAGGAAAGTATATAAAGTTGGTTTTATACCGTATCTCTGTGCGTTCTTGTTGCCTTTGCTCTTATTGTTCTTTTAAGCGTTGTTTCTTCGAGTGTGTGCGAGGTAAACACTTCGAGGGTTGGGGAAAGGCTGAGTCTTATTTTAACGGATCTAAGTGAGACTTTCGTGCAAAAGGTGTGAGCGAGAAACTTCGGTGAAAGTTTGAGTTCCTAGAATACCTTTGTAACAACTGGTATCAGAGCCATAGTTCGGAATGGCAGTGGGTAACTTGACAGAACGGGTGTCTAGAGTGGAGGCACTCATTGGTTCTATTCCTCAGGGGGAGGAAGAGGTTACTTCCCACAATACTCGGTTCGAGATGATGGAGGCACGAATCCAACAGTTGCAGGAACAGATGGGAGACATGTTGAAAACATTGGAGGATGCTCAATTTGATATCACCATCCTAAGGCGTGTTGTTGCAACTGGTGATGGGGATCGGGCCGAAAGCTCCACACCATAACTTTCATCTGTGAAGGTACGTGAACCTAGGGTGTTCGAAGGCGTGCGGGACGCCAAGGTGTTGGAGAACTTCTTTTGGGATATGGAGCAGTACTTTACGACTACTAGAGTATCCAATGCTGATAAGGTCAATGTGACGACCATGTACTTGGATGGGGATGCCAAGCTCTGGTGGAGGACGAGGACCTCTGTGGAGATCAGAGCGGGTAGAGTTCCCGTAGAAACGTGGGTGCAGATGAAGAAGGAGCTAAAGGATCAGTTCCTTCCTATGAATACTTCTTGGCTTGCGAGGGATGCCTTGAAGCGGCTCAAGCAAGATGGATCAGTAAGAGATTATGTTAAGTCTTTTAGCTCTCTAATGTTGGATATTGAGAACATGTCAAATGAAGACAAGCTCTTCAGTTTCCTATCCGGGTTACAACCGTGGGCTCAAATGGAGTTATAGAGGCAGAATGTAAAGGACGTGGTTGGTGCAATCGCAGCTGCCGATGCCTTGGTGGATTTTCGATTGGCGAAAGACTCTAAGGCGAGCTCCTCAAATTCTTCTAAGGGCAAAGGCCACGCCTAACAGGAGAGGACCGAGGGGAAGAAGAAGAAGGATTTCAAAAAGGGAGACTTCAAAGGTAAGGGCAAGCAGAATGGGGGCTCGAAGAACGGGGAGACGTCCTCGAAGAAGGGCAAAATTGCTTGTTACTTATGCGGCGGTCCACACTTTGCCAGAGAATGCCCAAGGAAGGAGAAGTTGAATGCCCTGATTGCCGAAGAAGATGGTGAATCTTCGGAAAATGCGGCGTTAAATCCGATTGCCTTGCTTAATGCGGTTAGTACTGAGTCAGTTCCCTTTGAAAAAGCGATATGCGTGGGTATCTGAGTTGGGGAAAAGGGCGTGACGCGATGGTGGATCTTGGTGCAACCCACGGTTTCCTAGGAGAAAATGGTTGAAAGTTGGGCATAAAGGTGTCGAGGCGATGAAAATCACAACCCTGCGGGTAAGGCCAAGCGATTCGCGGGAATTGCCTAGCGTTCCGATGAGCATTGGGAGTTGGCGTGCCAAGATGAATTTCATCATCATACCATTAGAGGATTTCGAGATGATACTGGGATCGATTTCCTTAGAAAGACAAAGGTGGTGCTATACCTAAGTTTGGGAGGTATGATGTTAATGAATGAACAAAATTCCTTCTCGTAAATTGTTGTAGGTTCGATGGTGGAGCGACGAAGGCTACAACATCAGTAGGACATGTTTCGGCTATGAGTATCGAGAAAGGGTTGAAGAAAGGCATGGAGACCTATCTTGTTGCCATGTGGGAGATCAGTGAAGATCACGTGGTAGAAGTCCCTGATGAGGTTGCTAGTTTGTTGAGGGAGTTTTGGGATGTGATGCCAAAAGAGTTTCCGAAAACTCTTCCCCCTCATTGAGAGGTAGATCACAGGATCGAGTTGGTTCCTGGAGCGATCCCACCTGCACGTGCCCCATATAAGATGTCCCCGATGGAATTGGCAAAACTTTGGAAACAACTTGGTAAGTTGTTGGAGGCAGGGTTCATCCAACCATCAAAAGCTCCGTACGGCGCCCCGGTATTGTTTCAGAAGAAGCAAGACGGTACACTGAGGATGTGTATAGACTATCAAGCATTAAACAAGGTAACGATCAAAAACAAGTATCCGGTACCTTTGATTCAAGATTTGATGGATAGGTTGTTGAGGGCTGAGGTGTTCACGAAGTTGGATCTTCGAAGTGGGTATTGGCAAGTGCAGATAACCGAGGGCGATGAGCAAAAGACAACGTGCGTAACACGGTATGGATCCTACGAATTTTTAGTTATGCCATTTGGATTAACTAACGCCCCTGCTACATTTTGCAACCTAATGAATGACGTGCTATACGAGTTTTTGGATGAGTTCGTTGTGGTCTATCTAGACGACATCGTGATATATAGTGCGAATATGGAGGAACATGTGGAACACTTGAGGCGAGTGTTCGAAAGACTGAGGCAACACAAGCTCTTTGTGAAGATGGAGAAGTGTGAGTTCGCCCAGTTGGAGATCAGATTCTTGGGTCACGTGGTGAGCAAGGGTCAGGTCAGGATGGATCCTAAGAAAGTGAAGGCAATAGTTGAGTGGCAGGCTCCAACGACAGTACGGGAATTGCGGAGTTTTCTCGGCCTGGCGAACTATTACAGGCGGTTCATAGTAGGATACTCTAAGAAAGCGGCGCCATTAACGGACTTGCTAAAGAAGAAGCAAGAATGGTGTTGGACGGGTGCATGTGAGGAGGCATTCGGAAAACTTAAAGCTGCAATCTCAACCGAACCAGTGTTGAAGTTGCCAAACTCTTCCATTTGAGGTACATACTGATGCTTCGGACAAAGCCATTGGTGGAGTCCTTGTACAAAAAGGTCATCCAGTTGCATTTGAGAGCTAAAAGCTCAATGGTGTAGAGCAGCGATACTCGACCCACGAGAAGGAGATTCTTGCAGTGGTGCATTGCTTGGAGACGTGGCGAGTATATTTGTTGGGAACCAGGTTCGTTGTCCGAACAGATAATGTTGCTAACACATTTTTCAGGACCCAAAAGAAGTTGTCCGCAAAACAAGCCCGGTGGCAGGAGTTCCTTGCTGAATATGACTTTGTGTGGGAGCATAAACCGGGGAGGCACAACAACGTGGCAGATGCCTTGAGCAGGAAGGAGGTATTTGCGACCCTTTATTCGATCACAAGGGTGGAGTCCAACCTATTGGAGCAAATCAAAACGGCAGCTTCGTTAGACACCATGCACTGTAAGTTAATTACTCAAGTAAAGGAGGGTGTTGTACGCAGGTTTTGGCTCAATGATGATGGGCTATTGATGACTAAGAGTAGTCAAGTTTACATGCCCAGCTTTGGTGGATTGCGGAAACAATTGTTGAAGGAGACGCATGACTCGCAGTGGGCTGGTCACCCAGGAGTCTAACGGATGCTAGCACTCCTATCATGTTCCTACTTTTGGCCGAAGATGGAGAATGACGTGGAGTGTTACGTCAAGACGTGCCTTGTGTGTCAGTTGGATAAACCGGAAAGGAAGAAGAAAGCCAGTTTGCTACAACCCTTATCCATCCCCGAGAGACCTTGGATGTCGGTCTCAATGGATTTCATTAGTGGGTTTCCAAAGGTGGATAACATGGCGTCAATCATGGTGGTGGTTGATAGATTCTCCAAGTATGCGGTTTTCGTGCCAAATCCTGTGACTTATACCTCGGATGTTGCGGCCGAGTTGTTCTACAAGAACGTGGTCAAGTACTTTGGAGTACCAGCAGATATTGTGAGCGACCGAGATGCCAAATTAACGGGCCGATTCTGGACGTCTCTTTTTAATTTGATGGGTTGTGAGTTAAAGTTCTCAATGGCGAATCACCCACGAATCACCCACAAACGGATGGCCAAACAGAAAGAATCAATGGTTTGTTGGAGGAGTATCTTCGGCATTACGTAAGTGCAAGTCAACGAAATTGGTTAAATTTACTTGATACTGCACAGTTCTGTTATAACTTGCATAGATCTTCAGCTACAGAGAAGAGTCCCTTTGAGATTGTATTGGGACAATAGCCTCTCACTCCTTTAGAGATCGCTCAACAAAGGACAAGTGATAAGTGTCCTGCGGCGCATATGTTTGCGAGGGAGAAGCAAGAGATGCTAGACGAGGCGAGGGACAGTCTTCACAAAGCTTCTCGAAGGATGAAGAAGCATGCGGATCTTCGGAGGAGACCGTTGGAGTTTGATGTGGGGGATAAGGTTTTGTTGAAACTAACCCCGCAAATTTGGAAGAAGATCTCAAGCAAGCAAGTGCATAGGGGATTGGTGCCGAAGTATGATGGACCGTTTGAAGTGTTACAAAAAGTGGAGAACGTGGCATACCGATTGAAGCCGAGCGGTTAAAGGTACACCCTACTTTTCATGTTAGTTTTCTCAAGCCTTACTATGAGGATGCATCAGATTCGAATAGGAGTCACGTGAAGCGTGCACCACCGGTTGTGAGAAAACAGTTCGAGAATCAAGTGGAGAAGATCCTAGACCACCGAACCATAGGTCAGCATAAGAAGAACTGATGGACAGAGTTCTTAATCCAGTGGAAGGGTAAACCTGTCGCGGAAGCAACATGGGAGAAAGATACAACCTTGTGGCAGCTCGAGGATCAGGTGAACGCCTACCTTCAGACTAATTCGACGAGGGCGTCGAATCCATTTGGTGGGGGTGGTTTGTTAGACCCCTAAGTTCTGGAGAACTTCTCAGCTACCTTGATGAGGAGCCTTAGACAAGAGGTTAGTTGGATTCATGCATGAGGGAAGCATGCGAAAATACTAAGGCAAATACGGGAGAGTAAGATCGGACTTGGTGCGAATTTTGGTAGAGCATCGGACCTTGTGGAGATTGACTTAGCCCATGCTCGGATGAATGGACCACGACTAATGGACTTGTTGTGGGAGCATTGGATCAGGCCAATGTGCTAGTGGGCTTCGGCAAGATCACATTGCATCATCAACGGATAGAGATCGTGGGGAGATCTTGGATGATGTGGTGACAACTGGGAGTTAGATTTACAGTGGAACTAAACGTTTGAAGATAGTAGAGTTCTTCGAGGACAAGGATGTTAGTTTTCGAGTTAAATGTAATCTCTATCTTGTTGTTATCTTATCGTATCAGTTAGAGTCCTATTTAGACGGGGGTGTCGTCTAATTGGTACACGTGATGTAATCTGATAAGGATAGACGTGATCTAGCACGATCTTAGGCAGTTCAGACTGAGTAGGATTTTGAATGTAACTTGGAAGGCAAGTTAGGATGCCTATATATAGCTCATTCAAGCCTTGCTCTTCTCATTAAGTCAGAGAGAGCATTCTTTGTATTCTTTTGAGGGATAGTACATAAAGTTGGTTTTATACCGTATCTCTGTGCGTTCTTGTTGCCTTTGTTCTTATTGTTCTTTTAAGCGTTATTTCTTCGAGTGTGTGCGAGGTAAACACTTCGAGGGTTGGGGAAAGGTTGAGTCTTATTTTAACGGATCTAAGTGAGACTGCCGTGCAAAGGGTGTGAGCGAGAAACTTCGGTGAAAGTTTTAATTCCTAGAATACCTTTGTAACACATGCCATCCAAATTCCCGAAATCTTGACTCATCAATTTAAGTTCATCATAATTCATTTTTTCCTCTTCTATTTGGTGAGAAATCATGCGACACTTGATCTCACTTGTAGCAAATTAATCTTAAATATTTTCAACTTGACGCAGAAACTTTTCATAAAAGCCTCCCTTCCTTCTCCTTAACTTTCATGCCTCTTTAATTGAAGTTCTCTTTCCAAATACATGTTTCTCTGCGGTAGTTTCTGGCCTACACCTATTTATTTACTTTTATTACTTTTAATCTATTACTATTATTTATATCTTTATTGCTATTATTTTTATTCTTATTATTTATTTAGTTATTTCGATTTAGTAATTAATTTATTTATCAAGTTATTGGATTATTCACATTTTCTTCTTTATTATCAATATTTTATTCTTTTTAGTAGTTTATTATTATTATTATTATTATTATTATTATTATTATTATTATTATTATTATTGTTGTTGTTGTTGTTGTTGTTGTTATTGTTGTTGTTGTTGTTGTTGTTGTTATACTATTATTAAGCTTTTATTGAGTCTCTTACTAGCTTTAGTTTTTCTTTATTATTATTATTATTATTATTATTATTATTATTATTATTATTATTATTATTATTATTATTATTATTATGTGAGATTAGTGTTATTTTATTATTATCATGTGTGATTAGTATTATTGGTGTTATTTGAATTTAATTTAGCTATATCTTGACTTTTGGGTATTTTTATTATTATTCCTATTTAGTGCTTTAATTTTTTGAAGTGCTGCTTACATCATCTTTCCACTTCATTTTTTTTGTTTCGAGTGTGTCCACTGTTACGAGATCGTGTTTGTAATAAACCCCTTCGGTTGGAACAGTAGTTACTACTTAGTGCGTTTTGTTATTATTACTAGTATTTGTATTATTGTTATTATTATTATTATTAGTTTTTTTAATTTAATAGATTTTTATATTTTATATATACATTTTTTCTTTCTTTGTTATTTCTATTTTTATTTTTATCTGTAATTATATTTTAGTGTTGGGTTAATATTAGGACCAAGTTTTTAGAGGCTTCTTAGGAGTAGACCTGAGGGACGAGCGTAGGCCCGAGGCAGGAGGGATGCCTTCAATTCGTGCGGTTGGAACTAGTGCGAGTGGAGTGGTGCGTGCAGTATGCCGGGATAAAAACGACGAGGACGAAATGAGATTCGGCTCTTGGAACATTAGGACCCTAACGTGTAAGTCCTTAGAATTAGTGAACATTTTATACAATATAGGATACAAATAGCCTGCATTCAGGAGACAAAGTGGTCAAGAGCTAAAGTAAAGGAGATAGGAGGTTTCAAAATATGGTACTCGGGAAATACACGGAAGTAGAATGGGGTAGGTATCCTAGTGGTCGGGGAACTTAAAAGTAGAGTGATGAGGATTACAAGGGTAAATGATAGGATTATGGTGGCTAAATTTTTTTTTTGCAATGTGGTTTCTAATGTCGTTTGTGCGTATGCATCTCAAGCGGGTTCAGACGTACAACAAAAATGCCTGTTCTGGGAGGCGCTTAAGGGGGTGCTGCAACAATTCGCTGATATGGAGCAGATCATCCTTGGAGGTGATTTTAATCGGCATATAGGGGCTTGTACAGACGGATATACAGGAGCCTATGGGGGCTTCAGATATGACATTAGAAATGATAATGGGATTGCTTTATTGGACTTTGTCGTAGCGTATGAGTTAGTCACAGCCAATTCCCTATTTAAGAAAAACGAAGCTCACTTGGTAACTTTTCATAGTAGCACCTCTAAGACATAAATAGATTATCTCCTGGCCAGGAGAGGTACCAGATCATGGTGCAAAGATTGCAAAGTACTGTTGGCGGCATGCATATCGACTCAACATAAATTGTTAGTTTTGGATTTCAGGATTAAAGGATGGAGGTCACAGTTTTTTTAACCTGCATTGTCGTAAAATTAAGTGATGGAGGCTAAGAGGGGACAAGATGGAACGATTTAGGACACAAGTTCGGTCAAATGCAACATGGTCTGTAAGCAGGGATGCAAACTTGATGTGAGAGGGTGTAGCCTCTGTAGTGCGTGCAATTGCCACAAATCACCTAGGGTATCCAAAGGGGTCCCCAAAGGCCAAGGAAAAGGGCGGATGGAAGGTTAGTGGTGGTCGTATGAGGTCTAGGGGATGGTTAAGGCAAAGAAGAGAGCTTTTAAAGATCTTTTAGTTAGTTCAACAGAGGCGGAGAGGGAAATTAACAGAGTAAGGTATGGATTGGCAAAACGGAAGGCTAAGAAAACTATCACAGTGGCTAGAGGGGAAGCATATGAGACTATGTACAGGGACTTGGATATGTCAAGGGGAGCACAAAAGATTTTCAAGTTAGCACGAGATAGGGCATGTGGGACGAAGGATTTCAACCAAATTTGTTGTTTACGTGATGAAGCAGAACAGGTACTCACAGAAACCCAAAACATCAAGAGGAGATGGTAAAGATACTTTTATGGCCTGTATAACGAAGAGATAGTGGGTAACGTAGAGTTAGGAGAACTCTCTGTGACGGGCCATGTTCATGATAGCTGCGCATGGGTAAGGATTGCGAGGGGAGAAATTAAGAAGGTATTGAGAGGGATGGGGAGCGGAAGGGCCGTAGGGCTAGACGAGATCCTTATAAAGGTATGGAAATGGTTATGAATTATCGGTATTGTATTTTTAGTTCAACTCTTCAATGTGATTTCAGAGTCAACCAAAACTAGATGAATGGAGATTAAGTAGGTTGGTCCCCTTATACAAGGCTAAAGGGGACATCTAAAAATGTCACAACTATAGAGGCATCAAACTATTAAGTCATACCATGAAGTTGTGGGAAAAGGTAATTGAAAAGAGAATCCGGAGAGCTGCTTATGTATCGGCCAACCAATTTGGATTTGTGCCGGGTAGGTCTATGAAAGAAGTGATACATCTACTCCGTAGACTCATGGAATGCTACAGGGAACGAAAATGGGATTTGCATATAGTTTTATTGATTTGGAGAAGGCGTATGACAAAGTTCCTAGAGACCTCTTATGGAGGTGTTTGGAGGCCAAGGGCATTCCTATCACCTATATTAAAGTAATTAGGGATATATATGAAGGAGCATTTGTAACATCCCGTCACCGATGGGAATGATCAAATAGTAGATTTGGATTGGGTCGTGTTTTTGCACACACAATTGTACATGCACTTGTGACATGTCCCGGCTTGAGTGTTTTTGTGAAAAATATGAATTGGAGTGATTTATGTGAATTCTTCAAATTTTTGCAATATGGGTACCGATGAAATTTTCGGTACTAAAAATGACTGTCATTTGGACATTCCAATTAAAGTCATGATTTAGGAAATTTTGTTAGTGAATGTTGGAACGATTTATGAAAGTATAGAGAAATGAATTGATTGAATTGGAAATTGGTAGGCATGACAACGAGTAAATCTAAAAGAATTGAATCACAATTCAGTCCTTCAGGGTCGGAATTTCTGAATTGAAATAGTAAAGTTATAAGATTTGTTATGAGGGCACTTTGGGCAAAATACTTAAGGGTATTAGACTCAAGGTTAAAGGAAAGGGGCAAAAAGGGACTTTTCATAAATTAAATTGATATAAAAAGGGAAATTGGGTTTGAAAAAGGGAGAAAGAGGAAGAGGAACCGTTGAAGAAGAAGAAAGGATTTTGGCAAATCCATGAAGAGTTTATGGTTTTGTGAGACAAATCAAGTAAGTTTAAGCCTCAATCTTCTTAAATAGTTGATTGATTCTTGTTTTTAAGTATGAAAAGTATAGATTTGGGTGTTTTATATGTTGGGTTTTAGGGTTATCGTTTTTTAGAGATTTGGATTCGTTTGATGAAGGATATTGGTTTAAAGTGGGTTTGAAATGGAGTATTAGTGATGTTTAAGAGTTTGAAATGCATTAAATGTTAAATAGATTGGAAATTTGGTTTGAAAAGGGGGAAAATCGGATTCGGGAGTCGAGATCAGGCTCGCAAGTCGCGACGTGTTCATGAGCACGTCGCAACGAGCGAATTTGCGTACATCGAGACGAGTGAATTTGTGCACATCGCGACGAGCGAATTTGCGCACGTCGCGACGAGGGAGAGCGCACGTCATGACGAGCGAATTTACGCACGTCGCGACGAGGGCAAGCTACTGTTCCCAGAAAGTTATGTTTTGGTTTTTAAGCCATAAATTGTTATTCTGATATTCAAATGAGATAATCTGGGGTCTGTTATGAACTAGAGACAAGGGTCTATATGTTTATGAAAAAGGGGAGTGTTGAAACAGTCTTTTAAAGTTCTCAATTTTGGATGGAAGGTTAGTGTAAATTATGGTTTAGACATAAGGATAGTCCATATAAGTTGGGCATTGACTTTTGGGGTTCTGAAACAAATTGAATAATTTGAGTGTCTATCGGGTTCTGATATTCAGGGAAGCTATTTGACTGGGAAATTTTTGAGAATGTCACTAAAGTGCATGATGGGTATATTTTTTAAAATTGCTACATGTGTTTCATTTCTGATTTGGACAATGGGTAAAAATAGAGTATTTGGCTTGTGATAGGGGCACATTTAGGAAGTCAGCCCGCCAATATTTCAGAGACTTCCAGGCTTTAGCATGGAAGCCAGGTGAGTGACCTAGACTGTTCTCAGAGCAATAAATGTTATAATTCAGTGATTTAAATTCTCTGAAGTAAAATAATGAGATAATACTGAATGTGAACTCCGGATGGAAGGTCCGGAGTATTAAAGTGATAGTATATAGAAACGTTATGTGAATGTGTAAGTGTAACTGTGTTTGTGATGTGAAAATCTGGAATAAATTAGAAATGACTGTGATATACTGATCAGAGCTACAAGCTCGACTACTGAAAAGAGCCTCGAGCTCGAAAGGGAATAGTGCATACCCAGAGGGCTCTCCTATCCTTAAGACGCGTGGGAAGTAGTGCATACCCAGAGGGCTCTCCTATTTATAAGACGCGTTCACTGATTAATGAGCCCTTGACAGGACAATTTCAGAGCGAAAAGCTCAACGATTGATGAGTTAGTGCATACCTAGAGGGCTCTCCTACCTCTAAAACGCGTGAAAAGTAGTGCATACCCAGAGGGCTCTCTTACCCCTAAGATGCGTTCACTGATTAATGAGCCCTTGACGGGACAGTTTCAGAGCGAAAAGCTCAACGATTGATGAGTTAGTGCATACCCAGATGGCTCTCCTATCTCTAAAACGCATGGGAAGTAGTGCATGTTGGGCCCGGGCCCCGGATCCTCGATTCCCCAGGGCAGCCCCTCGGGTCGCGCCTACGACGGGCGCTCCATATACCTTCGGACCCGATCCCAACATCCATACAAGGAATCATTCGATTCGTATAACAATACATATACTCATACATATACATATTCTACACATGCATTCTAAATATGCATTAACCATCTCAAATTCATAAAACATATGTCATTATCATTCGAAGGAATTCAACAGGTATTCTCGACATATAACATAATACAAAATGAACTTTAATCCCAAAATACAAAAGTATGCTCCATGATGAAATGTTGGTGGGCTAACCAAAGTACTAACTTAAGACAAGGCTCCTAACTAGCTTGACGTTTCCGATGCCTTGCAAGGTCGACAATCGTCTCGATCTGCACCTGAGGAGGGGAGAGTAATGGGGTGAGCTGCGAAGCTCAGTGGCATATACGTTTATAGCCGTTGGCAACGAGACACACAATCAAGCAATCTACATATATCACTAGCAAATCACAATTCATCAATTTATTCACATTCATATAAACATAGGTGATGCAATTTCTATTTCTCAACATAATAATTCTTATGCAACAAGTCAGTCATAGCAATCATGTGTTATACTCAACAAGTCCATCGTGTATGCACAATCAATTGGCTCGAGAGTTCCGTAAACGATCCGGATAAACCAAAGGTAGATCCGTAAACTATCCGAGTCCGATTTCTCAAGGATCTCGTTGCCTCAAGCGGGCAGCCGGGAGAAGGCTTTAATGTCAACGTGCACGTGACTCCATCCGTAACTCTCTTACCCAAACAAATCACATTATCCATTCGATTCATGCTCAAAGCATTTTTCACATTGTTCTAAATTCTCATTCTTGTCCATTGCCATAAGGCTTATAAAGCCATGCATAATTTTAATCATAATGCAAGTTCAATATTCTCATAGAATTCAACACAAGTAATGTCACATAATGCAAGCAAGCATACATCAGGCAATTTGCCCATACACACAATAACCATAAACATATTACCCACCTAGTATCGCTTGAGTATCAGACTCACTGCTGTCCTTCCTCTTGTGATTGGGTCAAATCAGCTTGGTTCCCTATAATAAACCAAGTTCTCATTTAATAATAATCCATAGAAAATATTCCATAAAGCTTGACAATAAAAAAAGCATTAAAGGTCTACACTCGACTTCCATCTAAATTCCCGAACCCTTTGAAACCAATTCTGAACTTCCCTTCTTCTTACAATTCGCAGTCCTTTCTTTCAAGGTCACAACGGATCAAGAATCCTCTCAATTGGACATCTACATCAAAAAATATGCCCAAAATACTAAAAATCTCACTTTCAAAAAACAGGGGGCTCGCCGCGACGAAGGGACGCTCGCCGCAACGAAGGACTCTGCTCGCCGCGGCGTGCACCGAAGTGTGCGTCGCGGCGTGCTCATCACTCGCACGCCGCGACGTGCCCACTTGTGCTCTGCGGTGTGCACGTCTTTCGTGCACGCCGCGACGTGCACATGGTGCACGCAGCGTGTCACCAATTCTCCACACGCCGCGGCGTGCTCTTGCGCACGTCGCGACGTGCGGGTCGGAGCTGCGACTCCGAACCCCTATTTCCTGCATTTTCTGATCTTAAATCCTTTCCAAATCCAAATGCAACACAACCAAACTATAGATCAAGTCCTCTACTACATTTCTAACCCATTCTAAGCTTCAAATCCATCACAAACACATCAACCCAAGGAAATCCCTACATTTAAGCCCTAAAACCCTAAACCTTCGATTCTCACAGATTCAAGCTATCTTACGGTTTAATCCAACTAAAACAAGCTTAAACAAAATGAGACTTACCAGGAAATGATTCGAAACTGTCGGAAATCTCAAAGATCGAAAATCTCTCTTCTTCTCCTCTTCTTCTCCACCGACGGCGCTTCTCCTCTTTCTCTTCTCTTCTATTTCCTTCTTCTCTTTCTTTTCTCTTTAATTTCTTTCCCTTAAACCTAAAGGGAACAAAGACTAAGTTACCCTTCTCACAAGCCTAAACCCTCTTCAACCTAAGTCATTTTCCCAAAATACCCTCATAATTCTACTCTTTTAATTCTCATTCAACCGTACTAAACTCAAATAAATCCACTAATGTTCTCAATTTAATCAATTCAAGGCATAAAACCACAATTATCACAATTTATGCTTGACATCATCATAAAAAATTTTTGGGGTCTAACAGTACATACCCAGAGGGTTCTCCTACCCCTAAGACACGTTCACTGATTAATGTGCCCTTATTGGGACAGTATCGATGCTTGGTCACCGCACTGATAGAAATTGATAATGGGTTACAGACTACAATTATTCTTATATGTTTAATTAATGATAATGGGTACAGACTACAATCATTCTGATATGTTTGATTGAATGATAGGCGAAATGCCATTCACTGGTGTGAAAACAGTTATGGGGTATTCCTAAGTATAGAATGTATGACTGATTGTGATATGCTTAGTGTCATATGGAATATTAGAGCTTTTAGCTCAACGTGCGAAAATGAACTTCGAGTTCATGACTGATTCAGAGCCTTAGGCTCAATATATAATGAACCCGGTATCCAGTATTGGATAAGGGTCAGATATTATTGAGCCCTTCGATGGGACAGTTTAGGCATTAGGTCACAGCCAAATGGGATGTATGAATATAAATTTCTGTAAATGTGTAAATGGGGAATGTTTGAGAAAATGTATTACGAGATAGAGATAGATCTATGGGAATTGTAAAATGAGACCAAAGATAAAGAATGAGAACATAAGTTATTATTTGATTCTGTCTCACTCAGACCATCGATGATGGTCACTCATTGAGTTTGCAAAAACTCATCCAAAATTTGCAATTGCTTTTTAGGACTCAGAAGAATACTCCGTTAGGTAACGGGTGTATAGTGATCGTGGAGTGCCAGATGAGGACGAGATCAGTTGCGTCTACATTAGAGTGAAGACTTTACTTATATGTTATTGTGTATTTTATATGAGGACCCTCGTGGTCATTATTTCTACCAGATTGGTTATGTAAACTGTTTTCCGTAACATACATAAATATAAGTGTATGATTGTTTCGAAACAAAATTTTTGGTACAGTGTTTTAACTGAGAGAGGTAGCATCCCATCCTCGCAGGGTACGGATTCGGATATCACCATCGATGTCGGGTCTGGGTCTTACGGGAGTGGGGTGTTACAGCATTAACTAGCGTAAGGACAATAGGAGGGGACATGGAAGCGTTTTCTATTAGTGTTGGTCTCCACCAAGGATTTGCGTTAAGTCCTTTGATGTTCACATTAGTGTTAGATGAAATTACCAAACAAATTCAAGGAGAGGTACCTTGGTGTATGTTATTTGCGGACGATATTGTCCTAGTGGATGAGACTAAGGAGGGAGTCAATGCCAAGTTAGACTGCTAGAGAGATGCGTTAGAGTCGAAAGGTTTTAAAATGAGCAGGTCTAAGATGGAGTATTTAGAATGTAACTTTCAAGAAACCAGATGGCACATGAGGCGGCGATAACAATTGGTACCGATGTCATACCAAAGAGGATGAGTTTTAAGTATCTCGGGTCTATCATTCAGAGTGATGGTAATATCGATGCCAATATAGTACATCATATTGGATTAGGCTGGGCTAAATGGAGGAGCGCATCAAGAGTTTTATGTGACAGGAAGATTCTTTTAAAACTCAAGGGGAAGTTTTATAAAATGGTGATTCGTCGAACTATGTTATATAGGGCAGAGTGTTGGTCTGTCAAACGTAGGCATATAAGACAGTTACTGGTAGCAGAAATGCATATGCTTCGGTGTATGTGTGACATTACAAGGAGAGATAAGGTTCAAAATCGGGTGGTGAGAGATAGACTACAGGTAGCCAGCTTTGCCGATAAGTTGAGAGAGACTAGGCTTAGATGGTATAGGCATGTGCGTAGGAGGCCCTCCGACGCTCCAGTACGAAGCTATGAGGGAATAACACTTAGTGAATATAAGAAGAGAAGAAGGGGACCTTACAAGAACTGGCCGGAAGTGATTAAGAAGGATATGTTAGAGTTGGCCCTTGATAAGGTAGTAGCTAGAAATAGAAAAATTTTGGCGTGATCGGATAAGGGTAAAGGATTAACCGTTCCAGTTATCCAGAATCAACACAACAGTTACTAGGAGATGCTGTGTCATGTTGTGCAGCTTGCACAACAGGTGCGGGGGGACAATAGGGGGTCATCCCAGCAGAGTCTTTGAGGAAGGTCCCCTTATTTACTGAGAGACAAGAAGGGATGGACTTTGTAGCCTATTAGGTTCATATAGATCTGGCCTCCTTCAGGTATTCCCCATTACTTGTATTTTCATTTATTTTATTTTTTTAATGAATTGTTTCTATAACATGCATCATTCTTATATTGTCTCATTTGCATGTGGATCCACCGAAAATAGCCTCTCTACTATGTAGGGGTAAGGCTGTGTACTATCGGACCTCCCCAGATCCCGCTTCATTGCAGGATTTCGAACTGGGTGATGATGATGATGATGATGATTTTCATTTGATTTCTTAAAAATCAAGATTACCTAAAATTTTATAACGTGATTAATATATAAAATGTAATAAAATATGAATCGTAATTTATATTTTAACCATTTTTTTGGTTAGTTTTTTGTCGTTTCATTTTAATGGTTTTGTCTTATTTTGTCATTTCATTTTAACCGTTTCTAAAATTTTCTCATCTTAATTATTATAGTAGTACAAGTTTCGACATATAACAATATCTACTTTTATATAACATGTTTAAGGAACTCTATAATTATTATAGACAATAATAGCTAAGAAGTGCTAGCTCCCTTTGATCCTTAGCCAATTTATAATAGTTTTAGACATTTCAATAATTTAATTGAAATAAATTTCTAATTTTACTTAAAATTATAATTCTAATTAAATACCAAATATACCCAAATAAGATTCAATATCTTATATAGATCTTTATTTATCAAATATCTCATATTTAATTATAAAGATTATCAAACTTTACAATCAACTCCATTTTGATTATAACACCTTTTCTATTTTTAACTTATTCTTTGTGTATGACCCACCCAAATATGTCGGAAAGAATATAAATTATAACTTTAAATCATATTTAAGGTTAGATAAATTAAAATTATTTAATTTATCTTTAATTCTCTAATTAAATAATTTATATTCATAGATTAAAATTGACGTCTAACGGCAAATCACCACTGCTTAAATATTTAGGAATGTCAAAGTAATTTTGACAAACCTTTTTGTGCATGATTTTTCGTATAATTCAATCATTTCATCATATAATGTTTTGATTAGATATAGACCATGAATTTAGTGTCTACTTTATTTCAGTCCGATCATATTAGTTTTCCACTATTAGCAATTAATTCTATTAATGAAATGTATAAACTATTTTACAAAGTGTTATTTCACCTTAATCGTGGGTTTTTCGAATCAATACTAGTCGAGATCAATAGAACATTTTCCGTAATCATTTTAGGATGATGAATTATTTATTGATCACTCAACTATTTTATATAATTCATGCTATATCCAATGATTAACAACTAAGCTATAGTTGACTATAATAAGTCATAAGTCATATCAAAATATAACAATCAGTATATGAGATATTTTGGTGATCTCAAGTCAAATAATTGCTTACACAATTATCACAATCGAAATTTTATAAACATACAAATAATATTCTAAATGAAACTCTCATATATGGTTCATTTAGTGAACTTATTCTTTAACAAACACTTACACGTTTAATTATCTCAATATTTTAGTTTTGAGATTGAATGCTTCTTTCGTAAATAAGAAACATAACATTTTATTTTTTGCACTCTATCTAGTGTCAATAGTGTAATGACTAGAAATAATTTAAGGATAATACATAATTTTAATATAAATTTCATAATTGCTATCTTTTTATAATTTTATTTGCAATATACATTTATCACGTGAACTTTATATATATGTTATCTTTAAATAGTTATGTCACTAGACTAAAATCAACTGATTGGTTATAGGTCACAAACTAACACCTATAAAATTCTGAGTTTTTGTAAACTAAAACCTCCAAATTTCGTGAGTTTTTCTATATCATATATGTTGGTGTATATCATAAAATTTCTAAAATAATTATCATAAAATTAAAATTATGATAAGATCATAATTATGAAATTCAATTTACATTTATGTATTATTTCTAAATTATTCATATTTTTAATTTTATTAAGATGAGATATTGATGAAATGGTAAAATTATCACAAATTATGTTTCTTTCTTGTGAATAAAGTAATTGATATCATAAATTAAAATGCGAAGATGCTTAAACGAAAGTGTGAGTGCTTATTAGAGAATAAGGTATCAAATGACTAGATTATGAGGATCTCAAATGAAATATTACTTATGTATTTGTAGATTTTTCATTATGAAGGATGTATAGTTGATCCTTAAATTTTAGATAACCTAAGTATCTCATGTAGGAATTATTATATTTTGATGCTACTTATGATTTATTCTATTTAGGATAGCTCAATTGTATAACTTAAATATAATATGAATTATATAGAGATAGATGAGTAAGTTAATTAATAATTCATCACTCTAAGGTAATTAAAGAGAATATTACATTATTTTTATTAATAATGATTTAAATAATTCTCTACTTAGAGTAAATTGAGATTCGAAAAGAAATTTTCAAATATTAATTATAAATAAATTACTAATTAGCAATGATGAATATGATTGAATTTAAAAGACTAAATACTAAATCAATGGTACGTGTCTAATATTGGATGACAAAATGATTAAATTATACATTATAATCATGTATGAACATGTTGAGTTAAACCAATTTGACATTTTCAATATTTGGGTAATCATGACATATTGTTAAATATCAATCCGATTTATAACTATAAATTATTTAATTATAGAATTAAAGATAGGTTAAGAGGAGTTTTAATTTATCTAATTTTAATTATAAATTATAATGTAATTTACAATGACATATTATAAACTTAATGGGTCACGCATAAAAACAATTAAAAATAGAAAATTTAATTTAAATTTAATTTAATTTAATTATAAAGTTTAAAAATTTCAAAGATTAAATATGAGATATTTGATTTTATTAAAATATTTTAATCAAAGCTAGACTTTTATTACAATTAGAAAGTTTAATTTTAATAAGAAATAAACTCTTTTATCTTTCTCTATAAATAGGAGGAAGGTGAGCTAATGCTCCTTCGTTTTCTCTTTAATTATTGATTTCTTTTTTATTTTGTGAATCTGTTAAAAATCGGTACTTAAATTCCTTTATTTATGATTCAAATTTTTAAGTTATTTAAAAATGATAAAAGATTATTTTTATTACTCATCATGAATTACGGTTAGTATTCCTATAATATGATCCAAATCTTTTGGAATTTGTTAAAAATATAGGATCAAAGACTGGGATCTTGTTTTCTTCGGTTAAGCTTCCCGCGTCTTGAGCTTCTTTCTCTTGAAAGGCTGTTTTAAGTTTAACAAGGTCCTGACAAAGAGGTCTAAGTCTAACAAAAAAGTGAGATGAAATTCTCCTTTAATTGTAATTTAAAGTGTTGGCAGTTAAACATGAAAAGACACCATGACTAAACAGCCACATAACATAACCGATGGAGGTTATGTTTATTCTCATATAAAAGGAGAATGCAATGAGTAAAAGTGTGTGTTGATTGCAATAATCTGGAAATATCTCTCCCTACATTCTTAGAAAATATCTCTATACTTTCTCACGAAAAACAAACCATCAAAGACTTTGGGTTTGGGACGTGAATTAATCGGTGACTCTAGTAGCTAACCGTAAAACGAAACATATCGATCCGGTACTTCCGCAGTAAGGTCAGTCCTTTAATATAATTTTACATTGGTATCAGAGCCAGGTTTCATTCACGTCATATCTCAAATATAGATTTGTTTGTTTATGTTTTGATTTTATATGCGTATCATATAAAAACGAAAACAACGGGTATCTTATGTTTTTGTTCTCGTGTTTTTGTTATATAATCTTGTCCGTGGATTAAGAGATCATATGAACCGAACAATTAGAGTGGGCTTGATTTTTCGTTTTTTGTCCATGATGTTGATTTTTTGGTTTTTTGTTCATGATGATACATATCGGTTTTTGTGCGTGATGAAACAAAGCGTCTTTAACATATGGTTGAAAAGTGTAAATGAGAACCAAAAAAAACCAGAGAAGACGTTGTTCATTAGATATGCATGACACGGAAATCGAAAAGTTTTGTTATTTCTTCTTTAAAGCATTCTCTATGTTTATTTGCTTTAAGGAAGAGATCAACGGGTTAAAAGCATAGGTTGTTATGTATGGTGAGCACCCGAATGGTAGCATGACAGAAATTGCTTCCCGTAATGTAGAGTTTCTTGAGGATGAGTTCCCAAGTATAGGTGAAATAAAAAAGGACCTAGATTTGTATGAGTTACAACCGGATACTCTCGGTGAGGGGGAGAATTTAGTTACTCGCCAAGTCACCGAGATTTTATCTACCCCAGAGAACCAATTTTGAGAATGAGGTCCGTCTACCATCTCTAAACCACGAACCTGTAGATAGTCTACATGTTCCAAATCTCACATCTCAAGGGGATAGTGGGAGTGGTTCTCATCATGATCCAGACCCCACATCTCCAAGAGATAGGGGGAGAGATCCTGAATCAGGGCAAACAAATGTTAGTCCTAGACTCCGAAGAAGTGAGCGTGGAAGAATTCCTCGACGGTATTTTCAAATCGAAGAGGAAATCTTCCTTTGTACTCCTTTGGAAATTGACGAACCAACCACTTTTCAAGAGGCTATTGATTCACCTAACCACACAGAGTGGATGGATGCCATGAGGGATGAAATGGACTCAATGACACGAAATCAGGTTTGGGAACTAGTTGATCTTCCGCTCCAACGAAAGTCAATTGGAAACAAATGAGTTTTTAAGATAAAACGTAAAGCGGATGGAACGATCGACAAGTTCAAGGCCCATTTGGTAGCGAAAGGCTATACCCAAATAGAGGGTATAGACTATGAAGAGACATTTTCTCCTGTGGTGAGATTTGCCTCTATTCGCTTACTTCTAGCTCTGGTTGCCCATTTGGACTTGAAATTGTTTCAAATGGATGTAAAGACTGCTTTCCTCAATGGTAACTGGTCGGGTCGGCTATATTTGGGCCCGAGCCCAATCACGAAGGCCAATCGGTCAGTCTCATACTCATCGTTTAACCCGGGCTTGATTCACACATTCATGGCCCATTAGCAGAAGGAAATTCCTATGCAAACACGTATTTGCCTAAACCTAGCTGCAAAATCGTATATAAGGTATAATTCTCCCATAATTCAGGTATGCGATGATAACCTAGTTTTTTCTCTGCATTCTACGATCTCACCTTGACCAGAAACTTACTTGAGCGTCGGAGGGGCTAATCGGGACCTCACCCCCGACGTGCCTTCCTTTGTTTTGCAGGTGTTTTCTACGTGAAGTTCATCACAGAAAGTTGCCAATCAATGGATCCAAACGACAGCGTTCCGTTCGGCCAGAATCCGGCTGAACCAAGTGGCGCCTACCGTGGGGCTCGAACCCACGACCACAATCGGGGAGTACGGGAGCCTCAGGCCGCCCACTGAGAAAAAGCTCCCGGAGACGGCGAAGTATCCACTAAAGTTGCTGTGGATCCGCTCATGCTTCAAGGCCAATCGGGGCCCCCAAGCCGTTGGGATATTATACTTGATGCACAATCTGTTCAACTCCCCAACAGTCATCGACGATGCAGTCTTAGGCGGCAACTCCACAACTAAGCCGTCCTTCCTCTCTCTCATCGACACTTCCTCCATACCTCCGACCATGCTCCCAGAACTACCCGTGGACATGATTATCAAGAAAAAGCACTAAAAGAATGGAGAGGGAGTGAAGAACAAAAGAACGTACCTATTTAGAAAGAAGGAGGTAAATCGGACGGCGAAATAAAAGAAGTTTCGGAGAACCGCGAATGATTTGAGAGCAAGTGAAAACAAAATGCGAATTACAGTACGAAAGAAAAAGGTAAAAACCGTCACAGCTCGTCATCTATGAGTATTTATAGGGGGAAGGCAGTAGGAACCCTAGAAAGTGACCAAATCAGACTACGACGCGTGGCGAAAATCCGAGCAGTCTCGGACACGCGGCAGGATTTGAGGAGAATCAGGGATATTCAAGATCGAAACGACACGACCAGTCGAAAGGACGTACGGGACAACTAGGTAACGGTTACAAAGACGATACGCTTCAGATTCTGAAGGCTGTCAGACAGCACGCGCCGTCTACAATAAATGCCTCACACGCTCACCAATGATAACCAACCGATCCGTCTCCGCACAAGCTGTCACGCAATGAGTGCCAAAGATCGATCAGTTGGGGCCATCAGTCGACCTATTCCCGAACGAACAGTTATACCCGACAGGTCGGTATCCGAGCAATTACACCCAATCGGTCAGCATCCGAGTAGTCATGCGCAACAGGTCGGCATTCGATCGGTTAAATCATCCGACCGGTTGAAACTGCCCGAGCTGTCCCATGAACGAGCTACAAGGCCAATGACCGACCGATCGACCACATGACGAGCTATCCTGCTTACGAGCTATGAAGCCACAGGTGAGCAACGTCCCAACATACTCCCTCGACCCTTCTCTTCGCTCAGACTCGAGGAGTAGGGGGGGCTTATGGTCGGGTCGGGTATATTTGGGCCCGAGCCTAATCACGAAGGCCAATCGGTCAGTCCCATACTCATCGTTTAACCCGGGCTTGATTCACACATTTATGGCCCATTAGCAGAAGAAAATTCCCATGCAAACAACCTAGCTGCAAAATCGTATATAAGGTATAATTCTCCCATAATTCAGGTATGCGATGATAACCTAGTTTTTTCTCTGCATTCTACGATCTCACCTTGACCAAAAACTTACTTGAGCGTCGGAGGGGCTAATCGGGACCTCACCCCCGACGTGCCTTCCTTTGTTTTGCAGGTGTTTTCTACGTGAAGTTCATCACAGAAAGTTGCCAATCAATGGATCCAAACGGCAGCGTTCCGTTCGGCCAGAATCCGGCTGAACCAGTAACCTTGAGGAAGAGATTTATATGAATCAACCTATTGGTTTTGTATCAAAAGGTCAAGAAGACAAAGTGTATCGTCTTAAAAGATCCATATATGGTCTCAAACAGTCTTCCAGATCGTGGTATTTCAAATTCCATGAAGCCATTACTTCTTTTGGCTTAGTCATGGTGTCAGAAGACCATTGTGTGTATGTCAAGAGAACAACAAGTGGAATTTTGTTTCTCACTTTGTATGTTGATGACATATTACTAGCCGGAAATAATATGGAGACACTCAAGACCACTAAAGAGTGGTTGTCCTCTGTCTTTGATATGAAGGACATGGGTGAAGCTAGGTATGTCCTAGGTGTGGAAATAACTAGAAATCGTCCCAAGAAGCTTCTTAGTTTAATTCAGGAAGCATATATTAATAAAATATTAGAACGTTTTCGAATGCATTATTCCTAACTCGTAGACACTCCAGTTGAAAAAGGTCTTACCTTGACTCTTAATCAATGCCCTAAAACAGAGAAGGAAAAAGAACAAATGAGTAACGTTCCCTATGCTAATGCCATAGGAAGCTTAATGTATGCTATATTGTGTACACGGCCTGACATTTGCTTTACAATTAGTTTGGTAAGTCGTTACCAAAGCAACCCAGGACCTGCTCATTGGCAAGCAGTCAAAAGAATTTTTCGATACCTTCGTGGTACTTCAGACCTGATCCTTTGCTATCAAGGCGTGGATTTAAGGTTAAGGGGATATTTGGATGCCGATTGGGGTGGTGACCCGGATGAGTCTAGGTCAACCTCAGGATATGTCTTCACCTTGGGAGGGGGAGCCATATCTTGGTGCAGCAAGAAGCAAGACTGTATAGCATTATCAACAATGGAAACAGAATACGTTGCTTGTTGTCTTGCAGCTCAGGAGGCAATATGGTTGAGAAGTTTTCTCCAGGATCTTAATCTTACTCCTAAAGTTAATAATCCTGTTGAAATGTTATGTGACAACACTGCAGCCATACAGTTTGCTAAAGATCCGAAAATTCATAGAAAATCTAAGCATATCAAAAGGCGTTATCATTTTGTAAGAGACGCCATAAAAAAAATAAGGAGGTTGCTATAAAGTATATATCTACTAACAATATGGTAGCTGATCCCTTAACGAAACCTATTCCTCGAGATTCGTTTAAGGCTCATGTGATGAGTTTAGGTTTACGTAGGGTTTAGTTTTTCCATTGGGTTATATTTTATTGTAAAAGTGTTATGTTAGTTAGATGGTGACTTAATATAACACTACTGGTTCTTTAATGGTCGCACGTCCCATTTTCAGTATGACACATGAAATTTTAGAGAGAGGATGTAACTCGTGGCTTATGTGGCCGAGTGAGAATTGTTGGCAGTTAAACATGAAAAGACACTATGACTAAACAGTCACATAACATAACCGATGGAGGTTATGTTTATTCTCATATAAAAGGAGAATGCAATGAGTAAAAGTGTGTCTTGATTGCAATAATATGGAAATATCTCTCCCTACATTTTTAGAAAATCTCTTTATACTTTCTCACGAAAAACAAACCATCAAAGACTTTGGGTTTGGGACGTGAATTAATCGGTGACTCTAGTAGCCAACCGTAAAACGAAACACATCGATCCGGTACTTCCGTAGTAAGGTCAGTCCTTTAATATAATTTTACATAAAGTATTACGTAACATTTTAATTTTAATTTTAATTTCATGTATCTCAAAAAAATAAAAAATCAATTTAATTATAAATAATACGTTAGAGTCATTAATATTTATTAATATAATGAAAATATTTTTATATTAATATAAAATAAAAATTCAAATATTAAATATGAAGAGTAAATTAATTTTAACAATTTATTTAACAATATGGAAGATAATGTTAATTTTTTATTGAAAACAATTAACTCTGTAAAAGTACCAGCGTTATGAATATCGGTTAGTATCGATCGATACGGACCAAAATCGATACGAAATGAAGAGTCGATCGTACCAGATTCAAATAACGATCGGTACTGACTTGTTTCAAATTGTATCGATCGATATTCAAAATATTAGCTAAATACTAGCTGCTACTGAAAATTTTAAAAAATAAGAAAATTCTTTTACAAAATTTTCAAAATTTTTTAAAATCTCCCTCTTTTTTTTGTACATTAAAATCTTCCTCTCTTCCTCCTACCTCTCCTTCTCCTTTTTTTCAAAGTTTTTTAATTAATTATTTTATTTATTTCAATTTTATAATTATTGTGAATTTTAATTTTAATTTCAAAATAATAATAAATATTTTTATTAATAATAATTATAAATTAAATAAAACTTAAAATAAATTATTTTAAATTTTATATAATATTTATTAATAAAGTATTAATAAAATATTTTATTTTTAAAATAAATAATTTAAAATTATTATTTATAAGTTAATATTTATTATATATTTTAATTATTAAATCAAAGTTTATTTGAAATTTATGTATTTTAAAATATATTTTAAATTTAATTATATTTATTAATAATTATTAAATTAATTTTATAAATAAATTAAATTATTGATTATTATAATTTTTGGAGGCAAGGTTAAAATATATAATACAACTGTATAATATGATAATGAACTGTTTTGTAATTTTTAAAAAATTTTAGATACTATTTTATAAATTTAAAAAATTACTTAAAAATATATTCAGTGTTAACTGATACCATTCCGTGCTAAAAAATTGAGTAACAATGAAAAAGACCGGATCTAAGTAACAAATTTTGGATTAAGAGTGGAACCTTTTGCACGAGACGTGCTTGTTTTTCACGCATTTAGCCATCTTCTTTCAAACCCGTGTATTCATCAAGCCGTTGATCGCCATTGGTCTAAAAATAATTGCACAAATTAAGTTTACCTAAAAATATGGTTTAATCACTTTAAAGTCTCATGACTGAATATTTATATTTTTTGAAATCATATGTAAATGAATGGTCCTTGCAAGTCCAAGCAGAATGTAGGATATGTTTGGCATCTAGAATTAGAATTTTAGTGTTTTCCACTTGGTTTCAAGTAATTTAAATATTAAAATTATATAGTTTAAAGAATTCAAATTATGGAGAATCATTTTTATATTAAAGTATATACATTTGATACTATTTCACATATTAAAATATGGTGTCAATTTTAGTTTCTAGAACCCAACAAAGCTTTGAGAAGAAGAGAGGAACCGATGAGGGAATGTTAATCGGATGATCCTGGGAGGGGACATGATGCCAATCGCCACTATTTAAGATTAAAACTATTTATCATCATGTTTATTAAGAGAAGCCTTAATAAAATTAATTATTAACTCAAATTTTAATAATTAATTTTAAAATAATTTAAATTAAAAGTATCTTCAAAATATATAAATTTTAACTAAAATCTGCTTTAATGATTAAAATATATTAATTTATGAATAAAATTTTATTACTAAAATAATTTTATCTTAATAACATATAAAAATAAAATTATTTATTCTTAAAAATAGTTTATCTTTAAGTTTATATAATATGTAATTAGATACTGATAATTACATATGTTTGTATTTTGTTTTAAAAATATAAATTAAAAATAAGAAATGAAAACTAAATATTATAATAAAAATAAAATCTAACGGAGCTTATATAAGTTAGGCGGCTTACACTTACTAGCCAAAAAGGTCAAGAAAAACGAGGGATTAATTTATGTAAAATAAAAAAAGAGAAATCCCTCCCCAGTCCACAGTTATATTATTATTTCATTTTGGTCCTTTTTAATACTAAACAAGTTTCTATGGCATTGCACAAATCTCTAAATTCAAACTTGGCCTAAAACTTAAAGGTGAATTAGAAAGTGTCCCTCAATGTTTTGAATACAGTCTAAGACCGCCCAAATTCAAGGTTATTGTCAGTTGACTAAAGAAGGATGACAGTTGTTATTATATGTATAATTCTATTAGGTACAGTAGTCCCCAAGAAAATAGACTGGGTCGAACTTGCATCCTTGTAGGACTCAACACGTTAAACCCTATATATATGTAAAACCTTAGCAACCCAGTCAGAGTAACGGGATCTTGTAAACTTTGTTTTTTAGGTTCTGCAAGGTAGCAATATAAATATACGTAGCATTGCCTAATCAGTGTTGTATCGTCTTTCTTGCTTCGTCAGAACGTAAAAAAAGAAAAAATATACACGAAGATGCAGAGAGTATTGGGAGGACAAGGTTCGTCTATGGTGGTCGATCAGGGACGGCCTAAAACAAAGATAGTGTGCACTTTGGGGCCTCAGTCGAGGTCTGTTGACATGATAGAGAAGCTTTTGAGGGCTGGCATGAACGTTGCTCGCTTCAACTTCTCGCATGGAACTCATGAATATCATCAAGCGACGCTTGACAATCTCAGGATTGCCATGAAGAACACCGGCATTCTCTGTGCTGTTATGCTGGATACCAAAGTAACCCCATTTTCTCTCTCTCTTTTTTTTTTTTTTTGGGTTACATTGTGATAGGATTGTTTTCACTTTTTTGTTACAGAATTTTGATTATGCCCTTCATATAAATTTCCTGTACCTAGAGCTTCGAGATTTAAAATTTTTTCCCTTTATATTTGAGGCTTGATGTGTTTTTTTTTTCCAAGCGTCTTGTTTTCTTGTGTTTTACTATGTTGTTTATGTTAGAATTCAATTTGGTTGAATGGTGTTTGTTTCTTTATTCAAGTAAGTTACCTTGCAAATCATAGGATACTGCGAGTAGTTCTGAATCCCCAATTTATGTTAGTAGGGTAAGAAAATCTCCTGAATTGAAGTCAGAATTGCCTGGATTGAATCCATATTCAAAAAGTGTTCTTTAGCTCTAGCTATGATGGTCCTAGGGGAAAAGAACAGTAATTTGTTTGGTCAACGAAATAGGTTATTTGTCGAGTAAGATAACTGGCACAAGATAAGAACCATTTTTTTAGTCCATCAATTTTGGTGCATTCTTTAAATCTTTGTGAATAAGATGCTCTCTGTAGGAACCTCTTTCTCAAAGCATCATTCTCGGTATAAACTTCGGTCTTAGTACCGTAAAGCAATCAATGCACATGGAAAGAGATACATCAAGGGGGAATATAAGTTACTTTAGGTGCTTCAGGATCAAGTTCTTGCCTGTTTATGTCCTCAAGAGTTCACTTTTGAGTTTTTGAAGAATAAAATAGTTTGTAGTGCGGGATATGTCTGCCCATTATTTCTAATCCAATATGGAGATAAACTGGCATTATTCTTGTATAGAGTAGGAATTGGTTCCCCCATAAAGAGTTCACTGCCTTCCTGTGGTTTCTGTTATGGAATTCTCATCTGAATTTTGTACCGCGAAAAGGTGATCTAAAGATCATGTTTGAATATTGTTCACGTCTTTAACAATTCTGGTCATTGTAGAGGGTCCTGACTGGTAATAATCTCTGCAATTAAAAATATTACAGGGACCAGAAATTCGTACTGGATTCTTGAAGGATGGAAAGCCCATAGAACTCAAACAGGGGCAGGAGATTGTCATCTCTACTGACTATAGCTTAAAGGGTGATGAAAACATGATATGCATGAGTTACAAGAAGCTGGCTCAAGACGTAAAACCAGGAAGTGTCATCTTATGTTCTGATGGCATAATTTCATTGAGGGTTTTGGCTTGTGACAAGGAATTGGGCTTAGTCCGCTGCTGCTGTGAAAACTCTGCTGTTTTGGGTGAGAAGAAGAATGTCAATCTTCCAGGTGTTATTGTGGATCTTCCTACCTTGACAGACAAGGACAAAGAGGATATTATGCAATGGGGAATCCCAAACGATATTGACATTATTGCATTGTCTTTTGTTCGCAAAGGTTCGGATCTGGTGGAAGTCAAAAATTTGCTTGTAGAGCATGCAAAGAAGATCATTCTCATGTCAAAGGTAAAATTCTGGTTCTGGAACTTGGAGCTTAGTTGGATTAAAGAGCTATCTAACGGGTCATGCCTCCTCTGTTAGTCCTAAATAGATTGACTTAAATATATTGCTTTCGAAATCATAAGAAGTAGCAAATTAACTCTATCTGATAAGTTGGTAAATCAATGAAAAGTAGACTGGTGATTTTTTTTAACCAATTAAATTCCCAGAGATAACATCATTCAATTAACCTTTTTCTGTGTCTGATTTGACAGGTAGAAAATCAAGAAGGTGTCTTGAATTTTGATGAAATTCTTGCAAATTCAGATGCATTTATGGTGGCACGAGGTGATCTGGGAATGGAGATCCCAATTGAAAAGATATTCCTAGCTCAAAAGATGATGATACAAAAGTCCAACATGCTAGGAAAGCCTGTAGTTACAGCAACTCAAATGTTGGAGTCCATGATTAAGTCTCGAAGACCTACTCGAGCAGAAGCTACTGATGTTGCAAATGCAGTCCTTGATGGCACTGACTGTGTGATGCTTAGTGGAGAAACTGCAGCTGGAGCGCATCCTGAACTTGCTGTTCAAACCATGGCAAAAATTTGTGTCGAGGCTGAGAACTTCATTGATTACAGAGAGCTTTACAAGAGAATTATAGAAAATGCTCCTGTCCCTATGAGCCCTCTAGAGAGTCTGGCTTCTTCAGCAGTGAAGACAGCAAACAGCATTGGAGCAGCCTTTATCCTAGTCCTAACCAGAGGTGGAACCACAGCAAAGCTGATTTCCAAGTACCGACCAAGTGTGCCAATTTTGTCTGTGGTTGTTCCAGAGATAAAAACTGATTCGTTTGAATGGTCATGCAGCGTTGAATATCCTGCTAGGCATAGCCTTATTTACAGAGGTCTGGTTCCTGTTTTAGCTTCAGTTTCTCTAAAAGCTTCACATGCTGAGTCGACAGACGAAATCATAGAGAACACCTTACAGTATGCAAAACAGAAGGGACTTTGCAGACCAGGAGACTCAATTGTGGTACTGCACAAGATGGACACCGCTTCTGTGATCAAGATTTTGAACGCGCAGTGATGACTCGCCAGCAATTTTGATTATCCTTTAGTTGATATATAATAGACGAAGGTTCTACTTTTCCTAGAAAGAGTCGCCATCAGAGGGTGAAAGGAGACGACAATGGTTTCTGCCTTGATCTTACTGCTGTGGAAGGGCAATTTTCAGTAAGAAACTGATATTATGGGGGCAGATGTTTGTGAGTTCTGTCAAATTTTCAACTCTTTTCTATTATTTAATGAAAAACAATTTTCATTTAGTAGCCATTATATCTCGAATACAAAAAGATTTCTCAGATAAATACATCAATCAAATTGCAAGCATGCTTATTACAGATTAACAGGGACAAGACACCCATTTGTTTGAATGAAAGTTCAAATTTAAAATGCATAAATCAAACAAAATCATCAGTTTTATATATGCAAATTTCTTCAAGTTTCGTCTGAGTGAGCAGAACTTCCCGGCCTTGTTTCAGCAGAGGAAGCTGAATTAGAGCTCCCACTACTCTGAGATCCTGGCAGAGAAAATAAACCATCAAATGGCCATGAAATGGGGATCATATGCCCTCTTCTGTTCTCTCTTGTCTCCTGTCCATCTCCCACTCCATCATCAGTTCTAGCATCAGTATTCCCCATCCTCTCTTGCCTACTTCTTAATGAATTGGTTTCGGTCTTTGAGTCGTCACTGGGCATTTGGAACCTGCAAACTGGGCAAGAGCTGTGTAGTTCTAGCCAAGGAAGAATACATTCACCATGGAATTTGTGTTTGCATGGCATCTCCTTTGCTTCATCTCCAACCACAAATTCCTCCAGGCATACGGGACACTGCAAATTCTCTTCAATGGTAACATTTGGCATTGCTATAACTGCTTCTTTCTGGGCAGGAGGCGTCCCGTATCGGTTAGGATCATTCTCTGACAGATGCCTCAGCAACAACTCTAGACCAGGACCAAATAGATAGTCAGCAAAAGAACTAGCAAGACTTTGAGTTGGATTTCCAGATCGGTTCATGTCATAAGGACTTGGCAGAACTAAGGCATCTTCATATAAAGGATTGACTAAAATCACACTACTACCATTGCTACTGTTACTGCTGCTGCCATTATTATTATTACTACTCTCGACAATATTGTTCACATTACGTTGTGATCCGGTCTGAAGATCTTGTAACACACGTAGAATGGAAGCTGAGTTCCTTCTTCTCCTTTGCCTAAACATTGACTCAAAATTCCTCTCTAGTTCATCATCTTCCTGTGGTGAACTGTTGTTGGTAATACGTTCTTGAGCCATGACACGAGCTCCAGAAGGGGTCAAACCACCCATCAATCCAAGTAAGATGGGAGCCCAACGTGACAATGTACGTTCTGATCCTAGTTGGTCAATGGCATTGTTGTTAAGCTCTCTTGTGTCCCCTATTTCTTCCACGAACCCAGTTTCACACAAGGGGCACTTGATCTCAGCATCTGTTACTGGGGTCACCACTCTACAGCATAGGTGGCACCAATATTGTTCTACATTTGCATCCCCCATCTTTTTTTTCCTTTCTCTGGAACAGCAATGAACACAAGAACTTAAAAGTCAAGGAAAACCAACAAAAACGTAATCTTGTATCCCCCAAGAAAATTACAAATCAGGGTCACTGTTCTGGATGATATGTAAACCATAACTAGATTTACTCTAATTATTTATCCGTATGCCAAGGACTCGATAACCATAAAAAATGACATTATTTTACTTAAAAACGAAAAATAGGAAATAGAAAAGGCTAAAAGAGCCAGGATAATTAGAAAATGAAATCTTTTAATGTTGCTCCTGACACACTTGAAGAAAATCAATTCTTTAGAACATAAGGAATTGGTCGCGGAAACCGTATGAATCTACCTGCTACATTATCATTAAAAGATTGGATCATGCAGAGTTCGTTTATTGCGGTTACTGGCCAGCTAACTGCAGAAACAGAAACTATAAAGAGACACGACAAAAGAATACTAAACAAAGGAAATACCAGAAAAAAGCAGAACAAAATACCCTGTGGGTGTGGAAATGTGTTCTTGGAACTTTATGGACACACAGAATATAGATATTCTGGATGTGTATCTTCTTGAATTTTTTTGTTGGGAGGAAAACAAACCAAAAGAAGTTGGTGGAGAGAGAAGAGAAAAGAATTGAAGTCCTCTGCTTTTTATCTCTATGTTTGTCAACTCTTTTGTCTTTTTATAGTTCAATGGTTAATTCAAGATTGCCAATCATTTGTACTTAATTGCATCTAAATTAGCAACACTTTGTTATTTTTATATATAAGAAGTTTTGGTTGTTTTGCTTTTCCTGAACAAGTGTGTCTATTGATTGGTATTGGTTCGGTTTCTCTTAGCAAATGATTAGCATATGTACATATTAGATACATCAAGTTATTAACATTTCGGTGAGATCCAACCCAAATATATTCTCTTTCTATTAAGTCTGGTCGGGTCGGCTATATTTGAGCCCGAGCTCAAATACGAAGGCCAATCGGTCAGTCCCATACTCATCGTTTAATCCAGGTTTGATTCACACATTCATGACCCATTAGCAGAAGGAAATTCCCATGCAAACACGTATTCGCCTAAACTTAGCTGCAAAACCGTATATAAGGTATAATTCTCCCATAATTCAGGTATGCGATCATAACCTAATTCGTTTTCTCTGAATTCATCAATCTCACCTTCATCAGAAACTTACTTGAGCGTCGGAGGGGCTAATCGGGACACAGCCCCCGACCAACCTTCTTTGTTTTGCAGGTATATTCACGCCGTATTCATCACAGAAGGTAGAAAACGATGGATTTCAATGAAAACGCACCACTCAGCCAGAATCCGGCAGAACCAAAGTCAATTTTGGTTTAAGATATATATGGACAGTACCAATGAAACTAATACAGCCGATGATGGACCAAGAAAATCAAGTGAACTGGTTTCAACTTACAACATGATATATAGGATTGGAAAAGTAAGCCAAACGTAAGAAAATAAATTAACATGCGGATTTGGATTATTCAGGTACTAGCACATCTTCTAACACGAACTTTGTTATTTGTCCGATCAGGGAGCTGAGGCTGAGGGTTGTGGAAATTCATGAGGAAGCAGGGAATCGTAACGGAAAGATAAACTCAAGATCAGATGGGTCAGAGCAGATTCATGCAAAGTGTTATTAGAAGCAGTGACGGAGTTAAGAATTCAAAATAGGAGTGTTTAAATATTTAATTTTTTAAATTTTGAGAGGCTCAGTACACTACTGAGTTCTAAATAACTTCATCCTTATATGTGTCTATATATATATATATATTAAAAATTAAAAATATTTAATTTTTTTAAATTTTGAGAGACGCAGTACATCACTGGCCTCCAAATGGCTCCGTCCCTGACTAGAGGACATGATATTAGGAGGAATAATTACTCTCAAGTTTTAGAGTGCAGTAACTTCAATAAGAGATTGAAATTGAATTATATTTGAAAATACTGCCAACGTGTGTATGTGACCTTGTAAGCCATGTTTTTTATGCTTTTATATGCATGATTATCAAGTAAGTGGATCAATCAACATGCAAACAAGTTGGTTTGATGTTGGATATGAGATCATTCAAGAATCGAGCAAGTATGAAGCTGTACTTGAAGAATACACTAAGGCAGCCAATGTTTCACCAATAAAACAGTAGCTACAAGGTCTCATAGCTGGACAAATTTAAGTGGATCATGCTATATTACATGTTATAACTATTCTTTTCAAGCATTAAACAATAAAATATAAGGATTTCAACCTACGTCGGAGTAAGTTGCAGCAATGTTCTGAATACCCAAATAAGTTCTGGTTTGAATTTATATTTGAATTTTTTAAAAAATCTGATCAATTATAAAATTGGTTCAAAATTAATAATTCAAAATAAATTTAGTAGAATTATATTATTCTAACTTGTGCCTTAGGGACTAGAGCCCGTTTAGTTGCCACCAGTACAACACATTCATGGTCCGGGTGATGATTCAAATAAATCAGTTTCCCTACTCTTTTTGATCTATTCTACATGTTTAATTAATCAGTTTTAGCTATCGGAATCATTAGTTTAAAGAATACTCGAATATTACTGGAATGAGTTCGATCCTTTTGTCTTTGTTATAGACAACAGACGGAATATAATATTTTAAGGTTGTTTTTACTTGTTTATTTGGTCAATATAAGATATTTTGTGTGATTAGAACATGACCAAGAAGTGATTATATTTTTTATATGCAAGTTTATGTAATGAAATGTTGATAGTCTTGATCCATATACACAAAGGCTGTCATATTTCTTCTTCCTCTGTTATGCTTTGCTTCTATTCTTGTCTCCAGCACTAAAACCAGCCACATAAATGGACTTCACAATGAGATTTAATATCTTAGGACCTCTCTTTAACTTACGAGGTATTCCAGCTTCAAATAATCGCTTATTACTTATTAGAGATGTGGTAGATGGATAGGACAATGGCATGTTTCAGCAGAAAAAAGAACTGGGAATCGGAATCTAAAAGTGGAATACATGCATGGTCAACGGAAGCTTGCTACTGGGGAAATTGGTCGCCTTTTGTGACGATAAGTCTAGCCCTATCTATAACTGCTCAATAGAAGAACTAAAAACGGCAGCAGCAAACTATGATGAGCAGAAAATTATAAAGAAAGATGGCTTGTATTATTTGTACAAGGGATCCCATCAGGTTCGCCCAATAATTGTCAAGAAGTTCCACAAAGACTTGAATGAGGAGCGCTTCGCCTTCAACGATATCGTGTATTCATCAGGAATGAGTGTGCACAGAAATGTCTTGAAATTGTTGGGATGCTGCCTGGAAACACATTGTCCAATTCTGATTTTCGAATCTGCTAGAGATAAAACGCTGGTCACGACCAAGAAGATGCTCAGTTTCAGCCTATGCCATGGGAAACAAGGTTGAAGATTGCAGTGGACATAGCAAATGTGGTGATGTATCTCCACACTGCATTCCAAAGGCCCATTGAACATAGAGATATTAAACCCTCCAATGTGTTGTTGGATGAACATGACAGAGGCAAACTGTCTAATTTTTCACCCTCTGTGTCTATTCCTGAAGGTAAATCCCATGTAAAGGAGATTGTGGCAGTAACATTTGGATTCATTGCACCTGAATCCTTGGAAACAGGTTATTTTAAAGAGAAAAGCGATGTTTATAGTTTTGGAGTGTTTCTGTCAGTGCTTTTAACCGGCCAGATACCATCTTATTGTTCTTGATATCAAAAGAAACAGCACACACTAAGCAAAGAGAGGGAGAGAAGAGAAGAAAGTTTATAATATTGTAATCCCAAAACAAACACACGATACATATAAGGCTTCGTATACTCTTTTACAGGCAACAAAAAAACAATAAAAATCTAGAGTTTAGTTATTCTATTGGACTAAAATTTTGGTCCAATCATATGATAGCTTAAGGAAGAAGCTATCTCCTTTTAACTTGGTTCATCATTTTCGGCTACATCTTGCTTCAAATCATGATGATTTCGGCTTTATTAATTGAAGATGCTTGATGTCTTTTCCTCTTGCTCTTGGCTATCATTAAGTGAAGTGCATGTATCTATCATCTTCCACACGCTAGCTTGATTTATTTATTAGCATTGCTTCCTTTAAATCAAGACGGTAGAAATTTATCATTTCTAATAATTTCTTTATTTTGTAAAACAACTGAGATTTTAGTGATTTAGTAAAAATATCAACAACTTGTTCTTTAATGTGACAATAATTATTCACTACTTCCTTTTTAATTACTAGTTTGCGAATTTTGTGAAATCGAATGTTTATGTGCTTGGACCGCCCATGAAAAGCTGGATTTTTGCACAGTGCTATTGTGGGCTTATTATCACATAATAATTTTGTTAAAGCATCTTGTTTTTGATATAGTACTTCAAGCATTCTTCTTAGCCATACTGCTTGTGTAGTACAACTAGTTGCTGTGATATATTCTACTTAAACTGTAGCTAACGCAATCACGAGTTGTTTCTTTGAAGACCGTGATATCGCGTTAGTGCCAAGATGAAAAACATAACTTGATGTACTTGTTCTTATTTCTACATTTTCACCCAATCACTATCTGTGTATCCTATAAGATTCATCTATGTATCCTATAAGATTCACATAATTGATATTTCAATAAAAATTTTCTTCATTCAAAGTACCTTTGATATACCAAAAAATCCTGTATACTCTTTGTAGATGACAAGTAAGAGGTTCCTCCATGAATCTGCTAAGTAATCCAACTCTAAAAACTATATCTGGTTTAATTGTAGTTAAATTACCTCAACTTCCAATCTAACTTTTGTAGTAAGTTGAATTTAGATCTCCCTTTGTCTTCTTTTAGTTGTTTCAATTTCTCTTCAACTGGGGGTGGGAGCTAGTTTTGAATTTTCCATCTTATATTTCTTCAAAATATCATTCGCATACTTCCTTTGGGAAATAAAAATTCCATCGTCTTGTTGAATTACCTCTATTCCAAAAAAATAAGACATTAGGCATAAGTCTGTCATGTCAAATGATTTTACATAGCCTCCCTAAATTCTTCAATCATTTTTGAGTTATTTCCAGTAAAAATTAGATCATCAATATAAAGACACACAATTAAAATATCACCAGGCTCAACAAATTTAACATATAAAGTATGCTCAAAAGGACATCTTTCAAAATCTTGCTTCATGAAGTATGAATCAATTCTTTTGTACCATACTCTTAGTGCCTGCTTCAATCCATACAGTGCTTTTTTTCAAAGTGTAAACTTTATCTTCTTTTCCTCTAATTTTATGCCCTGTAGGTTGCTCAACATATACTTCTTCTTCCAAAGTTCCATTAAAAAAAACATACTTTATATCCATTCAATAAAGTTTTCAGTTAGTTTGAGTTGAGAGGCAGATAATAATGCGAATAGTATCTAATCTCACAACAGAAGCAAATACTTCAAAGTAATAAATACCTGATTTTTCCTTATATCCTTTTGCAACCAATCTAGTTTTAAACCGATCAATCTCACCATTAAGCTTGTACTTTATCTTGTACACCCATTTTACTCCTATAGACTCTTTTTTAGCGAGCAAATATGTTAATTCCCATGTGTCATTCTTTTCAATTGCGTATATTTATTTATCCATGGCTTTCCACCGTTTCAAGAAATTTGATGCCTCCTCATAATTAACTAGTTCATAATCTGCAAATAAAGCAGAATTTATAATCTCTTTATCAGATAGATCATTATCAGTAGCTATCACATAATCTTCCAATCTGGTTGGTAATTACGATGTCTTTGGGGTCTACTAGATGTCTTTGTGTAACATACCATCACCGATGGGAAGGGTAAATTGGTCATCTGGGATGGGCTAGGAGTTTAGAATGCATATTTTGATATGCTCATACATTTGGCCTCTAAATATAGAGGAATGATATATTTTGCACATGCACATATTGTACATGCATTCATGACATTTTAAACTTATGTATTTAAATGCGATCATTTTGTGAATTATGGGATAATTGGGAGAGGGAACTTGAAAATTGAGTGTTTTATTGTTGTTTTTCAATTGTTAGCGACTCTTAGAATTTTTTTTTTGAAAATTTGGGAGAAAATGTTCGGACCGGAGAATTTTTCTAGGTGACGGACTGATTGACTTTATGGTACTGGAATTACTATCCAATGGCAATGGAAAAATTTGAAGCATGCTTTTAGAAAAATTTGAAGCATGTTTTTAGGATTTATAATACTGAGCCATTGGAAATTGAGGATAAATTGGATTAGAAATAAAATTAAAAAAAGAAAGAACCTTAGAAAGAGACATATGATAAGTGTCTATGTTATTTAAATCTACCAAGTGCCAAATGCCATAAGTTTTCGACTTTTCCCTTTAAAAGTTACCAAAATCACTTGGGCAGTAAATTATTTCCCCCACCTTAGGGCATTTCTTCTCCTTCCTTCATGGTGCATGTCTACAAGACTATTTGTTGTCCATTTGCTTGCTTCTTCGTCCTTGTGCAAAGCCAACCTCAAACCCTAGTGATGATGAAGATTTGTGAGGTTTAGAGTGAGGGCCGTAGGGTTGGAGAGTTAGAGAAGTTTATGTAGTTTTGAAGAGTTGGAAGCTTGAGTAGGTAAGGAATTTAATTATATGCCGTTTATTTAGTAGTTAAAAGCATTTATGGTGTTCACTGTGAAAGATTGTGGTAGTTTAGGATGAGAGATGGCTGGAATTTGGTAGAGAGAAGATGAGAAAAATGTCAAGGAAGAAAGGGTTTGGATCACACGTCATGGGCGTGCTGCGCTATGACAGCGCGAAAAACGTTCTCGCCATGGCGTGTCTAAGGGCCCGCCATGCATGAAGCTGCTTCATGTCGCCGGACGAGCGTCTGTTGGTCACGGCGAGCCCTGTTTTTCTATACTGATATGTTTTAATAATTTAGGCATAACTGAAAATATAGACCTCCAAATGAAGTAATTTTTGATTCGTTATAAACTAGAGATAGAGGTCTACAATTGATGTGAAAAAAGAAAGTTTGAATTCATGTGTTTAAGATCTCAAATTTTAAATGAAAGTTGAGTGTAGATTTTTATTTCAAACTAAGGATAGTTTCATGAGATTTGGAGTATAACTTTGGGACTTCAGAAACAAGTTAAATGCTTTTGGGGTTTTTAAAAACATAGTACAATGGGTGAATTTGATCTAATTTGAAATGACATTGGTTTTGAGGTTTTTCTCGAGAATGTCTTAGTGATGTATGATATGGTAAATTGGGCAAAATCCTTGGGAAGAACTTGTGGAGTTTCCATGATCTTCTACTGATATCAAATTTGTCATATTTAGACAATTAGGTGAAAAGTTAAGTTTTGTCATAGGAAATAGGGAGATTGTAGAATAGTGTCGGGAATGTCACGAACATGCATTGTACACTTTTAATTGCTACATGTGCATTTCTGAATCTTTCTGATTGTACATTTGGTAATGGGTGATTATTTTGACTGTTATAGAGGCACAGCTGGAACGTCATTCTACGGACGTTGCTGAGACTTCCTGGCATTAGCTCGAAAGTTATAGGTGAGTAACCTAGATGGTTCCTCAATCTTTAATTGTTTAAAGTTGTGCACTTATAACTCTGTGGAGAATAATGGTGGGCTTGTGTGAAATGTGTATGACTAAAATTTCGGACCGAAGGTTCGAGGGATTGGGATTATGACATATAAGTGAAATTGTCTGAGAATGTGAAACTTTTGTGTTTCCAATGTGATCAATTGTGACTGTGAATTTTAATGTGAATAATTGTGACCTATTTGATTGAATGCAATAATTTGGGTTAATTGAAATGAGATATTGCTCAATTATGAATGATGCATTCTATGCATGATCAGTTAATAACAGTTGTGACCGAAGCAGCCACCGAGAGCTACAAGCTCAATGTATAATGTGCCCGTAATGGGACAGTTCAGAGCTACAAGCTCAACGTATAATGCGCCCGTAATGGGACAGTTTAGAGCTACAAGTTCAATGTATAATGTGCCCGTAATGGAACAGTTCAGAGCTACAAGCTCAATGTTTAATATGCCCGAAATGGAACAGTTCAGAGCCTCAGGCTCACCGATTAATGCGCTCATATTGAGACAGTTCAGGCGCTCGGTCACAACACCGAAATAAAATGGGAAAAATGTTATGTACTCTTTTCATATGCATCTGATTGAATAGTGATTTGGGAAAAAGGTTAAACGCCTTATACTTGTGTGATAACTGCTTTGTGCAAATTCTGAATATGCTATTGTATTAAAATCTGTGAACTGCTTGTGTAATGCATGAATTGAGTGAACCATCGATGATGGTTCCTCACTGAGTTCGCAAACTCACTCAAAATTGCAACTTATTTTTTAGGATCGAGAGAGTAGACTCCTAGCTCCAGAGAGACTTTTTCTGCCGTGTAGATCGTGTTAGCAAGAGAAGTCATGGCACACAGGTCGGTCAGCTGGGATTTTTGGGGATGACCTAGTTAAGCTTTTGTTTTAGCCTTCTTTTGGAGAAATGTATAGACAGTGGAAAAATGATAGATTTGTAAACTTTATTCTTTTGATGAAATGTCATGAGAAAACATTTTGGTTTCAAAATATAGTGATTTTTTATTATGGTTTTATGATTATGATGCCATGAGAGTAATATAGTAACTGTTCATAGTTCTCCCTTATTGTAGGATATGTATCGGAGTGACCTATGGGTATTTCGGTGTATACCCTACAGTAAGGGGGTGCTACATTTAGGTGGTATCAGAGCATGGTTTGACATCTGTTGGGACTAGTAGCTATTTAGGCTTGAATTACAGTGAGAAAAGTAGAAATTGATCAGAATCTTTGTTTTGTTATAGGTCATCCGTTCTTGGTGATCAGATTGATCAACCAGCTGACCAGGGATCAGTCAGAGCTAGTAGGGAGTCACTGGTACCTTGTTCTGAGGAGCTACCTCCTAGATTTCTCTTGAGATGGGAGAGAAGGTATGACAGACTGCGCAAGCAGGGGGTTGTAGACTTTTACGGCAGCACAGACCTCGTTGAGGCTGAGGGATGGCTGGAGAGGACTGTGAGAGTCTTCAACCAGATGGATTGTGATCCAGATGAACGTTTTGATTATGCAGTCTCTCTCCTTCAGGGCCCAGCTTATCAGTGATGGAAGACTGTCCCGGACAGTACCACCAGGCCTTGCCTACTGACATGGGAGGATTTCTTGAGGGCATTTAGAGATAATTATATGCCCAAGGTTTATCTGGAAATGAAGATGCAAGAATTTTTGGAATTGAGGCAGGGTAGGATGGCAGTGACAGAGTATGAGGTGAGGTTCAATGAGCTCATGGATTATGCTACTGCTTTGATTTCCACTGAGGCAGATAGGTGCCGGAGGTTCGAGAATGGCCTCAATCTGGAGATTCGCACTAGGTTGGCCCGATCTGATATGGGTACTTTTGTTGAGCTGAGGGCAGCTGTAGTTCGAGTTGAGCAGCTGATGAGATAGGACCAGGCTGAGACTGGTAAGGGGCCCAGGGGTAAGAGGTTGAGTGATAGCTAGGGTAGTTCTAGCTGAGGCTTTAGCAAGCGCCAGAGTAGGACTGTCAGGTCATCGGGAGGAGCTAGATAGTTTGGATATGGGCAGAGAGGGAGGTTTGTTCAGACTGGCAGTGGCAGTGGTAGAGGTTCAGGGCAGATTCCTCCAGTGTGTGAGCATTGTGATAAGAGACACAACGGGGAGTATTGGCGATTGACTAGAGCCTGCCTTAGGTGCGGCTCCATGGATCATCAGATCAGGGATTGCCCTGCTACTGTGGGAGCTCAATCCGATATCACTGGGAGATCAGGTAGCAACACTACGGTGCAGCAGAGTTGGGGAGGTGGATCTGGATTGAGAGGCCGAGGCAGAGCTGAGGGATCTATTGTGAGGACAGAGGGACTGGGCAGCCGATCGCAATCCCAGGCTAGAGTCTATGCCATGACTCGGCAGGAGGCTCAGGAGTCCCCAGATGTAGTCGCTGGTATGCTTCTGATTTATGATATTGAGGCATTTGCATTGTTGGATCCAGGATCTACGCATTCTTTTGTTGCACCGCTTTTGGCATGTAAATTGCATGGGGATAGGGAGAGATTACTGTATGGGCTAGAGGTGAGTACACCTCTAGGTAGTACTACTTCATTGGGAGAGGTCTGCAAGAGGTGCTCGATCCAGATTGATCAAGCAGTATTGAGGGCAAACTTTATAGTGTTACCACTGCGAGAGATAGATGTGATTTTGAGAATGGATTGACTTACTGCACATAGGGCCATTATGGACTGCTACACCAAGGAGGTCGTATTAGAGTCTCCTGATCAGCCTAGAGCAGTGTTCAGAGGAGTTAGTCAGGCAGTGCCAGCCCGGATGATTTCTTTTCTTAGTGCCCTGAGGTTAATGCAGGGAGGATGTGAGGCCTATCTGGCCCACGTTATTGAAACTAGAGTCGGGCAGAGTCAGCAGGACATTCCCGTGGTGAGGGAATTCCTGGATGTGTTTCCTGATGAGTTACCGGGGTTACTGCCGGATCGAGAAACAGAGTTCACGATTGACCTCGTTCCGGGTACTGCTCCTATATCCATACTTCCATATAGGATGGCACCTGTGGAACTGAGGGAGTTGACGGCTCAGCTGCAGGAGCTTTTGGAGAAGGGATTTATCAGGCCCAGTGTCTCACCTTGGGGAGTGCCGGTATTGTTTATGAAGAAGAAGGATGGGACTCTGAGACTGTGTATCGATTATAGGCAGCTGAATCGGGTGACAGTGAAGAATAAGTATCCACTGCCTAGGATCGATGACTTGTTTGATCAGTTGCAGGGGGCTCAGGTGTTCACTAAGTTAGAATTGAGATCAGGGTATTATCAGCTGAAGATAGTAGAGACTGATGTGCCTAAGAGTGCTTTCAGGAGCAGGTATGGGCATTTCGAGTTTTTGGTGATGCCGTTTGGGTTGTCTAATGTCTCGGCAGCTTTTATGGCCTTGATGAATAAAGTCTTTCAACCCTACCTGGATCAGTTTGTTATTGTGTTCATTGATGACATATTGGTGTATTCGAGGAGTAGACAGGAGCATGCAGAGCACTTGAGGACTGTTTTGCAGCTTATGAGGGAGAAGCAGTTTTATGTCAAATTTAGTAAGTGTAAATTTTGGCTGGATAAGGTTGTATTTCTGGGGCACATAGTGACTGGAGAGGGTATTCAGGTGAATCCTCACAAGATAGAGGCAGTGTTGAAGTGGGAGGCTCTTAGGAATGTGTCTGAGATTTGGAGTTTCCTAGGATTGATCGATTATTACCGAAGATTTGTCGAGGGGTTTTCTTTGATCTCAACCCCTTTGACAAAACTTCTGAGGAAGAGTGTACCCTTCAGATGGACTGAGGAGTGCCAGAAGAGCTTTGAAGAGCTGAAACATCGGTTGACCACTGCATCGGTGTTGGGTATTCCATCTGGGACTGGAGGTTATGAGGTGTATAGCGATGCATCGCAGCAGGGATTGGGGTTTGTGTTGATGCAGCATGGTAGAGTGATTGCTTATGCCTTGAGACAGTTGAGATCTCACGAGGCAAACTATCCAGTGCATGATTTGGAGTTAATCACAGTTGTTTTTGCCCTGAAGATTTGGAGACATTACTTGTATGGTGAGACATTTCAGATTTATACTGATCATAAGAGTTTGAGGTATTTGCTGAGTCAGAGAGAGTTGAATTTGAGACAGAGGATATGGATAGAGCTACTAAAGGACTATGATTGTACAATTGAGTACCATCCAGGGAAGGCCAATGTGGTGGTAGATGCGTTGAGCAGAAAGTCTCACATTAGTGCAGCTCAGATTCAGGTATGGAGATTGCCTAATTTGATTCAGTTGAGAGTTTTGAATGTGCAGTTAAATCTGGATCAGGATGGGGCTTTGGTGGCCATTTTGAGGCTCAATGTTACATGAAAGGATCAAGAGATTTTAGGACAAGGATCCTGCTATGGTGAAACTGATTGAGATAGTGAAGTCTGATCTGAATTCTGATTTTGAGTTTAGAGATGGGACATTATGGATGGATCAGAGACTTTGTGTGCCTGATGTGGATGATTTGAGGTGTGAGATTCTGGAGGAGGCGCATATTGTAACATCCCACCCCCGACAGGAAGGGTGAAATAGTAAATTGGCATAGGATGAGATTGATAGGGATTTATTAGTATTGTCCATTCATACTAGTACTAGTGAACAGTGGATTCTGTGCAAATGAAATAACTGTACATGCATACATGACATTCCCAGTTTTCGTGCCTAATGTAATTTTATTGTGATTAACATGGTTATTGTATTTGAAATTTTTTTTGACTGACCCAGAATGTGTTTTATATTTTAAGGGATTTTTAGAAATTTTTCTGGAATTTTTCGGAGAAAATTTTCGGATAAAAAAATCACCAAGTGACGAATCGGTTGTTTTTCAGTAGCGAAAATTGCTACCCAATGGCACTGTAATATTGGGTATATTATTTGGGGATTGACATTAGGGCCATTGGAGTTGACCGGGTTAATTTTTTTTATTAGAATTATTGATTAAAATTTATTAAAGGCATTTTGACTTTTCCTCTCTAGGTGGACTAATGTCCTAATGCCACCTAGCCTTTCATTAAATGCTTAATTGTTCCCTCTCTCGGTTATGCCTCCATAATAGAGTGAAAGATGCTTTTAATTGCTCATTTTCACTCTCATCCACCGAAACCTACTCCTATTCTCCATCTCCATCGTTTTTTCTTCTCTCTTCCTTAAGAAAATCCTAAAACCTTAAGAGCTCCTCCATGAAACCAAGCTAGTTTTCTTGCCATGAAGAACTTACACTTGCATGGTGTTAGAAGAAGTTGTTAGAAATAATAGCAAAGAAAGAATTGAAGGAATGAAAGAGTGGAAACTTAAATTGGTAAGTGATTAAGTTAAGTTTTAATTATGCTTTGATTATGTAGTTGATGAATCATGGTTGTTAGATGCATTCAATGGGACTTTTAGTGCATTTATTATGATTATTGATGCTTTAATTTGATGAAAGTTATAGGTGGAATTGTTGGGTACAAATGTATGGTGTGTTAGGATAATGAATGACTATGGTTGAAATTGGTTTTAGCTTGATTTTGATTGAATATTGATGATTATTCTTGCATGGAAATTTAAGAAGTAAGTGCTGCCAACTTATGGTAGGTATTCCTAGTGAATGTAGGAATGATCTAGGGACTGATTTTGTGTCCAATTGAGATGCTTATGGTAGTAGAAGTTCAATTGGCATGATAGGAGTTGTGATTGAGTAGTATAGCTGAAAATGTGAGTTTGACCTACTGTACTGTTTTGAGCATAACTCATTGTGTGGTTATGTAAATGAGTCGACGTTTGTGCCCAATTAAACTTTGGGTTGTTGGCTACATTTTTGTGTGAAATAAGTGTTGTCCAATTTTAGCCTTAAGAGGTTGAAGTTTGGCTTGGAAAGTTACTGTTTTAGTATCTGTGAACAGTAACCGAAACTATGACCTAAGTGTTTTGCTGATTTTTCTAAATTAATTGAGATGGAATTAGGGAAAATGGTCTAAATGAAAGTTGAAGCTTATTACGTTATCTTTCCATTCCCACTGATTTTGCAATTTTTCGATCTGTATATTGGGAGATATGCACTGTGTAATATTGACTGATTTTGAACAATTTGGTGAAACCTAGACTAAGAGTGGATTTGGTGCACATTCTGATTAGAAACAATTTTAGCAATTTCTGTGAATTGAATTGGCTTGAGTGATCTTCTGAAGAATTGTAGAGGAAGAAATTATTTTGGAAATAGTATATAGCATGTAATTGTTGGAGATCAGATGTGGGAGTAGTGAATTTTCAAAATCTGTACCTACATGAGGTTATTGACTGCTGCCCTGATCAGTAACTTGCATGAAAGTTTTAGGCTTGTTAGAGATGGAATTGGCTTTTAAGCCCTTCATGGAAAGTGTAGCACTGTGTTTGATCTTTCCATAGGTATAAAGTATTCATTTATTTGACATTTTTGCAAGGAGATATACTGTTTAGAACATTACTGTCCAGATTGAGTACTTGCAGGGGCAGCAGCATTCACTGAATTGTTTGACCTAGTTAACCATTGAATTTGATTTCATATTGTTCATGAAAGTTGTAGATCACATTGTGATCTTTCTGAGCATATTTATGGTGCAATTTTTGACTGAAGAGAATGAAAGTTACTGAATTTACAACTACTGTTCTGTTTTAAGAGGTAGTGCATGGGCAGAAGTTTCAAGTGGATTTTTGATACCCTTCGGGGTGAAATTGCTTGTTGGGATCTTCATGAAACTTGTAGAGTTTTTCATGATCTTTCCAACAAGGTATAGTTTGTAATTTTCTGAAACGTGTAGAAAGAGATATGATAGATTGAATTTCGGTTGGAAAACAGGAAAAAGAGAAGGAAATATGGGCAATATATATATATATATATATATAGTTTTATTTGAATTTTTGGTTTCTTTTGTAAATAACTTTTCCGTCCGACATCCGATTGACCTGATTCTTGAGGTATCAGATTCAGAGAATATTTAATTTTATTTTCTGAGTGATTGGGAATGTTTTGGACGGAAAATTGACGTGAGTCCGGGTAACGGAGTCCTTAACTACTGTTTTATTTAATTGGGGACTTATAGAGATCCGAATTGCACACCGTCACCGCCATTAGGTTTCTAATTTTTAGACTAATTTTTCTGATGAAAAAAATGGGATTAGGGTCGGGAATATCATGAACATGCATTATTCACCTACATGTGCCTTCTTACATAGTAATGATTGGACCATTAGTGATCATTCTCTTCTCTGATTCTTATAGAGACCCAAATGGAGCGTCGATCGACCGACGTACCAGAGACTTCCTGGCATTAGCTCGGAAGTGGTAGGTGAGTAACCTAGATGGGTTTCTCAATTATTACTTGTCTAATATGGGGATAATGGTGGGATCAGGAATGTGTTAACGTGACTTGTGTGCCATACTGTATTATGGATTGTTATTATGGACTGTTAATTGAACATTCTGGACTGTTGAATTGACCTGTTTGCCATTACTGGATTTACTGTGATTGATTGTAAATGATGGACTGTGATTTGTGAATTATATACTGTTAAGTACTGATAAGTGACTGATCAATTGGGCATGTGTATTCATACACAGATGCATAAACTGATAAAGGAAAATTATGAATCGAGTCGCCACTGATACTGAAATGAGCCTAGAGCTCGAAATACTGAAACGAGCCTAGACCTCGAAGGGAGATAATTCTCCCTAGACGCGTCTACTGATCACTGAATACTGTTTACGCGCTCGATCACAATACTGTAATAAAACTGGAAAAGAGTCACATGTGCATTGCATCATTACTGGACTGAATACTTGAAATGGTTTTTACTGTATGTGGCTGTCTATTGTAAATTGTTGTGTCTATGACTGTATGATTTTTTTTGTAACTGTATATTACTATTATTGTGACTGTAGACCGTAGTATTACTGCAACTGCTTTATTACTGTGAATTGATTATGTGATGCTTGAATTGGGAGAACTATCGATGATGGTTCCTCATTGAGTTCGCAAACTCATCCAAAATTGCAATATATTTTTTAGGACTTGAAGGGTACCCCGTTTGTCACGGGAGTATGTCTACTATAGGCAAGTGAAGGATAGAGGTCGGGATCAGTTGTTTGCATTAGTATCTTATCGAATTGTATTCCGTAATCATTGTGCAATAATGTTTTGTATTTATAATGAGCCCATTGTGATTTTATTGTTTTACACATTGACTGATTGTAAATTATTATTGGATGATTGTAATAACTGAAAATGATTAATTGTGAACATGGGCTCAAGTTTCTTACTGTTTATGCCGCATTAATGAATGGTTCAAAAAAAAGAGAGAGGAGAAAATGTTATACTGAGTTTTAATCGACTGATGTAGTACGCCACTCTCGCGGGGCACGGACTCGGATATCACCAATGATATCGGGTTCGGGTCACTCGGGAGTAGGGTGTTACATTTAGGTGGTATCGAGCCCAAAGAATCTGAATGTATCTCGGGCGATCTCAAACATAGGTCAAGTTGCATGCATTTGAGTCGTGTCGTTGCAGACCGTGGCAACTGATCCCTAGTTTGTGTCGCACGAGGATCAATCCTACGTGTACACATGTGTTAAATGATTAAGTGTGAGAATCGTGAGAAGTATGTGAATGTGAACCCCTGGAAGTGGATAAGCAATTAGGAAAGGGAAAAAGGAAAAACGGATAATGAGAGTTATATATGGTACTGTGATTATAAACCCGGAATGTGGTATACGTATGACTATGTTAGCCTAGACTGATTAAGGAAAGAAGTGATATCACAAGTAATTCCCAGATTAAAATGGCAAGATTACGGCGACAGAAAACAAATATGTCTAGAACTGGAAGAAGTTCACTGGAGATATGAGAAGCATATAGTAGACCTAAGTGAGATTAAATGTCCGGGATGACGAAGTAATTAGAGCTTTGATTGTATATGCGATGAAATGGGAAACATTGGAACTGAGTAAAACGTAGATGGTCCGATCAGGCAGATATTGATTCACTGTATTGGTGTTAGACATCAGTAGATATCATAGAGATGATGATAGTGAGATTGTAATAAGAGCAATATTGTACGATAACGGTCTACCTAGAACTGAAAGAACTGAAAGAGTACCTAGTAGGGTAAGAAAAAGTAGACATGGTGAGATAAAAGTGTACAGATAAACTGAAAAGAACTCGTGAAACGGTTATGATCCTGAGCGCATAAGCTTGAGACTGAAATGGTTATATGAATAATGTGCTAAGAGTTTGGAAATAAGGGAAAAAGACAGACTGACAATTTTTCCTGATAGTGTATTGGAAACTTCTGGATTGGTTGAATGTCTGAATATAGACATAGAAATGGGAAATGAATGGGTAAATAGAGAGAGAGACAGTGTATGAGTATCTATAATTTTGTCGTGTTTGGGGACACATCCCCGAATGTACTAGTAATGTGAATACCCTATCGTGGATTGTTTCAGAAAAATAAAAAGATACGTAGTAATAATACGATGACAGTATATAAGCCAAGTGGATATGACCTTAAAAGGTCAAGCTAACACATTCATGATATAAGAAGAAAACTATGTGAAAAGAAGTACAATGACGAGTGGGAAAGGAAACAAGGATAAAGATAGTGAAACAATGAAAATGCTAATGAATCAAGGATAGTGATATATAAAGAGAGTTGTCGCATTTACGTTAATTTACCATTGGGAGTATATACTGGATAGTGAGGTGATCATAATGCATGAAACTGAGGTGCCATAGACATGGAAAAAATAGAAAAAATGGTCGATGACTTAGTTTCTATAAGTGTAAAGTTCATAATGGGTTAAAGCCAGACATAAGAGGACTGGGCATCTCCATGCCCGTATGGGAGGAAATGAAAAATGATTATGGCATAAGTCCTCTATTTGAGGATTGGCATAAACGGAAAGGAGTTTTGTGGAATTCTGAATCATATAGGTTAATAATTGGCTTCCGGATAAGAGGAAATGATTTCGGGTAATGTGTATAGTAAAGTATAAGGGTTAAAGAAAGTGTATCGCGTCTCACCGAACCCGAGTGCAAGGAATGATTTGAACTTTCCAATTATGGCATAAAATTGTTCTGACTAAGATAGTGCGTATAGTGGGAATTGAGCTTTTGAGATACCACGAATGATTGAAAAGCAATTAGGGAAACTAGTTGGCTGATGAGAATTTGGTGAACAGGATAATGCCGGTAGCAAGACTAATGGTCATGACAGGAATTTTAATTTGACGCGATTCTATTGCAAAGTGAAATGCATGGGTCTCCATTTGTGATGCAAAACTGAAACTAAGAATAAAATAGTCCAGAACTGCGAAGTGAAAAACTCAAATGAAGTGGAATTTATAGAGGTCCAAGTACGGATGACTAGGCATTGGCATATGTCGATGTGACTGACAGGAAAGCAATTGATAAGAGAAAGTTCATAGCAACAAGAAGTCCTTAAGGGAAACTAAAACTGATGTGATGTAATGTTACCTTCATTAAGGAATCGCAAATACACTAACTGTGGACTCACTGAAAAGTTTGACTGATGTCTATTAAAAACAACAATGAGTAATGTCTAGAAATTGATATGAGGTAAATAAATGGTATCAACTGATGACTATGTGTTTGCAAGTATTGCAAAGTAAAAGAGTTATATGAATAATGGAAGAACCTGACACTGGTAAGAAGCATCCCTTTGGAAATTGAGCAGTGTGGGATGACATGTCAATTTGTTAGAACGGTATACGAGGAACTGAATTGTTTTGATAAATGGTATCAGTGCTATGAGTGAAATTGTTTCAAGCCTTGGAGACCTTAGATTCCTATCAGGAATACATCATGTAACAGGTTAGAGTTTGAACGGCATACATAAATGAAAATTATACTGGTAAAGGTCGAGTGTAGTCGAAAATAGTGAACAGATAATTCTGCAATGAACAGATCAAGTGCATACATTGGGGTTTTCAAAGCTCGTACAATGAAGAAGGAAAAAAATGTCAATGAGAATATGGGGCAAAATAAAGTGTTACTAGAGAATTGAAGTCATAGATTTAGTGGTACTGGATAGAGATAAGAAAGGTTAAGAATCCAGGAGTCAATCGGGTGATTCCCATAATAAATCTGGATATTCGAGTAAAATTGGAGGAACGATATTGGGTAACCAACCCAAGTGATTGAGCAAAGGAACTGAACAATAGAGGCTAGACATTCTAGTTGGAATACGCGAAGAGTGATATTGTAACATCCCGTTACCGGTGTGATGGGTATGTTAGAAATTTGGATCGGGTTAGGTTTGAGTACAGGCAAATGTTGCATTGCTCATGCATTATAGTTTCGATAGTCATTGGTAACTGATTATTGATTGTATAAGCATATATATATATGTACATACATGTATGACAAATTCCCGACTTGATTATGTAAATCGGAAATTTGGTTATAATCGTTCAGATGAGGATTAGATTGTAAAAATTGGAAATTGAGTAATAAGTGTATAAATTAGGTTTTGAACATGGAATTGGAGTGAATTTGGATTTAGAGGAATGGAAACTAGAATTTGAGTATAGGAATGGGTATGTTCAAATTTTGTGAATTTATGAGAATTTTTTCGAAATTTTTAGAGTGTTAGATCCGGACCGAAAAATTGGCTTAGTGACTGATTAATTTGATTCCGGGTCCGAGATGGATTGACAATTGATACGAAACAATTTGAATTATGATTTTGGGAATTTTTATTTACAGCTATTGCGAAATTGGGAGGAAATTGGAATAAGATTTGGATTGATAGACCCTAAGATTTGGACTTGTGGCAATTAAATTGCCAAACAAGCCCTAGATCCCTTTTGTATATGAAGTGAACTTGTTTGATTTTAGTGATCCACGAAAATCTCTTTACTTTCAAAAGAAATGGAGTTTTGTCGTGGGTGAGATTAGCTGGGATTTGGAGTTTCTTGGAGAATTTTCGAAGGTTTCTAGCTTGAATAAAGTAAGTTTCTATGTGTTTATGATTTAAATCGTTTAGTTTGATCATTGATCTGAGTATGAAATTGTTTAGAAAGTTAGAAAGTTTCAGATGATAGGGTTTTTGTTGATTTTGATTTGGGTTTTGATGAATAATGAGTTTTTGATGGATTTGAGGTTAGAAATAAGTTGGGTTTAATGTTTAAAACTGATTGAAATTGTTTAGAATGGATTTGGATGAGTTTAGATCAGAAGATCAGAGAATTTTTGGGTTTCGGGCGTGAATTTGGGTTCGCACGCCGCGACGTGTTCATCATACGCCGCAGCAAGCAAATCCTCCTTCGCACGCCGCGGCTAGCGAAATTTTGTCACACGATCACGCTGTGAGGCGCTCTCACATACGCCGCAACGTATGCGAGAGGAGGGAGTCTCGCCGCGGCGAGTGACCTCACGCCGCGGCGAGGACACTGTTGAAGGCCGAGGGTGATCTTTTCAATTGGAGAAATTTGAGTTCAAATTTGAATTGGTTTTAATTGATGACAATTTTGAGGATTAATTTCTTATGAGTTTGGCTATTGGATCAATTGAATTTTTGAGATTAGAAATTGCAATTTAGAAGAAATGAAATCAAATGATTATGAGATGATTGTTACAAGTAATGAGTTTGGGGTTTTTATTTTAAATGAATTGGTTCCTTAATGATTAATTGGAATTTGGAGATTTAGAATTTTGAATTGATAGGAATGGAAATTTGAAATTTAATTAGATGATTCTCGGGATCGAATGGAACTTAAATCGTGAACGTGATTTTAATTGGAATGTGACTTTAGAGTATGGAAATTGGTAAATTGAATTATGGTATCTGAAATTGTTATGAATTAGAGTGAGAGTGATCAAATTGAGAAAATTCGGGAATTGGATCGGGAATGTCATAACATGTATAGTATTTATCGCATTTGTTAAATATGCATTATTGACTATTGAAATTGGTATAATTGGTAATGTGAGATTATTTGGCTATTTTTAAAGACACCGATGGAGTAATTCCACGGATATGTTGGGACTTCTAGGCTATAGCTCAAAAGTGCAGGTGAGTAACCTAGTTAGTTTCTCAGCCTTTATGTGTTTTATATTTTGCAATGATGCCATGTGGCGATAATGGAGGGATATATATGTGCTTGTTTTGATTGATTTTGGACCACGGGTGTCCGAAGTATTTGAACATGATATTGAAGTGCAATTTGTGAATCTTTCTTGTGAAATGATTGTGAATGTGATCGATATGTGTAGTGTGTATGGAAATATGACCGAGCGTGTGGAATCCATAATTGGTTAATAAATAATGGTTGTGATTGGAGCATATTTCGATCGGAGCTATAAGCTCATCAATTGTGAAAAGGAATAGTGCATACCGGAGAGCTCTCCTATCCCTAATGTGAGCAAGCAAGAGTGCATACCTGGGGCTCTCTTACTTGCTTAAAATGTGATTATCTTGTGAATGAACCGAGCTTTGAGCTCGAGGGAGTCAGTGTATACCCAGAGGGCTCTCCTACTCCCTAAGTGTATCTGAATTTTGTTCCGTTAAGCGCCCAGTCACAACTCAAAGTAAAACAATGGAAATTATGGGAAGAGATTTGTGTGCAGTGTCGATATGTATGTGAATAGTGTGAAAGGTGATACGCCTTATATGTGTACAAATTGGCAATGCACGAGTTAATTTGGAATGTGATAATATGTGATAAGATGTGAATTGTTTGGTTATGCATGCGTTGAGTGAACCATCGATGATGGTTTTCACCGAGTTCGCTAACTCACCCAACATTGCAATTATTTTCAGAATTGAAGAGTACCCGTTAGTAAAGCGGGAGTATGTTCTCAGATTCAAGTGAAGGTCAAGTCGGGATCGGTTAGTATGCATTACATGTCTTTATTTTGTAATAAAGTGTTTATTTGTATTTGTGAAATTGACCTCAGTGGCTTTTGAAAATGTGTGTATTGAAATTGGATGTGATTGAATGAGTACCCAATTTGGGTATGGAATTCCGCGCATGTGTTTTTTTTAAAAAAAAGAATAATGTACCGATTTCTGAATGAGTGGTTAGCACGCCACCCTCGCGGGGCACGGACTCGGATATCACCATCGATATTGGGTTCGGGTCTTGCGGGAGTGGGGTGTTACAGACATTGAGTTACTCCGGGTATAGAACGAAGTGATTATAGATTTCAAGTGCTTATAGATTTGAATGTTCAATAGGGAAAGTGCTTAAGTGTTTGGACTGCAGAGGAATATGACATCATTATATAGTTTTGACTGAATGATTATAGAACTAATGGTGATCACAAGATGGAATTGTACACGCTTGTATTACACAGAAAAGTGCATCATTAAGTCGGGATACTTGTGATGAGTGAAAGAAAGGAAAGTGACCTAGGAAAGTTGCATGGGTTAGTGCGGTGAATCATAATCGGACAAATGAAATAGAATTAAATGTATGAAGAACAGTGAATGTCAAAAGAAAACTGAATCTGGACTAAGAGTCAATAAAATATGAAGGATAAATGCATTAGGTGGATTACCACCGGTTATAGTGAAATAGAGATAAATGCCACGGTGTCGGTACCAAAGGAAAGTGAAGTGTAGCAGACGAGAGAAATTATTTTATTATACGTATCACCTTGAAAAAGTGTACTCAGAATAGAAGTGGCAAAGAGGGTATCAATGGACCAGGATTGTCTGTATATTACTGGAGAGAAAGGTATTGGATTGATAAAACGGGATAAGTGAATAGATTCAGAAATAATAAATTGAGTCATAGCATCGGAACTAAAGGTAACAACTACTCTGAAAATGATAAGTGAGATAGGGAAGATAGCGAGAAAGCCACAGAGGAAATGAACTGTCTTACTGCGATCTTTTGGTAACGGAAGTATTGAGTGACGTAGTGTATGAGAACTGTAGGGACAGATGATCACTGTTATCTAGAACCGTTGACCGAGAATTTCGAGGACGAAATTTTTTATAAGGAGGGGGGAGTTGTAACATCCCACCCTCGACAGGAAGGGTAAAATAGTAAATTGGCATAGGATGAGATTGATAGGGATTTATTAGTATTGTCCATTCATACTGGTACTAGTGAACAGTAGATTCTGTGCACATGAAATAACTGTACATGCATACATGACATTCCCGGTTTTCGTGCCTAATGTAATTTTATTGTGATTAACGTGGTTATTGTATTTGAAATTTTTTTTCACTGACCCAGAGTGTGTTTTATATTTTAAGGGATTTTTAGAAATTTTTCTGAAATTTTCCGGATAAAATTTTCGGACCGGAAAAATCGCCAAGTGGCAAACCGGTTGTTTTTCGGTAGCGAAAATTGCTACCCAATGGCACTGTAATATTGGGTATATTATTTGGGGATTGACATTAGGGCCATTGGAGTTGACTGAGTTAATTTTTTTCATTAGAATTATTGATTAAAATTTATTAAAGGCATTTTGACTTTTCCTCTCTAGGTGGACTAATGTCCTAATGCCACCTACCCTTTCATTAAATGCTCAATTGTTCCCTCTCTCGGTTATGCCTCCATAATAGAGTGAAAGATGCTTTTAATTGCTCATTTTTACTCTCATCCACCGAAACCTACTCCCATTCTCCATCTGCATCGTTTTTCTTCTTTCTTCCTTAAGAAAATCCTAAAACCTTAAGAGCTCCTCCATGAAACCAAGCTAGTTTTCTTGCCATGCAGAACCTACACTTGCATGGTGTTAGAAGAAGTTGTTAGAAAGAATAGCAAAGAAAGAATTGAAGGAATGAAAGAGTGGAAGCTTAAATTGGTAAGTGATTAAGTTAAGTTTTAATTATGCTTTGATTATGTAGTTGATGAATCATGGTTGTTAGATGCATTCAATGGGACTTTTAGTGCATTTATTATGATTATTGATGCTTTAATTTGATGAAATTTATAGGTGGAATTGTTGGGTATAAATGTATGGTGTGTTAGGATAATGAATGACTATGGTTGAAATTGGTTTTAGCTTGATTTTGATTGAATATTGATGATTATTCTTGCATGGAAATTTAAGAAGTAAGTGCTTCCAACTTATGGTAGGTATTCCTAGTGCATGTAGGAATGATCTAGGGACTGATTTTGTGTCCAATTGAGATGCTTATGGTAGTAGAAGTTCAATTGGCATGATAGGAGTTGTGATTGAGTAGTATAGCTGAAAATGTGAGTTTGACCTACTGTACTGTTTTGAGCATAACTCATTGTGTGGTTATGTAAATGAGTCAACGTTTCTGCCCAATTAAACTTTGGGTTGTTGGCTACATTTTTGTATGAAATAAGTGTTGTCCAATTTTAGCCTTAAGAGGTTGAATTTTGGCTTGGAAAGTTACTGTTTTAGTGTCTGTGAACAGTAACCGAAACTATGACCTAAGTATTTTGCTGATTTTTCTAAATTAATTGAGATGGAATTAGGGAAAATGGTCTAAATAAAAGTTGAAGCTTATTAAGTTATCTTTCCATTTCCACTGATTTTGCAATTTTTCGATCTGTATATTGGGAGATATGCACTGTGGAATATTGACTGATTTTGAACAATTTTTTGAAACCTAGACTAAGAGTGGATTTGTTGCACATTCTGATTAGAAGCAATTTTAGCAATTTCTGTGAATTGAATTGGCTTGAGTGATCTTCTGAAGAGTTGTAGAGGAAGAACTATTTTAGAAATGGTATATAGCATGTAATTGTTGGAGATCAGATGTGGGAGTAGTGAATTTTCAAAATCTGTACCTGCATGAGGTTATTGACTGCTGCCCTGATCAGTAACTTGCACGAAAGTTTTAAGTTTGTTAGAGATGGAATTGGCTTTGAAGCCCTTCATGGGAAGTGTAGCATTGTGTTTGATCTTTCTATAGGTATAAAGTATGCATTTATTTGACATTTTTGCAAGGAGATATACTGTTTAGAACATTACTGTCCAGATTGAGTACTTGCAGGGGCAGCAGCATTCATTGAATTGTTTGACCTAGTTAACCATTGAATTTGATTTCATATTGTTCATGAAAGTTGTAGATCACATTGTGATCTTTCTGAGCATATTTATGGTGCAATTTTTGACTGAAGAGAATGAAAGTTACTGAATTTACAAATACTGTTCTGTTTTAAGAGGTAGTGCATGGGCAGAAGTTTCAAGTGGATTTTTGATACCCTTCGGGGTGAAATTGCTTGTTGGGATCTTCATAAAACTTGTAGAGTTTTTTCATGATCTTTCCAACAAGATATAGTTTGTAATTTTTTGAAACGTGTAGAAAGAGATATGATAGATTGAATTTTGGTTGGAATACAGGAAAAAGAGAAGGAAATATGGGCAATATATATATATATATATATATATATATATTGTTTTATTTGAATTTTTGGTTTCTTTCGTGAATAACTTTCCCGTCCGACATCCGATTGACCTGATTCTTGAGGCATCAGATTCAGAGAATATTTAATTTCATTTTCTGAGTGATTGGGAATGTTTTTGGACGGAAAATTTACGTGATTCCGGGTAACAGAGTCCTTAATCACTGTTTTATTTAATTGGGGACCTATAGAGGTCCGAATTGCACATCGTCAACGCCATTAGGTTTCTAATTTTTAGACGAATTTTTCTGATAGAAAAAGTAGGATTAGGGCCGGGAATATCATGAACATGCATTATTCACCTACATGTGTCTTATTACATAGTAATGATTGGACCATTAGTGATCATTCTCTTCTCTGATTCTTATGGAGACCCAACTGGAGCGTCGATCGACCGACGTACCAGAGACTTCCTGGCATTAGCTCGGAAGTGATAGGTGAGTAACCTAGATGGGTTTCTCAATTATTACCTGTCTAATATGGGGATAATGGTGGGATCAGGAATGTGTTAACGTGACTTGTGTGCCATACTGTATTATGGACTGTTATTATGGACTGTTAATCGAGCATTCGATTGTTGAATTGACTGCTTGCCATTCTTTGGATTTCTCGTGATTGATTGTAAATGATGGACTATGATTTGTGAATTATATACTGTTAAGTACTGATAAGTAACTGATCAATTGGGCTTGTGCATTCATGCACAGATGCATAAATTGATAAAGGAAAATTGTGAACCGAGTCGCCACTGATACTGAAATGAGCCTAGAGCTCGAAATACTGAAATGAGCCTAGAGCTCGAAGGGAGATAATTCTCCCTGCACGTCTCATCGATCATGAATACCGTTTACGCTTTCGGTCACATATCGTAATAAACCGAAAAGAGTCACATGTGCATTGCATCATTACTAGACTGAATACTTGAAATGGTTTTTACTATATGTGGCTGTCTATTGTAAATTGTTGTGTCTATGACTGTATGATTTTTTTTGTAATCAGATATTACTATTATCTGGATGTAGACCGTAGTATTATCGCAATCTTTACATCGTGTGAATTGATTATGTGATGCATGAATTGGGAGAACCATCGATGATGGTTCCTCATTGAGTTCGCAAACTCATCCAAAATTGCAATCTATTTTCAGAACTTGAAGGGTACCTCGCTTGACACGGAGTATGTCTCACCGAGGCAAGTGAAGGATAGAGGTCGGGATCGGTTCAGGTTCGCATTAGTATCTTATCGAATTGTATTCGTAATCATTGTGCAATAATGCTTTGTATTTATAATGAGCCCATTGTGGTTTTATTGTTTTACACATTGACTGATTGTAAATTATTATTGGATGACTGTAATAACTGAAAATGATTAATTGTGAACATGAGCTCAAGTTTCTTACTGTTTATGCCGCGTTAATGAATGTTTCAAAAAAAAAAGAGAGGAGAAAATGTTATACTGAGTTTTAATCGACTGATGTAGTACGCCACCCTCGTGGAGCATGGACTCGGATATCACCAATGATATCAGGTTCAGGTCACTCGGGAGTGGGGTGTTACACATATGGCTGCCTATGTTAGGCATCCTGGTACTACCAAGATGTATCACACTCTTAAACCACATTTCTGGTGGCCTGGCATGAAGAAACAGGTGGCAGAGTATGTTTCCAAATGTATGACGTGCCAGCAAGTTAAAGCTGAGCACCAGATTCTAGTAGGGAAACTGCATTTGTTGCCCATTCCGGAGTGGAAATGGGAACGAATTACTATGGATTTTATTATAGGTTTGCTTAGGACACCAAGGCAGCATGATGCTATCTGGGTCATAGTGGACTGGTTGACTAAATTGGCCCATTTCTTGTCAGTGAGGGAAAAATTACACTTGATCAGTTGACCCAGAAGTATGTGATCGAGATAGTGAGATTGCATGGTGTCCCGGTGTCTATAGTCTCAGACAGGGATCCTATATTTACCTCGAGGTTCTGGAAGAGTTTGCAATCTGCTATGGATACGAGGTTAAATTTCAGTACAACATTCCATCCTCAGACAGATGGGTAGAGTGAGAGGACGATGAAGACTGCTAAGGATATGCTTCGGGCGTGTGTATTGGAGTTTAGAGGAGCATGGGATCATTATTTGGCTTTGATTGAATTTGCGTATAATAATCATTATCATAGTAGCATTGGGATGTCACCATATGAGGCTTTATATGGGAGACAGTGTCAATCGCCTCTCTATTGGGATGAAGAGGGTGTGAGGATGATTGAGGGTCCAGAGCTGATTCAGGATATTGTAGATAAGGTAAAACTGATTCGGATTCGCATTAAAGCGGCTCAAGATAGACAGAAGAGTTATTTGGATCAACATCGGAGAAAGATGGAGTATAATGTGGGAGACAGAGTTTTCCTCCGAGTATCGCCATGGAGAGGAGTATTGAAATTCGACAAAAAGGGCAAGTTAAGCCCTAGGTACATTGGTCCGTATGAGATTATTGAGAGGATAAGGCCTTTGGCATATAAGTTGACGTTGCCGAGGGAGATGTCTCAGTTAAATAATTTTTTTCATGTGAGTATGCTTCGACGGTATCGATCGGATCTGACACATGTGATACCGGCTCAGGAGATTGAGGTGGCTAGCAACCTAAGTTATATTGAGGAGTCGGTCCAGATTGTGGGATCACGAGTTAAGCAGTTGAAGAACAGGGTTATTCCACTGGTAAAAGTCTTACGGAGAAACCACTCAACTGAGGAAGCAATTTGAGAGACTGAGGAGCATATGAGGAGACAATATCCTCATCTATTCGACCATACAAGTAAGAATTTCAAGGACGAAATTTTTATTAGGAGGGGAGAATTGTAACATCCTATTCCCGATGGAAAGGGTAAATTGGTCATTTGGGATGGGCTAGGAGTTTAGAATGCATATTTTGATATGCTCATACATTTACCCTCTAAATATAGAGGAATGATATATTTTGCACATGCACATATTGTACATGCATTCATGACATTTTCCGGCTTATGTGTTTAAATGCGATCTGTTTTGTGAATTATGGGATAATTGGGAGTGGGAACTTGAAAATTGAGTGTTTTATTGTTATTTTTCAATTGTTAGCGACTCTTAGAATTTTTTTTTTAGAAATTTGGGAGAAAATGTTCAGACCGGAGAATTTTTTTAGGTGACGGATTGATTGAATTTATGGTACTGAAATAACTGTCCAATGGCAATGGAAAATTTTAAAGCATGCTTTTAGGATTTATAATACTGAGCCATTGGAAATTGAGGATAAATTGGATTAGAAATAAAATTGAAAAGAGAAAGAACCTTAGAAAGAGACATGTGATAAGTGTCTAGGTTATTTAAATCTACCAAGTGCCAAATGCCATAAGTTTTCAACTTTTCCCTTTGAAAGTTACCAAAATCACTTGGGCAGTAAATTATTTCCCCCACCTTAAGGCATTTCTTCTCCTTCCTTCATGATGCATGTTTCACCCTCTCTACAAGACTATTTGTTGTCCACTTGCTTGCTTCTTCTTCCTTGTGCAAAGCCAACCTCAAACCCTAGTGATGATGAAGATTTGTGAGGTTTAGAGTGAGGGCCATAGGGTTGGAGAGTTAGAGAAGTTTACGTAGTTTTGAAGAGTTGGAAGCTTGAGTAGGTAAGGAATTTAATTATATTTCGTTTATTTAGTAGTTAAAAGCATTTATGGTGTTCATTGTGAAAGATTGTGGTAGTTTAGGATGAGAGATGGCAGGAATTTGGTAGAGAGAAGATAAGAAAAATGTTGAGGAAGAAAGGGTCTAGATCGTACGTCACTGTTGCGACCCGATCCGGAGACCAGATCCCAACCGAAAAATGAAAAGCGAAGGAAACAAAAGTGAATGGAAACGGAAATTTCGCATCGAAATTTCGAATCGAAAATCGAAGCATTCGATAACGCGAAACAAAAAACGAAGCGGAATCGAATCACAAAATACAGAAACAGAATAAAGTGAAAACGGAAGAAAATCGAATACTCGAAACGGAAAGGTATCACATCAAACAAATCGAATATACGAAAGCGGAACAAAAACTTAACAAAGCGGATCCTACATTCGAGAACAAAGAACAGAGAAACACAATCGCGTTGGAAACCTAAAACTAATCCAATACGAAAAACCGGTATATATTTTTTTCTTTTTCTTATATCCTTTTTTACTCAAACTCATGCAAGTCATATAATTTCCCTTTTCTTGGAAATTATCCCTAATCAAGTTCTCGAATCACAGAAAACTTCTTAACACTCGTATAAATTCCAAAATCTATCTTTTAATCCTCTAAATCTTATTTTTCTTGCTTTCCAATTTGTTTTCTAACGAAAATTTGGCAGTACAACGGCTGCATTCTTACTAACCCAAACCTGCAAAGTGTTCAAAATACGCTTCTAAAACTTATCCCAATCAATCATAAAATCATCAAATCCACCGGACCCTCCGTCCGGAATCTCAGCAAAAACAAACGCAATCTTAGTTCTAAACACTTCAATCATTCTCATACATAACCATAACCCATCATCATACACAAACTTTGAACTTCAACTCATCATATAAATCCATAATTTACTTACATCATCCAATTTCATAATCATACATAAATTCAATCATACACAATTTTATCCTCTCATACATCAAAAGAAACACTTACAACACATTATGGCAACTCAAACCATATACTCATACCAATAATTCCAAATACATAAAACACAAAATAAACGAAATCGGACATAAGTCTTGAATTTCTTCCATCCGATCTCCTGCTCGAAACCCTGGAAATAGGGATGAAAGGGGGGTGAGCTCGGAAGCTCGAGGGTAACATATTTATACATTGAACAATAAGTGGAAAATTATTTTCAAGATGTTTTTCATTTTTAAACATTTCACAGTAGAAACTCTTCTAAGCTTATTTCTCGAATCTTTCACTTTTCAAACCATTCAATTCTTTCATATTTCATGATCTAATACAAAAACATGAATGCACCACACTTAGAAACGAAACAAAAGCACATAACACATCAAATGGTCTGGTTCGGTCCAAAACAGAACGTACTGCACATTCCCACAAAGCGGTCCTGTGTAGCCGTGAACAGAACGTACTACACTTTCCCACATAGCGGTCCAGTGTAGTCGTGAAAGGAGTCCGAAATCAGAGCTCTATGCCACTAACGGGCAGCCGGGAGAAGGCTATAAAACTAGACAAGTGCGCACTCGTCCCACATAAACACACAATTGAAAACGAATTTTCAAATTGCCCGAAGGCATATTTTGAAATCTTGATTTTCAAAGTCTTCATATCATAACATCAAATCGTGTCAAAATGCTTGACACATGCACATTCCACATATTCACATCAATCTATATAAAAATCATATTCAATAAATCAATTAATCACATATAAATCAAATGCATAAAAAGGAATGCAATTATTGCTTTCAAACATAAATCAACATATACAAATGCATAAAGCAGCATTGTTCACATTTTTCAAAAATTCGAAAACAAAATTTAAATAAATCTTGTATTCTAAAACTTTCAATAAATTCCACAAATCATTTACAAACATTTTAACGTAAACCTTTGAACAATTTTTTTTTCAAATCCTTTGAAAACATAATTTCAGAAATATTTTTCCTTTCTTGATTTTTCAAATTCACATAATTTACTCATAATTCAAAATGTAAATATATTACCCACCTCGAATTGATGCTAGAAACTTGTCCCTTGCTTCAATGTGACCATTTCCTCTTTCCTTCTTCCAATTAAATTTTCCCTAAACCAATATCATCAAAATTCAACCTCATAAATAACATAATTCTTAAAATTGATGCCATAATTCATCAATTCATACTAATTCCAAGATATTTAAATCACCAATTTCTAAAATCCCCAAATTTCAAATTTGACCTAAACCGATTCACTCAAATTCAATATCATATATCACAATTTCTTCAAAATTGATATCATATTTCACAAACTCATACTATTATCTATGATTCTACACCAATAATTCACAAAATCTCCAAAATCACAAATTTGGCATAATCCCTAACTCACATAAATCCAAAATTAAATCCAATTAATCATGACATCTTCAAAATTGAGCTCATAATCCATGAACCCATATCATTCTCCATATCTCTAAACTAAAATTTTATCAAAAACAAAAAGTTGAAAAATTTCTCTTACCTCTTTATCCTTCAATTTTCGGATTTAGTGGGCTAGAGACGAAGCTCTCATCATTTTCCATCTTTTTCCTTGAAAACAACTTAAAATCCTCTTGAAAATCTCTCAAAAATAGGAAAGCCAAAGCTCTCTCTCTCTCTCTTCTACATCACCAAAACTTCTCCACTCTTCTCTCTTCTTATTTTCTTCTTCTTTCCTCAAGTTTTCGACTTCTCTATGTAAAAATCGACAACCCACTTGATTTTTAAAGCCATCTCATTAAATGATGGTTAATTGACCAAAATTCCCCTAACATTTACTTTAAGTCATGCTTACTTTCAGATATGATTTGCACTATCGATTTGAATGAATTTGTCAGAACTTTCTTCTAGAGAAATGTTCCTCTATGACTTAATTTCATAATGTGACGAGAATCATCCAATTGGGAGCACTACATCAAAAGTTATACGTAAAACATTTCAGATATGTCTTAAGCTAGAACATTTTCCAGCACGTTATTTCTATCCAGAAATTGACATTCTTAATCATAAAATTGAAACTCGATGTCTTCATAAAGATTGTATCCCTATGTCTCTAGTTTAATCCAAAACAAGAATCGCATCATTTTGATTACCAGAGCAAAAGTTATGCTCAAAATACTTTCAGATGTTCTTAACTCAAAAACTGCACGCTAATCCGAAATTCCATTCATAAATTGAAAATCTTAGGGGGAAAATTGAAATTTACTTTCTTTATATGACTTGTAGCCCCATGGCTTAATTTTATTTTGCCTCAAGAATCAATTCAATTGGATCACCACAGATCCTGAATTTCTCAAAATACTGAACTATGTTTGGAAAATTTTCCGACTCACTTTGATTAATTTAATCAACCTCAATTTAATCTCAAAAATTCACAAATTTCTCGTAAAAATGAAATTCATTATCTTAGAAATCCAACGCTTCGAAAACAAGTCAATCGGATGTCGGACGGAAAAGATATGAGCGAAAGATTGAAGAGGGGTCATATTTCCTAAAATCTGAAAATAATAATTAAATAATCCGAAAATAATAATTAAATAATTAAAAAAAAATTAACCATCCTTGCTATCGCCCTAGCGAGAGAGCTTCTGATTTTTTTTTCAATATATATATATATATATATATATATATCCAATTTTTTTCAAAAATCGTAGCTCTTGATTTCGAATTCCAAATTTGATAAATTTGATCTCTATGGAAAGCTTGAAGTAAGTTCTACAACTTCCATGTAGAACTCAAAAATCAAATTCGTCTCTAAAGAGGCCAAAAAGCCAATCAAATATACTGCCCCAATTTAAAGTAAACCTAAACAATATTTAACTTTGAAAATTTATATCTTTCAACTCCAAATTCCGAACACCTCATACTTTATATCACTGCGAAGATCAGAAAGTCACCTATGTTGGACCAATGGTGGTTGACAAATTAATTCCACTTATGTTTTGATAATAATAAAATGTATAGAATTGGTTAAGAAATTGTTTCAGGTATTTTGGATTGATATTCAACAAAAGAATTGTGCAAATCAAGATGAGTAAGTGACAAATAATTGAAGAATCAGATGGGAGTTGTCCTCTAAGTGAAAATGACATAAAACATGAGGTTTATAAAGGATTTGGTCAGATGTTACCATAGATGGCTAAACAAGTCGACTTACACAATACAAGTTGACTTACATATGAAGATGAATTCACACAAGTCGACTTATAGGAAACAAGTCGACTTATCGAGGTAAACAAGTCGACTTATATATAACAAGTCGAATTATTGGAGAGCGGAGATGAAGTTTTTCGTAAATGGTTGAAACAAGTCGACTTATGAATTCGACAAGTCGACTTATTGATGCACAGATTCAGCTCCAACGGTCATATTAGCTAAAAATGGTATGGAGATTATCTAGGAACGACTATCACAAATTAAGCAACGGCTAGTAGAGTTCCAACAGCTATATTTCTTCAACTATAAATAGAGGATGATGGAAGAAGAGCAGATACAAGTGCCATAAGCTCAAATACTCTCATATTGCTTCAAATTGCTCATTATTGCTCTTATATTGTTACAAATTGTTTTGAGCATTTATTCTTCAATCTTTGTATTGTTTTATTACAATTTGAGTGACGAGTGAAAAGGTCACGTGAGGTAGGATTTGTGTTGCAAGACAAATTGAGTGTAAAGGTTGCTTGGTAGGAAATCAGCGGTGTTGGTAGGATTTGTTGGGAAGACAAATCGAGTGTAAAGGTAGCTTGAGCGAAAATCAAGCGGGATTGTAAAAGTTCACACTCAACTACAAAGTGTGCAATAAAGTGATTGGCAAAATCCTAAGTAGGAGCTTAGGTAGAGGACGAGGTCTTAAAGACCGAACCTCTATAAAAGCAAGGTTTGATCTTCTTCCTACACTTTTCAATTAAGTTTATCAAAATTATTTTGTGTGTTTTAACTTCGATTTTCTTGTAGAAATTATCAAAGAGTTTTAAGATCTATTCAACCCCTTCTAGATCGCTACAATTGGTATCGAGCGTAAGTATCTAGGATGGCACACAACAAACTAGCGGAAGAAGGTAATACAAATTATCGCCCTCCTTTATTTAATGGTACTAATTATTCTTCGTGGAAAAATCCTATGAAGTACCACATCATAAGCGAAGGAGTGGAATATTGGAAGATAATTATCTTCGGTCCACAACCACCGTTAAAAGAAAATGGTGAGTTAAAAACGGAGCTGGAATACGATGACAATGACTGGAGACAAGTCTACATCAACGCTAAAGCGATGAAGCTAATCTATTGCGCCTCACAATGAGGAAAGAAACCGAGTTAACTCGTGTACCAGCCAAGGAAATGTGGAGAGACTTGAGTTACTCATAAAGGGACAAATCAAGTCCGGAGACAAAATCAACATGCTTCTCCACGACTACGAGATGTTCGTCATGAGGGAAGGTGAGTCAATTTCTACAATGCTTGACCGTTTTGCAGAAATCATAAATGAATTAGGCAACCTTGGGAAGCATATGACGGACAGCGAGAAGGTGAAGAAGATTCTTCGTTCACTGCCGAAGGAATGGGATTCTCAAGTCACCGCAATTATGGAATCAAAGGATCTCAACCATCTGGAATTCAACGCTCTGGTGGGATCACTCATCAACTATGAGATTATTCTCAAATCGAGAGGAGGAAGAGGTAAGCCACAAAAGTTGATTTCTTTAAAAGCTAACGTTTCTTCTTTTGATGAGAGTGATGAAGAAATAGATGAAGAAGAAGATGATGAAGAAGTAGCGATGTATGCTCGAAATCTGAGAAAGTTCAAAGGACTTCTCAAAATGAAGAAAAGAATTACGTGGTGGAGAAATTGAGGATAGGAAAAGGTACACCACGGAAAAGAGAAATAAAGGCTATGAAGAAAAAAGAACAATGAAGAATGCCTTGGAAGTGCAGAAAAGAGGTCACATCGCTAGAGAATGCAAAAGCTCTTCGTCTATTCAGAAAAATGACAAATACGACAAAGGAAAAAGGAAAACCACTGGTGGCAACTTGGAGTGATGATGAGAAAGCATACCAAAGCGATGATAAAACAACCTAGCGCTTATGGCGATAGCTCCTCAACAAGTGATGATGAAGATGAGGTAACTTTTTGATCAAGATCTTATAGAGTCTTTTAATGCTTTGCAAATTGATTTTGAAGAAGCCATTGAGATTAACAAAAAATTAAGAAAGAAGATACGTGAATTGGTTGCTGAAAATAACGTCTTACATGAAACGATTGATGATTTAGATAGTCCAAAAAAAGATCATTCTGCATGTCTTATTGAAAAAGAAAATCTTATTTGTGAACTTGATAGGCTTCGAAAAGAATTTTCGTATGTGGTTGGTAAATTCGCTGGTGGAAATGCTAAGTTTGAAGAATTGTTGTCTTTACAAAGATATACTATTTGTAAACATGGCTTAGGATATGATCCGTATAATAGAGAATGTTCTTTAATTTCCAAATTTACTAAGGATGGAAAAATCGCTCAATGTGCTAGATGTTTGAAAGATGGTCACATAGAAATTGCCTGCAAGAGTACTAGAAGATGTGTTAAGATTAAGAAAATTTGGGTTATTAAAGGCACAATACCACCTAATGTGGTTTATATGGCTAACCAAAATGGACCCAAGATGGCTTGGGTACCAATGAAAAGAAAGGATGTTGCAGTTGTAGGTACAAGCAAGGAATGAAAATCCACCAAACACATGGTACACTGATAGTGGAAGTTCAAGGCATATGAGTGGAGATAACAACAAAATCGACTAATGGGTGTCTAAGTTGACCAATTGGTGACAAGTCTGGTAAACAAATTGACTTATGTCTACACGGATTCTTATGTTGTTTCAAGTGTGTGGTACTTCCTATGACTGTTATGTAATGACTATTGCCTTTATTTGTGTTTGCTGTTTTGTTTGTTTATGGACTGCATTGCGACTATTTTTCAATTTTCATATTGGTTTTTAATTATGACAATGGGAGTAATATTGGAAATTGATAATTGGTATCCTTTAGTCACTGTCATATGATTGAGGGGGAGTGTGTTTTGAGACTATTTGTGTTTGATGACTTGTTTCTCTATTTAATGTGATTGCGATATTTCATCGATTGTTGATTTGTATTAGTTGTTTTGAATATGACAAAAAGGGGAGAAAAATGAGAAATTGGATAAAATGAGAAACTGGATATTCTTTAGTTACTTGATTAAGGGGAGTTTGTTAAAATTTTATTTGTTCTTACAAGGTTATTAAATTCATGATTTATATGATTGAGGGGAGACTTAACCAAAATGACAAGGTATAAAACCTTGATCAATGTTTCCTTGTTTTCATTTCTTAAACAATTTCTAAGTATTTTGTCATTATCAAAAAGGGGGAGATTGTTGGACCAATGGTGGTTGACAAATTAATTCCACTTATGTTTTGATAATAATAAAATGTATAGAATTGGTTAAGAAATTGTTTCAGGTATTTTGGATTGATATTCAACAAAAGAATTGTGCAAATCAAGATGAGTAAGTGACAAATAATTGAAGAATCAGATGGGAGTTGTCCTCTAAGTGAAAATGACATAAAACATGAGGTTTATAAAGGATTTGGTCGAATGTTACCATAGATGGCTAAACAAGTCGACTTACACAATACAAGTTGACTTACATATGAAGATGAATTCACACAAGTCGACTTATAGGAAACAAGTCGACTTATCGAGGTAAACAAGTCGACTTATATATAACAAGTCGACTTATTGGAGAGCGGAGATGAAGTTTTTCGTAAATGGTTGAAACAAGTCGACTTATGAATTCGACAAGTCGACTTATTGATGCACAGATTCAGCTCCAACGGTCATATTAGCTAAAAATGGTATGAAGATTATCTAGGAACGGCTATCACAAATTAAGCAACGGCTAGTAGAGCTCCAACAACTATATTTCTTCAACTATAAATAGAGGATGATGGAAGAAGAGCAGATACAAGTGCCATAAGCTCAAATACTCTCATATTGCTTCAAATTGCTCATTATTGCTCTTATATTGTTACAAATTGTTTTGAGCATTTGTTCTTCAATCTTTGTATTGTTTTATTACAATTTGAGTGACGAGTGAAAAGGTCACGTGAGGTAGGATTTATGCCGTAAGACAAATCGAGTGTAAAGGTTGCTTGGGCCGAAAATCAAGCGGTGTTGGTAGGATTTGTGCCGGAAGACAAATCGAGTGTAAAGGTAGCTTGAGCCGAAAATTAAGCGGGATTGTAAAAAGTTCACACTCAACTACAAAGTATGCAATAAAGTGATTGGCAAAATCCTAAGTGGGAGCTTAGGTAGAGGACGTAGGTCTTAGCACCGAACCTCTATAAAAACAGTGTTTGATCTTCTTCCCTACACTTTTTCAATTAAGTTTATCAAAATTGTTTTTGTGTGTTTTAACTTCTGATTTTCTTGTAGAAATTATCAAAGAGTTTTAAGATCTATTCAACCCCCCTTCTAGATCGCTTACAACCTACAACTTTCATGCAGAACTTCAAGGCTCAATTTATCTCTAACTAGGTAAAATTTTCAGTCAAAGCTTCAGCCATATAAATGGGTCAACTAATGTCACATTCAAACTTTGATTGACCATAACTTTCACTCTCGATATCGAAAAATTGCAAACTTTATGGCGACAAAAAACTTTTAATATAAACTACAAGTTTCCCTAAGACCATTTTCTCAAATTTTGCCTAAATCAAAAGTCAACTCTCAAAGGCCAAAAAGTCAAACTTTTCATATTTTCACACTTTTTCTCTTTATTTCTTGATTTTGAACTTAAATTTCAATTTCTCATCCACTTAAACTTGTATAATTCATACAAATCTATTCAAATTTCAAAATCATCAAACTCCATCAATTCTTTTTCTCATCAATTTTCTTAAAACATAATCACATCTATTACAAACTTCATATACAAACTTGTTTATTTCATACTTTTTATATTTCTAAAATTCACTTAAAGATCGGGGTCCAACATTTCTCCTCCTCTGAAAAGAATTTCGTCCTCGAAATTCTAACTTAAGAAATCACCAAATGCTTGCTTCTCAATGACTATAATCACTTACTTTCTTATCTAATTTTCTCTTCATCCATATTTATCAATCTTTGCACAATTTCTCACTTCTTATATCAAATATCATAATAACATATCGAAGCACTATATCCTCTAAGCAATATGTCTTAACTCAATTTCATAAGTCAAACAACCTATTGACCTTCCATACATATTTTTCTTTCCTTTAATCTCATCTTTCAAGTATGCTTTCTTTCATCTCACAAAAGTCTAGATAACATCAATTTATCCCATTTTCATTATGACTTTCAAATCTCAAGTTTATCATCACAAACCTAAAATCGATTTATAATTCTTAACTTTAATCAAACGATCACTGCACTCATCACAAAATTCATGGAAATACCTTTCCATGTTCATCACATTCTCACAAATTTGATCTCAACAAACATAAAGTCCAAGTAAGATCCTAATATTGGGCTCTGATACTATATCTGTTGCGACCCGATCCGGAGACCGGATCACAACCGGAAAACGAAAAGCGAAGGAAACGAAAGTGAATGGAAACGGAAATTTTGCATCGAAATTTCGAATCGAAAATTGAAGCATTCGATAACGCGAAACGAAAAACGAAGCAGAATCGAATCACAAAATACAGAAACAGAACAAAGTGAAAGCGGAAGCAAATCGAATACTCGAAAGGGAAAGGTATCGCATCAAACAAATCGAATATACGAAAGCGGAACAAAAACTTAACAAAGCGAATCCGACATCCGAGAACAAAGAACAGAGAAAGACAATCGCGTTGGAAACCTAAAACTAATCCAATACGAAAAATCGGTATAATTTTTTTTTCTTTTTCTTATATCCTTTTTTACTCAAACTCATGCAAGTCATATAATTTCCCTTTTCTTGAAAATTATCCTTAATCAAGTTCTCGAATCACAGCAAACTTCTTAACACTCGTATAAATTCCAAAATCTATCTTTTAATCCTCTAAATATTATTTTTCTATCTTTCCAATTTATTTTCTAACGAAAATTCGACAGCACAATGACTGCATTCTTATTAACCCAAACCTGCAAATTGTTCAAAATACACTTCTAAAACATATCCCAATCAATCATACAATCATTAAATTCATCGGACCCTCCGTCCGGAATCTCAGCAGAAACAAACGCAATCTTAGTTCTAAACACTTCAATCATTCTCATACATAACCTTAACCCATCATCATACACAAACTTTGAACCTCAACTCAACATATAAATCCATAATTTACATACATCATCCAATTTCATAATCATACATAAATTCAATCATACACAATTTTATCCTCTCATATATCAAAAGAAACACTTACAACACATTATGGCAACTCAAACCATATACTCATACCAATAATCCCAAATACATAAAACACAAAATAAACGAAATCGGACATAAGTCTTGACTTTCTTTCATCCGATCTCCTGCTCGAAACCCTGGAGATGGGGATGAAAGGGGGGTGAGCTCGGAAGCTCGTGGGAAACATATTTATACATTGAACAATAAGTGAAAAATTATTTTCAAGACGTTTTTCATTTTTAAACATTTCACAGTAGAAACTCTTCAAAGCTTATTTCTCGAATCTTTCACTTTTCAAACCATTCAATTCTTTCATATTTCATGATCTAATACAAAACATGAATGCACCACACTTAGAAATGAAAGAAAAGCACATAACACATCAAATGGTCTGGTTCGACCCAAAACACCGTGAACAGAACGTACTACACTTTTCCGCATAGCGGTCCAATGTAGTCGTGAAAGGAGTCCGAAATCGGAGCTTTATGTCACTAGCTGGCAGCCAGAAGAAGGCTATAAAACTAGACAAGTTCGCACTCGTCCCACATATGGGACCTGACCAAACCCACATAAACACACAATTGAAAACTAATTTTGAAATTGTCTGAAGGCATATTTTGAAATCTTGATTTTTAAAGTCTTCATATCATAACATCAAATCGTGTCAAAATGCTTGACACATGCACATTCCACATATTCACATCAATCTATATAATAATCATATTCAATAAATCAATTAATCACATATAAATCAAATGCATAAAAAGGAATGCAATTATTGCTTTCAAACATAAATCAACATATACAAATGCATAAAGCAGCATTGTTCACATTTTTCAAAAATTCGAAAACAAAATTTAAATAAATCTTGTATTCTAAAACTTTCAATAAATTCCACAAATCATTTACAAACATTTTAACGTAAACCTTTGAACAATTTTTTTTTTCAAATCCTTTGAAAACATAATTTCAGAAATATTTTTCCTTTCTTGATTTTTCAAATTCACATAATTTACTCATAATTCAAAATGTAAATATATTACCCACTTCGAATTGATGCTAGAAACTTGTCCTTGCTTCAATGTGACCATTTCCTCTTTCCTTCTTCCAATTAAATTTTCCTAAACCAATATCATCAAAATTCAACCTCATAAATAATATAATTCTTAAAATTGATGCCATAATTCATCAATTCATACTAATTCCAAGATATTTAAATCACCAATTTCTAAAATCCCCAAATTTCAAATTTGACCTAAACCGATTCACTCAAATTCAATATCATATATCACAATTTCTTCAAAATTGATATCATATTTCACAAACTCATACTATTATCTATGATTCTACACCAATAATTCACAAAATCTCCAAAATCACAAATTTGGCATAATCCCTAACTCACATAAATCCAAAATTAAATCCAATTAATCATGACATCTTCAAAATTGAGCTCATAATCCATGAACCCATATCATTCTCCATATCTCTAAACTAAAATTTTATCAAAAACCAAAAGTTGAAAAATTTCTCTTACCTCTTTATCCTTCAATTTTCGGATTTAGTGGGCTAGAGACGAAGCTCTCATCATTTTCCATCTTTTTCCTTGAAAACAACTTAAAATCCTCTTGAAAATCTCTCAAAAATAGGAAAGCCAAAGCTCTCTCTCTCTCTCTTCTACATCACCAAAACTTCTCCACTCTTCTCTCTTCTTATTTTCTTCTTCTTTCCTCAAGTTTTCGACTTCTCTATGTAAAAATCGACAACCCACTTGATTTTTAAAGCCATCTCATTAAATGATGGTTAATTGACCAAAATTCCCCTAACATTTACTTTAAGTCATGCTTACTTTCAGATATGATTTGCACTATCGATTTGAATGAATTTGTCAGAACTTTCTTCTAGAGAAATGTTCCTCTATGACTTAATTTCATAATGTGACGAGAATCATCCAATTTGGAGCACTTCATCAAAAGTTATACGCAAAACATTTCAGATGTCTTATGCTAGAACATTTTCTGGCATGTTATTTCTATCCAAAAATTGACATTCTTAATCATAAAATTGAAACTCGATGTCTTCATAAAGATTGTATCCCTATGTCTCTAGTTTAATCCAAAACAAGAATCGCATCATTTCGATTACTAGAGCAAAAGTTATGCTCAAAATACTTTCAGATATTCTTAACTCAAAAACTGCACACTAATCCGAACTTCCATTCATAAATTAAAAATCTTAGGGGCAAAATTGAAATTTACTTTCTTCATATGACTTGTAGCCCCTTGTCTTAATTTTAATTTGCCTCAATAATCAATTCAATCGGATCATCACAGATCCCGAATTTCTCAAAATACTGAACTATATTTGAAAAATTTCTCGACTTACTTTGATTAATTTAATCAACCTTAATTTAATCTAAAAAATTCCCAAATTTCTCGTAAAAATGAAATTCATTGTCTTAGGAATCCAACGCTTAGATAACCAAGTCAATCGGATGTCGGACGGAAAAGATATGAGCGAAAGATTGAAGAGGGGTCATATTTCCTAAAATCTGAAAATAATAATGAAATAATCCGAAAATAGTAATTAAATAATTAAAAAAAATTAAAAAATTAAAATTAAAATAAAAATTAACCATCCTCGCTAGGGCGATACGTCGCCCTAGCGAGAGAGCTTCTGATGTTTTTTTTCTTAAAAATATATATATATGATTATATATATATATATCTGAATTTTTTTCAAAAATCGTAGCTCTTGATTCCAAATTCCAAATTTGATAAATTTGGTCTCTATGGAAAGCTTGAAGTAAGCTCTACAACTTCCATGTAGAAATTAAAAATCAAATTCGTCCCTAAAGAGGTCAAAAAGCCAATCAAATATACTGCCCCAATTTAAAGTAAACCTAAACAATATTTAACTTTGAAAATTTATATCTTTCAATTCCAAATTTCCAACACCTCATACTTTATATCAATGAGAAGATCAGAAAGTCACCTACAACTTTCATGAAGAACTTGAAGGCTCAATTTACCTCTAACTAGGTAAATTTTTCAGTCAAAGGTTCAGCCAAATAAATGGGTCAACCTATGTCATATTCAAACTTTGACTTACCATAACTTTCACTCCCGATATCGAAAAATTGCAAACTTTATGGAGACAGAAAGCTCTTAACATAAACTACAAGTTTCCATAAGACTATTTTCCCAAATTTTGCCTAAATCAAAAATCAACTCTCAAAGGCCAAAAAGTCAAACTTTTCATATTTTCATATTTTCACACTTTTTCTCTTTATTTCTTGATTTTGAACTTAATTTTCAATTTCTCATCCACTTAAACTTGTATAATTCATACAAATCTATTCAAATTTCAAAATCATCAAACTCCATCAATTCTTTTTCTCATCAATTTTCTTAAAACATAATCACATCTATTACAAACTTCATATACAAACTTGTTTATTTCATACTTTTTATATTTCTAAAATTCACTTAAAGATCGGGGTCTAACATTTCTCCCCCTCTTAAAAGAATTTCGTCCTCGAAATTCTAACTTAAGAAATCACCAAATGCTTGCTTCTCAATGACTATAATCACTTACTTTCTTATCTAATTTCCTCTTCATCCATATTTCTCAATCTTTGCACAATTTCTCACTTCTTATATCAAATATCATAATAACATATACAAGAACTATATCCTCTAAGCAATATGTCTTAACTCAATTTCATAAGTCAAACAACCTATTGACCTTCCATACATATTTTTCTTTCCTTTAATCTCATCTTTCAAGTATGCTTTCTTTCATCTCACAAAAGTCTAGATAACATCAATTTATCCCATTTTCATTATGACTTTCAAATCTCAAGTTTATCATCACAAACCTAAAATAAATTTATAATTCTTAACTTTAATCAAACGATCACTGCACTCATCACAAAATTCATGGAAATACTTTTCCATGTTCATCACATTCTCACAAATTTGATCTCAACAAACATAAAGCCCAAGTAAGATCCTAATACTGGGGTCTGATACCATATCTGTTGCGACCCGATCCGGAGACCAGATCCCAACCGAAAAATGAAAAGCGAAGGAAACGAAAGTGAATGGAAACGGAAATTTCGCATCGAAATTTTGAATCGAAAATCAAAGCATTCAATAACACGAAACGAAAAACGAAGTGGAATCGAATCACAAAATACGAAAACAGAACAAAGTGAAAGCGGAAGCAAATCGAATACTCGAAACGGAAAGGTATCGCATCAAACAAATAGAATATACGAAAGCGGAAAAAAAACTTAACAAAGCGGATCCGACATCCGAGAACAAAGAACAGAGAAACACAATCGCGTTAGAAACCTAAAACTAATCCAATACGAAAAATCGGTATAATTTTTTTTCTTTTTCTTATATCCTTTTTTACTCAAACTCATGCAAGTCATATAATTTGCCTTTTCTTGGAAATTATCCTTAATCAAGTTCTCGAATCACAGCAAACTTCTTAACACTCGTATAAATTCCAAAATCTATCTTTTAATCCTCTAAATCTTATTTTTCTTTCTTTCCAATTTGTTTTCTAACGAAAAGTCGACAACATAACGGCTGCATTCTTACTAACCCAAACCTGCAAAGTGTTCAAAATACACTTCTAAAACATATCCCAATCAATCATACAATCATCAAATCCACCGGACCCTCCGTCCGGAATCTCAGCAGAAACAAACGCAATCTTAGTTCTAAACACTTCAATCATTCTCATACATAACCATAACCCATCATCATACACAAACTTTGAACCTCAACTCAACATATAAATCCATAATTTACTTACATCATCCAATTTCATAATCATACATAAATTCAATCATACACAATTTTATCCTCTCATACATCAAAAGAAACACTTACAACACATTATGGCAACTCAAACCATATACTTATACCAATAATCCCAAATACATAAAACACAAAATAAACGAAATCGAACATAAGTCTTGACTTTCTTCCATCCGATCTCCTGCTCGAAACCCTGGAGATGGGGATGAAAGGGGGGGTGAGCTCGGAAGCTCGTGGGTAACATATTTATACATTGAACAATAAGTGGAAAATTATTTTCAAGACGTTTTTCATTTTTAAACATTTCACAGTAGAAACTCTTGAAAGCTTATTTCTCGAATCTTTCACTTTTCAAACCATTCAATTCTTTCATATTTCATGATCTAATACAAAACATGAATGCACCACACTTAGAAACGAAACAAAAGCACGTAACACATCAAATGGTCTGGTTAGGTCCAAAACAGAACGTATTGCACATTCCTGCACAGCGGTCCTGTGCAGATGTGAACAGAACGTACTACACTTTCCTGCTTAGCGGTCCAGTGTAGCCATGAAAGGAGTCCGAAATCGGAGCTCCATGCCACTAGCGAGCAGCTGGGAGAAGGCTATAAAACTAGACAAGTGCGCACTCGTCCCACATACGGGACCTGATGTTGGACCCCGATCTTTTAGTGGAAATTGGAAATATGAAAATGAAAATTTGATAAGAGTTTTTGTATATGAATGGAGTTATAGATATTTTTTACCTTAAGGAAATTGATGAGAAAAGATTTGTTTGATTTGATAACCTTGGGTTTCAAATAGATTCGTATGGTTTCGGAGAGTGCAAGTGGATGAGTGGATTGAAGTGGAAGTTGAAATCAAGAAATAGAAAGTGAAAGTGTAAAATTTTGAAGAAATTAGAAAGCAAAGACAATTTGGTTGGTTATGCATGTGGTGTTTTAAGTTAGATTATTGCAAGAATAAGATTTCAGTCATATGTGGAGAATGATGGAGTTTTGTATCTTTTGTACTTGGACTTGAATATTGATGTTGTAACATGGCTTAGAATGCCATTTAATTTTATAAACATTTATCTTATGATGTTAATGAGACATGGATTTATATATGGATATGAAAGATCAATTGTGTAAGAATATCAATTGTGTATAGATTTGTGTGTTTTGTGTTTGAGAGGATTTAGTTGAAGAGCTTGTGGTGATGTGTTGATATGTGAAATTGATGGGTTGGAATGGTGTTAGAAACTTCAAAGGAAAATATGTACTGATCTAGATATATTTGGCCAAAGTGGTCTTAATGAAAGTTGTAGTTCATGTTTCCAGCTTTCTAACGCCATAAAGTATGCAATTTTTCAATATTGGGGCAAGAAGTTATGATAAATTGAAGTTTGGATATTGCTTAGGTGATTGCTAAACGGGCAGAAACTTTGATTGAAAGATTGACTTAACTAGAGGGTGAAGTTACTTTGGAGTTCTTTATGAACATTATAGAGGTTGTTTTATCTTTCCATTGATATAAAACATGAAAATATTGGACAAGAGAGTAGAAAGAGTGATCTTGGTATGAGTTGTGATAAGGAAAGATTTGGAGACAAGATTGGTAGTGATCTGAAAATGTTCACTGAATATGCTTGATATTTTAACCATAATGTTTTCTCTAGTAATCCAAACGAGATGATTCTTAATTTGGATTAAACTAGAGACATATGGCTACATTTTATAAGAAGACATAGAATTTCAATTATGTGCCTAAGAGTCTCAAATATTATCATGAAGTTAAGAATTGGGTGCAGTGTTGGTGCAGGAATGAAAGTCTTATCTTTTGACTTTAGGGGCAATTTTGGAATTGAAAAAGATAGATTTTGACAAAATTTCCTTGTAGAAAGTAGTAGATTTTTCTCTTAGCTTTCCAACGAATCAAACCGTGTCTAATTTGGAGTTCTGAGTAGAAAGTTATGATCTTTCTAAGTGTAGATGTTCGGAGAAGGGGTCGACGAAATTTTGCGCTCTGTCTTGACGTCATCACGCAGGCAATTTTTGCGTCTGTCTTGATGTCATCACAGGCAAGTTTTCGTCTGTGTTGACGTCACCTGCAGGCAATTTTATGTCTGTGCTGGCGCCACCATAGATTTAATTTTTGCGTCTGTCTTGACATCACCACGCATTTTTTTTTTATGTCTCTTGACGTCATCACTGATTTAACTTGCGTCTGTCTTGACATCATCAATCTGCTTTTGTGTTTTGACCCTCTTCCTTCTTTTGGCCATAACTTTTGTGTAGACCTCCGATTGAGTCGATTTTCGAAGCGTTGGATTCCTAAGACATTTTTCTATCTTTTCATACTACATATATCAGTTTTGGAATTAAATGGAGAAAGATAGCTCGGATTTTCGTGAACTGATTGGTTATAAAAGTTTGAACATTGTTCAGTGTTTTAGAGATATCTTGATCGGTAGAGCTCCGATCGATTTGATTCTTTTTGCAATTGAAAATAGAGACATGGGGCTACAAATGTTATGAAGGAACCGATCAGCAATGTAGCCTCTAAGACTTCCAAATTCAGGTCGGAAGTTAGGTGTAGTGTTCAGCCTCGAGTCTGAAGAACAGACTTCAGTATTTTAGAAATATCTTGGGTTATAGAGCTCCGATTGATCCGATTCTTGAAGGGTTGGATTTGTAAGACATAGAGGAACATTTCTCTAGAAGAAAGTTTTATCAAATGGCTTCATTTACCTGATCAAAATAATCAGACAAGATTTCAGTTTTAAAGACCAATGGAGGGGTAATTTTGGAAGTTTACTTAAAGGGTTAAGTTTATAGGCTTGAATGGAGGGACTTATGGGTCATTCCTCATTCATTAAATGTCATGGCACTATAAAAGCAAGTGGGCTGTCATTTTAAGAGGCAACCCACGAAACTTAAGAGAAGAAGAGAGAAGAGAGAAGGGAGAGCAAGTTTCGGTGGAGAAAAAGGGGAGAAAGCTAGGGCTCAATTTTTCTACCACTAGAAGAGAGATTTTAATGTCATTCCAAGAGAGAGAAAGGTGGAGGATGAAGAGAGCTTCATCTTGAACCAAGAAAATCCGAAAATGGAGAAGAAATGAGGTAAGAGCAGTTTTTAAGATTTGAGTTTCTCTTGAAGTTTTGGTTTAGAATCATGGAAAATGGAATGGGTTTGTGGAGTATGAAGTTAATTTTGTTGATTTCTAAGTATTATGGGTTTAATTTTGGATGGAAATTAATTAGGGTTTATGCCCAAATTTGGAATTTGGGGATTTTGGAAATTTGTGATTTAGAAAGCTTGAATATATGAGGGATTTATGTTTTCTAAGTTCAATTTGAGGATTAAGGTATTTATGATGTTGAATTTGGGTGAAATTGCTTTAGGTGAAGTTATATTGGAAGAAAGAAGGAACCAATGGACGAATTGGAGCTAGGAATAACTTTCTAGCATCGAATCGAGGTGGGTACTTGTTTATAATAAAATTTATAAGCCACTAATGCTTTCTTTAAATAAAGAGATTTTCTGATTTCAATTGCATCGTAAATGTTGCACCATTATGTGAATGATTTGAAAAATCATTATTGATTCCATACATGAGCTTTTGATGAATTGCAAAATACATTTGTGTTATGCCTCGAAAGATTCCATGACATTTTGCATATTCGAAAGAAAGAGCATTCAATAAATGATATTGAGCTTGAATATGATAAAGATTTGAAAAATTTTGATTTCCGACCAGTTTTAAGAGCTTTTATAAAATATGGTTTTATGTAAAAATTTGAAAACTTGTGATTTCCGCATAAATTCGGAAGTGTATAGAAAATATTGTTTATGGAAATATTTGAAAGTTTTGATTCCTAAAAATGTTTTGAAATTGTCTAGAAAATGGTTTATGCAAATGTTTGAAAATTTATGATTTCCGAATACTTTCGAAATTAGTTAGAAAATGTTGTTTATAAAAGTGGTTGGAAGATTTCGATTTCCGAATGTCTAATGTTTATAAAAAGTATTTGAAAATTATGATTTCGACATTGTTTATAAAAGTGTTTGAAAAGGGTTACGATTTCCAAACTTGTTTATAAAATGTTTGACAAAGTGTGATTTCAAATGCATTTGAAATTGTTTAGAAAATAAGGTTTATTTAAATGTTGAAAAGTACGATTTTGAAAGGTGTTTGAAATGGTTTTAAACTGTTTTAAGAATTTATACAAGTTTTAAATGTTTGATAAATTAAGAAAATTTCAAGTTTCAAAATGACACAAAGGCCCAAATTTCTTGTCTTCAAATGATTTGGGAGATTGATTGAAAAAATTGAGAAAGTATTGAATTTTATTGTTCTTAATATTTTTGAAAAAAGGGTTACGAGTTTTAAAATGAATTGAGAAATAAAGAAAGATTTTGAAATTTATTTCGTGATTTGGATTTAAGAAATTTTGTAAATTGTTAAATTCGTTATTTTCATTTAATTTGATATGTTATGAAAATGTTTTGAATGTTTTAAGAAAATAAAAGATTTACAAAATAATAATAATAATAAAAAATAAAATAAAAATTGAATAATGTACTTTATGAACTCAGATACGTTGATTTATGTCTTCAAGAAATCACTCGCATTCATTGTTCGATGTTGATCCATATGTGATTACATTGTTGAATTGAGATTGAATATGTTTATTGATGTGATAATGTTATGCCATTGGAGTGTGCCATGGCATTGTGATTTGAATGGAAAGAAGAAAAGAAAATGGAAGCATATCATTTTGATAAATGATCTTGAGCATTGTTTATATGCTTTTGTGTGGCTAGAGAGTTACGGATGGATAGTCACGCACGTCGACGTATGGAAAACTATAGCCTTCTCCCATTGCCGCTTGAGGCCACGAGATCTGAGAAATAGGACTCGAATAGATTACGGTATAAACTTGGTTTATCCGTCGTGTTTCTGAACTCTCGAGCCATGTGTTGTTGTGCATTGCTTATGTGATTGCCATTGCATCTATGAATTGTCAAGTTGATGCATTCATGTTTTATAAACTTATGGGTTTATGGCTGAAAGCCTAAAAATCATATGTTTTGTAAATTGCGATTTTGAATACAGCAAGGAAAGAACTTTTGGAAAATGTGCTTTACGGATTTCAAAACAATGTTTTCTAAGACCAGAAAAGAAAAAGAATTTCAAGGGTTTTGTTTATATTTTTGTTATAAACTGTTACCCACGAAGTCGTGAAGTTTCACCCCTTCATTCCCATCCACGGTGATGAGATGAAGATCGGGTGAAAGAAAATGAAGATTTCTATTTGCATGTGTTTATAATGTATTATTGGTAAGTTAAATGGTTGCTGAGAAGTCTAGAATTGTTGTGTATTGTGTACTTTGGTTTAGGGTTATGGGTAATGTATAAGGCTTGAAAATGCCACTATGATTTGTATAAAGCTGTGATTTATGAAATTGTGTATATAGTGAGTATAAGGTGTATGGATTTCTGGAATTATGCATTGCTTAAAGTTATGTATGGGATGTGTATATGATTATGAGTATGATAAGGTATTGTGGTTTGAGATTTGGATAAGGCTATTGAGTTATGGTATTGCACATGGATAGTGCGATTGTATGTGAATGTATTATGGATTGAGTTTGGTTATGAAAGAAATGAAAAGGAAAGGAATAAGAAAGAAAGAAAAGAAAAAGGAAAAAAAATTATACCGGATTTAGAATGTCTTAAGGTTTCCAACGCGACAGTGATTTCTAAAATTTTGTTCACGGATATCGGTGCTTGTATTGCAGTTCGAATGCATCGATTCGATTTGTGATTCGTGATCGTTTGTTTGGTTGTCTCCAAGCCAATTCGATTTGACTTTGTTTGTATGCTTCGCTTCCAAGTTGGCTTTCGATTCGATAATGATTTGTTTCGCTTTGTGATCAATCGTTTATTTGTTCTGTCTCTTTGTGATTCGTTCCGTCTTCCGTTTTCGGGTTGGGGCGCCGGTCTCCAGATTGGGTCCCAACACCTGACCAAACTCACATAAACACACAATTGAAAACGAATTTTCAAATTTCCCGAAGGCATATTTTGAAATCTTGATTTTCAAAGTCTTCATATCATAACATCAAATTGTGTCAAAATGCTTGACACATGCACATTCCACATATTCACATCAATCTATATAAGAATCATATTCAATTAATCAATTAATCACATATAAATCAAATGCATAAAAATGAATGCAATTATTGCTTTCAAACATAAATCAACACATACAAATGCATAAAGCAGCATTGTTCACATTTTTCAAAAATGCGAAAACATAATTTTCATAAATCTTGTATTCTAAAATTTTCAATAAATTCTACAAATCATTTACAAACATTTTAACGTAAACCTTTGAACAATTTTTTTTTTCAAATCCTTCGAAAACATAATTTCAGAAATATTTTTCCTTTCTTGATTTTTCAAATTCGCATAATTTACTCATAATTCAAAATATAAATACATTACCCACCTTGAATTGATGCTAGAAACTTGTCCCTTGCTTCAATGTGACCATTTCCTCTTTCCTTCTTCCAATTAAATTTTCACTAAACCAACTTCATCAAAATTCAACCTCATAAATAACATAATTCTTAAAATTGATGTCATAATTCATTAATTCATACTAATTCCAAGATATTTAAATCACCAATTTCTAAAATCACCAAATTCCAAATTTGACCTAAACCGATTCACTCAAATTCAATATCATATATCACAATTTCTTCAAAATTGATATCATATTTCACAAACCCATACTATTATCTATGATTCTACACCAATAATTCACAAAATCCTGAAAATCACAAATTTTGCATAATCCCTAACTCACATAAATCCAAAATTAAATCCAATTAATCATGACATCTTCAAAATTGAGCTCATAATCCATGAACCCATATCATTCTCCATATCTCTAAACTAAAATTTCATAAAAAACACAGAGTTGAAAAATTTCTCTTACCTCTTTCTCCTTCAATTTTCGGATTTAGTGGGCTTGACAGGAAGCTCTCTTCATTTTCCATCTTTTTCCTTGACAACAACTTAAAATCCCCTTGAAAATCTCTCAAAAATCGGAAATCCAAAGCTCTCTCTCTCTTTTCTCCATCACCGAAACTTCTCCACTCTTCTCTCTTCTTATTTTCTTCTTCTTTCCTCAAGTTTTCGACTTCTCTATGTAAAAATCGACAGCCCACTTGATTTTTAAATCCATGTCATTAAATGATGGTTAATTGACCAAAATGCCCCTAACATTTACTTTAAGTCATGCTTACTTTCAGATATGATTCGCACTATCAATTTGAAGGAATTTGTCAAAACTTTCTTCTAGAGAAATGTTCCTCTATGACTTAGTTTCATAATGTCACAAGAATCATCCAATTTGGAGCACTACATCAAAAGTTATACGCAAAACATTTCAGATATGTCTTATGCTAGAACATTTTCCAGCACGTTATTTCTATCCAGAAATTGACATTCTTAATCATAAAATTGAAACTCGATGTCTTCATAAAGATTGTATCCCTATGTCTCTAGTTTAATCCAAAACAAGAATCGCATCATTTCGATTACCAGAACAAAAATTATGCTAAAAATACTTTCAGATATTCTTAACTCAAAAACTGCACACTAATCCGAAATTCCATTCATAAATTGAAAATCTTAGGGGCAAAATTGAAATTTACTTTCTTCATATGACTTGTAGCCCCATGTCTTAATTTTATTTTGCCTCAAGAATCAATTCAATCGGATCACCACAGATCCCAAATTTCTCAAAATACTGAACTATGTTTGAAACATTTCCCGACTCACTTTGATTAATTTAATCAACCTTAATTTAATCTCAAAAATTCACAAATTTCTCGTAAAAATAAAATTCATTGTCTTAGGAATCCAATGCTTTGAAAACAAAGTCAATCGGATGTCGGACGGAAAAGATATGATCGAAAGATTGAAGAGGAGTTATATTTCCTAAAATATGAAAATAATAATTAAAAAATTCGAAAATAATAATTAAATAATTAAAAAAATTAAAAAATTAAAAATAAAAATAAAAATTAACCCTCCTCGCTAGGGCGACGTATCGCCCTAGCGAGAGAGCTTTTGATGTTTTTTTTTTCAAAAAAAAAAAATATATATCTGAATTTTTGTCAAAAATCGTAGCTCTTGATTCCGAATTCCAAATTTGATAAATTTAGTCTCTATGGAAAGCTTGAAGTAAGCTCTACAACTTCCATGTAGAACTCAAAAATCAAATTCGTCTCTAAAGAGGTCAAAAAGCCAATCAAATATAATGCCCCAATTTAAAGTAAACCTAAACAATATTTAACTTTGAAAATTTATATCTTTCAACTCCAAATTCCGAACACCTCATACTTTATATCACTGCGAAGATCAGAAAGTCACCTACAATTTTCATGAAGAACTTCAAGGCTCAATTTACCTCTAACTAGGTAAATTTTTCAGTCAAAGCTTCAGCCATATAAATGGGTCAACCTATGTCACATTCAAACTTTGACTTACCATAACTTTCACTCCTGATATCGAAAAATTGCAAAATTTATGGCGACAAAAAGCTCTTAACATAAACTACAAGTTTCCATAAGACCATTTTCTTAAATTATGCCTAAATCAAAAGTCAATTCTCAAAGGCCAAAAAGTCAAACTTTCATATTTTCATATTTTCACACTTTTTCTCTTTATTTCTTGTTTCCAACTTAATTTTCAATTTCTCATCTACTTAAACTTGCATTATCCATACAAATCTATTCAAATTTCAAAATCATCAAACTCCATCAATTATTTGTCTCATCAATTTTCTTAAAACATAATCACATCTATTACAAACTTCATATACAAACTTATTTATTTCATACTTTTTATATTTCTAAAATTCACTTAAAGATCGGGGTCCAACAGTTGCGGCGAGAAAGAACGTTCTCACTGCGGCGTGTGCAAGGGCCCTCACCACGGCAAGCTTCAGCATGCCACGTCGCGACGAGCTTCTCTCGTACGTCGCGGCGAGCTGCTTCATGTCGCCGCGGCGAGCGTTTGTTGGCCGTGGCGAGCCCTGTTTTTCTGTACTGATATGTTTTAATAATTTGGGCATAACTGAAAATGTAGACCTCCAAATGAAGTGATTTTTGATTCAGGTGAAGAAAGAAAGTTTGAATTCAGGTGTTTAAGATCTCAAATTTTGAATGAACGTTGAGTGTAGATTTTTATTTCAAACTAAGGATAGTTTCATGAGATTTGGAGTATATCTTTGGGACTTTAGAAATAAGTTAAATGCTTTTGGGGTTTTTAGAAACATAGTACAATGGGTGAATTTGATCTAATTCGAAATGACATTGGTTTTGAGGTTTTTCTCGAGAATGTCTTAGTAATGTATGATATGGTAAATTGGGCAAAATCCTTGGGAAGAACTTGTGGAGTTTCCATGATCTTCTACTGATATCAAATTTGTCGTATTTAGACAATTGGGTGAAAAGTTAAGTTTTGTTATAGGAAATAGGAAAATTCTGGAATAGTGCCGGGAATGTCACGAACATGCATTGTACACTTTTAATTGCTACATGTGCATTTCTGAATCTTTCCGATTGTGCATTTGATAATGGGTGATTATTTTGACTGTTATAGAGGCACAGTTGGAACGTCATTCTACGGACGTTGCTGGAACTTCCAGACATTAGCTCGGAAGTTATAGGTGAGTAATCCTCAATCTTTAATTGTTTAAAGTTGTGCACTTATAACTCTGTGGATAATAATGGTGGGCTTGTGTGAATTGTGTATGACTGAAATTTCAGACCGAAGGTCCGAGGGATTGGGAGTATAACATATAAGTGAAATTGTCAGAGAATGTGAAACTTTTGTGTTTCCAATGTGATCAATTGTGACTATGAATTTTAATGTGAATAATTGTGACCTATTTGATTGAATGCAATAATTTGGGTTAATTGAAATGAGATATTGCTCAATTATGAATGATGCATTCTATGCATGATTAGTTAATAACAGTTGTGACCGGAGCAGCCACCGAGAGCTACAAGCTCAACTTATAATGTGCTCGTAATGGGACAGTTCAGAGCTACAAGCTCAATGTATAATGCGCCCGTAATGGAACAGTTCAGAGCTACAAGCTCAATGTATAATGTGCCCGTAATGGGATAGTTTAGAGCTACAAGCTCAATGTTTAATGTGCCCGAAATGGGACAATTCAGAGCCTCAGGCTCACCGATTAATGCGCCCATATTGGGACAGTTCAGGCGCTCGGTCACAACACCGAAATAAAATGGAAAAAATGTTATGTAATCTTTTCATATGCATCTGATTGAATAGTGATTTGGGAAAAGGTTAAACGCCTTGTACTTATGTGATAACTGCTTTGTGCAAATTCTGAATATGCTATTGTATTAAAATCTGTGAACTGCTTGCGTAATGCATGAATTGAGTGAACCATCGATGATGGTTCCTCACTGAGTTCGCAAATTCACCCAAAATTGCAACTTATTTTTCAGGATCGAGAGAGTAGACTCCTAGCTCCAGAGAGACTTTTCCTGCCGTGTAGAACGTGTTGGCAAGAAAAGTCATGACACACAGGTCGGTCAGCTGGGATTTTTGGGCATGACCTAGTTAGGCTCTTGTTTTAGCCTTCTTTTGGAGAAATGTATAGACAGTGGAAAAATGATAGATTTGTAAACTTTATGCATATGTATCGAATAATTTACGTACTATACATGTTATGATATTTCCGACCCTATTCTCGAATTATCTCAATTCCGCGTTTTCACTCTAATCTATAGCAATTCCTAATACCATAATTCAATTGACTATATTCCAATCAATCACTAACTAATCCAATTTTAATCTCAAAATTCTCTAATTAAAAGAATCATTCTCGGCCTAAATAGGCGTCCTCGCTGCGGCGTAAAATCTTCTGCTCGTCGCGACGTGCAGGCAAAATCCGCTCGTCGCGGCGCACACCTCCGCTCATCGCGGCGTGCGACAAAAATTGGCTCGTCGCAGCGTACGAATAAATATTCGTCGCGACGTACAAGAAGGGGTGGCTTGCCGCGGCGTGTTCATCACACGCCGCGATGTGCGAACCCAGAAAGTCATCCGAAACCCAAAAATCCTCAGATCTTTTGATATAAATCCATCCCTTTCCATTCTAAACACTCTCAAACAACTTCAACTACTAAACATAACTCATTTCTAACCTCAAATCCATCTAAAATCACTTATTCATCAAATACCCAAATCTAAATCAACAATTTCTCAATACCTACATCATTCGAAACTCAAACATTTCTTAAACAATTTACAACCTCATTCAATGCTCAAATCAAACTATTTAAAACATAAACAAGTAGAAACTTACTTGGTTCAATCTTTTAACCTTCTGAAATCACTAAGAACTCCAATCCCCAACTAAATCGACACCCACGGTTTTCACTTCAAACCAACACCAAATCCATTTTCTTTCAATCCCAAGCTAAAGGAAGGAGGAAGCAATTAATCAAGAAGAAAGTAAAAGGAAGAAATCAAAGACATCCACGAAGAGAAGAAGATCAAGCTTTCTTTCAAGAGAAGGGGACAACATCGTGGAGGATCAATTTCAAAGAAAGGGGTTTATAAACCTAGGGACTAAGGCCTTGTATGGCAAATTAATTACCACAAGTCCAAATCTTAAGGTCTAACAATCCAATTCTTATTCTAATTTCTCCCGATTTCGTAATAACTATGAATAATAACTCCTAAGCTTATAACTCCAATTATTTCACGCCAATTGTCAATCAATCTCAGAACCGTAATTCAATTAATCAGTCATTAAGCCAATTTTTCGGTCCGGACATGATACTCTAAAAATTCCAGAAAAATTCCTATAAATCCTCAAAATTAGGAAATACCTATTCCTATACTCCAATTTCCATTTCTCAATCCCTAAATTCAATTTCTCACTCCAATTAAATTACCAATTTTTACCATCATCTCGGGAATATGTCATACATGTATGTACGTTCACAAGCTTATGCAATATGAATCATTTATTAATAATTATAGAGGCTAAATGCAATGAAATTTAATAATATGAATGCATTCATTCCTAACCCATCCGGATTACCGATATGCCCTTCATACCGGTAACGGGATGTTACACTACGGTAAGGGGGTGCTACACTTTGGCTGAGATACTAAATCTACCTGAGTATTTTCTTCTTCACAGCTTTATGAAATTACCATTGACCAGTTTTGGGAAGTTGAAGATCAATCCCATATTCCATCCTCATTAAAAGTTACATCATGGCTAATAATCGTCTTTTTTGTATTTGGATTGTATAATTTATATGCTTTTGAATTTGTACTATAGTCTATAAAAATAAATTTATCACTTTTATCATCCAGCTTCTTCTTCAACTAATCTGGTACATGGGCATAAATAATACACTAAAAAATTTTGAGATGCCAAGTGGAAGGTTTCCTTCCACTCCACGCTTCCTCAAGTGTTTTGTCATTAAGGCTTTTTATTGGACACCTTTTTAAAATGTAAATTGCACAAGCAATAACTCCTGCCCAAAATTCTTTAGGCAATTGTTTAGATCTTAACATGCATCTTACTATGTCTATAATAGTTTTGTTCATCCTTCTGCTACTCCATTATGTTGAGGTGTGTATTTGGTGATCAACTGATGTTGAATTCCATACTACTCAAAGACTTATGTACATGCAAGATACTCTTGAGCTCTATATGTTGTTAATGCTTTAATTCTGCATCCACTTTTCTATTCTACAAACACTTTAAATGATTTAAATGCATCATAAGCTTCTGATTTCTGCTTTAGAAAATACACCCAGACCTTTATACTAAAATAATCAATAAAAGTAATAAAATACCCATTACCTGCATTGGATGGAACTTCAACAATACACAAAATTTTTAGTAGCTTTTTGCTCTATAAGACTTTCCATATGGAAATACATCCTTATGCTTTTTTCCGATCCCATCTCACATACATAGTTAGGAATATTCACAATAGGTAAGCCAAACACAAGTTATTTTCTTGATAGATATCTAGAAATATGAAAATGTCTAAAACGCATGTATCATAACCAATTTGCATCAAGTATCACATAATTCAAGCAAGCAAATTTTTCATGATGAATTTTTAGTGGGAATAGACGGTTAGAAGACATCTTTACCTTTGCAATAGATCTTCCACTCTTATGTATCAAGGTATAGAAATCATGATGAATCTACATTTTATAACCTTTCTAAGATAAATTATGATGAAGACCAAGAACATAGAAAACACCAGAGACAAAACTTTTAGAATCATCCTTCAGTGAATGTTCTGAAATTGTTTTCTCTCCCCTGGTTAAAATTATTTCCACGACCTCTTTCTCTAAAACTTCCTATACCTCTGGCTCTTAAATATCATCTTCCTCCATTATTAAAACCACGACCTCTACCATCTGCAAAATGATTAGATTCTGTAACATTATTGAAATTCACTTGGCCTTTTAAGGCTTCTTCTATTGTCTTTTTTGTTTTCTCCGATACTATGTTATCATGAATTTCAATGCATCCGTATAACTCTGCTATAGTCATAGTCTCCATATCATGTGACTCTAGTATTGTAGTCACAACAAGGTCAAATTTAATAGGAATGGTGCGTAGAATCTTCTCCACTAAGTTACTATATGAAATGTCTTCTCTATACATCCTTATCTTGTTGACAAGATCAATAACACGAGAAAATTTTTGTTTAACAATTTCTGAATTAGACATTTCATACCTCTCATATTCTCTATACAAGGATTGCAATTTAGATTTTTGAGCCTTATATATACCTTTATAACCCATCTTCAAGATACTCCATGCTTCTTTGGCAGTTTTAACATTAACAATTTTGCCAAAAACTGAATAATCTACTCCTTAATGAATTTGCGATAATGCTAACTGGTCCTTCCTTTGAGCATTTTCATCAGCTTTTCCTTGTAAACTTAGATCAACAAGACTCCAAATATTGTGAGAGTTGAGATGAGTAGACATTAAAATCTCCCAATAATTGTAATTAAGATTACTATCTAATTTGGGACCTGACCACACAATATTATAATTGTTTGACATCTCTCACTTTTAAATGAGACACCCTCTCACAAGTATAAGAACACTTTCTCTATTTTTTTCCTCACACATCGCTTTAAAACTAGAGTTGGATTTAACTAGCTCTTATACCAATTTGATATCAAAAGACACAACACTCACACACATGAAAGAAAGGGAGAGAAGAGAAGAAAACAATTTATAATATAATCCCAAAACAAACACGTAATACATATAAGGCTTCATAAACTATATTATAGGCAACAACAAAAAAATAAAAATCTAGAGTTTTACTTATATAAGAAACTATTCTATTAGACCAAAATTTTGGTCCAATCATATGATAGCTTAAGGAAGAATTTATCTCCTTTCAACTTGGTTCAACATTTTTTGCTACAACTTGCTTCAAATCATGACGATTTCGACTCCATTAAATGAAGATGCTTGATGTCTCTTCCACTTGCTTTTGGATATCATTTAATGAAGTGCATGTATCTATCTTCTTCCATGTAAGGCTAGCTTAATTTATTTATGGACAGTTCTTATGTTAACAACATATTTGAGGAGATGGTAGGAATAGATCCATGTATAGTGGAGAGGGACCATGGCTTGGGAAAGAATTACAGTTGGAAGCTGTAAGATGTCTTGCAATTTTATGCATCAACGATTTAGGAGAAGAAAGGCCAACTATGATTGAAGGGACAAAAGAACTAAAAAACACTTATCATTTGCCTTATTAGCTTATAATCAATCTTTGTCATTAGGTAGGATGCTTTTTAGACACTTAACGTGTCTAGTATAGATGTCCTATATGATTCGTTAATGGGACAATATAGACGCATCTAGATGGACCAATTCAACTCGTCTACGGTTTCCTACCTTTTTGGACATTTACTGCTTCCAAATGTCCAATATCGATACAATTCATTTACTGATGTCTGATAGTAACTTTTTTCTCCCTTTGATTAAAAAAAAAACATCTCGTGAATCTTCTTTCAAATTAAGATTTATGAGTTAATGTCCTAAATAGGTTTGGTAAACACAGGCCGGAGTTCTTAAATATTCTCTCCACCCATTTTATTATTATTTTATATTTATTATATATTTGTGATTCTTAGAATAATCATAATTATGTCCAACATATTTTTCTTTCTAATTTTTAGACATTAATTTATTAGGCTCCACGTCACATATATTTTCAATCAACCTAATGAGAAATACGTTCTCTCAGATTATATTTTCTTAATTACATTTTTATCATAAATTAGAAACCCACAACTGATCTAGTGTTTATATTTTTCAACTTATTGCCTACTATAACACATTCTCTGTCAAAACTCATAATCATCAACCAACACACATAAATATTAAAAAACACTTTAAAAAATCATATATCTTAGTAACCTCACAAATATCACAATTATTATTCTTAATTCTACAAACATATAAAAGTAAGAAATTTAAACTAAGCTACTTCAAAACTCCTTGAATATGTCAATGACATCATTAGTTTACTAAAGATACTATTACAAAGGTTTTCTTTGACACTGAACTTATACTAAAGTCGCGCCTACTCCTTTTTACAACAATCTCACTTAAGTCTGTTTAAGAAAAACTTAGTCTTCTCACATGATTATTGACCACTAAAACCTTGGTTAACTATCACATTGTTACAAGAATACTGCGTAAACAATAGATAATCAAAGGCAATAATAAACACATAACAACTATGGTTAAAATCAACTTTTATTACTTCTCCAAAAGTATATAAAGGAACGATCTCTCTCAATGTGTTCCCTTCTCTCTACCTTTGTTCTTAGGAGCAAGTGTTAAATATGCCATTTATAGCCACCTCTAGTTTTATAATTCAGAATTCTAATTGAACTCAACTTGGTAGATTGCCTCTATCCTTATCAGGTTATATCACATTGAATGACACCCCCATCTAAATAGGACTCCATCTTATAAGATTTAACTACATCATAACTAACAAGATAAGAGATACATTTAATTAGAAAAGATACATTCATATCCACCATCTTTAAATGATCCTATAATATAATTGTTAGAGCTAATGTATATTCACTATGATCTTATCCGTTGCATCATCTAAAATCTCTCCTTGATCTCTATCCAGTGATGATAAGTCACTCAAGTACAAAGCCTTTTATAGCACATTGGTCTGATCAAATGCTTACCTATGTCAAGTTCATTAGTCATAGTCTGTCTATTTAAGCACACATTAAGTCCTTAGAGCTCTCATATTTCTCTCTTATGCACATGATCCAGCTAACCTTCAACCTAAGGTCCATCTCAACCTATCTTTTGGTCTCATATCTAATCTAACAATGTGCATGAATGTATGCCAACTCATCGACAATACCTGTTTTCCTTGCTTACTTGTAAATCTTTGCCTTGTTTTATCATCCCAAGTGTCAAACATTAGTTAAGACTCAATAATGCCTACACAATTATGCTATTAGGACTTAGGGGTCTAACAATTATATTCTTAATTCTAGAAACTAATTTGTATATATGAGTGATGATAATGCATAAATGAATTGATTTGGTATTTTACATATGTATGAATAATGAGGAATCTTCTTTTAGAAATTAAAGGTGTTGAATGGTTTCCTAGGGTAGTGAAAGGAGTTACCATGATTATATTTATGATACCTATTTTGAATGAAGGATTGATGAATGTTTCTTTGAGGTCTAAAAGATTGTGAGTGGGTTTGCATATTATTATATAAGTTATGTTTATTATTTCCTTGGGAGTATTTAACTATGTGAATAGATTGTGATCCATGTAGCAAAACATGATGCTTGCTCTTAGAATAAGTCCTAGTGGATATAGCAGATGCATACATATGATTACATGTGGATACTACTTATTTTTTGAATTATGCAATAATTCTTCACTATGTCAATGTTTTCCTTTAATAAACGTGGTTTTAGAATTGGATTCACTTCCATGGTTGTATTGTATTCTATGCATATCATCAAAAAAAATTTTAAGCTCCTAGCATGCTTTCAATTCTTTATTCCTTTTAATGAATTAGATAATAAATCCTTAAGAACATTAATCTCCTTTTTCAGGGTCTCATTTTCATGCCTTAATACATCTAAGTCATGATTATCATTAATGATCAAATTTTTTGATTCTTTAATGCTATATAATTCAATTTTTATCTTTTCATTCTCATTCATGCATACATCCAACTATTTTTTCAATTTCCTTGAGTTTGGAAGATAATTTCTTCCTTTTCTCACTCTTGATGTCTAAAATTTTGACTAGTTCATTATATATCAAATCAGTATCTGTAGTGCCCCCTTATCGCAGGGCACACACCGGCATGCCCGTAGGCCGTCCCGATACATATCCCACAATAAGGAAGAGCTACAAACAAACGGTCTCTACAATACTCTCATGGCCTCGCAATCATAAAATCACAATATAAAAGTCGCTATATTTTAAAACCAAAATACATTCTCATTTCATATCATCAAGCGGAAATATAGACAAGTCTATCAGTTTTCCCTGGTCTAAATACATTTCTCCAAAAAGGAAATCTGATACAAAATTCTATACTAGGTCATCCCTAAAATCAATCCCAGCTGACCGACCTGTTTGCCATAACTTCTCTTGCCAACGCGCTCACACAGTAGGAAAAGTCTATCTCTGGAGCTAGGAGTCTACTATCTCAGTCCTGAAAAATATTTGCAATGTTGGGTGAGTTTGCGAACTCAGCGAGAAACCATCATCGATGGTTCACTCAACTCATGCATATACAAACAATTCACATAATATTGCATAGTATCACATTCGTTACCAATTCACAATTATAAGGCGTTTCGCCTTTCAAACGATCCACAATTAATCATTCATATATGCAATGCACATGTGACACTTTCCATTTTATTTTGGTGTTGTGACCGTGCGCCTGATCTTTCCCAGTAACGGGAACATTATACGGTGAGCCTGTGACTCTGAGATACGTTGGGCCTGAATGCCCTGATACAGTGAGCCTGTGGCTCTGAATTACATTGGGCCTGAGGCCCTGTTGCATTGAGCTTTAAGCTCTGAATTACGTTGGCTGCTCCGGTCACAACTGTCATTATCTGAACATGCTTTTATGCATGAATGCATATGTCTCAATTTGCATTAAAACCCAAGTAATTGAAATTTTCACACAAATTACACTTCGATATCAAATTCCTGATATTTCGGACACCTATGGTCCGACATCAATCAAATTCATACACATGAACCCTCCATTATCTCCACATGACATAAACACATAATTTTAAAACACAAAGATTGAGGAACCAACTAGGTTAATCACCTGTAACTTCCGAGTTACTGCCTGGAAGTCCCAGCAATGTCCGTGGAATGACGATCCAACGATACATCTAAAACAGTCAAATTATTTCTCATTACTATATGCATAATCAGAAGGATTCACAAATGCACATGCTGGAATGCATGAATGTACAATGCATATTGGCGATTTTCTCGGCACTATACCCCAAATGCACTATCCTTTGCCTCTAAACCAATTTTTTGTTCTATGAGTATCACAACATTTAAACAATATCCTTATCCTCAAGGAAGACCTCAAAACCAAATTACTATTCATTAGTTCAATATTATCCACTGAAGATTCCAAAAGTATGCCATTGTTCATAAGTCTCTAATTTATCCTCCAATATCATAAAACAATCCTTAAGATACAATAAAAACCTATCCTTAACATTCTTTCAATAATTGCGATCCTACTAATTTAAATTCAAACTTTCATTCTTCACCTCAATTGTAGACCTCTCTCTCTAGTTCATAACGAATCAAGAATCACCTCAGTTGGAGGTCTACACCATTACTTATGCCCCAAAACTAAAATACCTCACTTTAGAAAAATAGAGCTCGCTGCGGTGAAAGAGCTCTCACCGCGGCGTCAAAGGGGTCGTTTGCCGCGATGTCCCATGCGCTCGTCGCTGCAAAGATCGACGGGCTCGCCGCGACGTCTCGCCATGCTCGTCACGAGGAGGATTTAACCGCTCGTCGCGGCGAGTACCAATTTACTCGTCGCGGCGAGGCCTCTCTCAGACGTCATGACGTGCGGGCTCCACCGTCTTCTCCAACTAGATTTTTCGCCACTTCTCTCTCTAGAACCAGCAACAACTCACTCTCAACTACTCAATCTTTCATATTAAACACCATAATTGTTTTTCAACAACAATAAAACAACATTAAACCATTTTACTTACCAATCAAGCTCTCAAATCTTCAACTCCCGAAAATCTCCTCCAAGCCCTAACAACCACGGTTCTCTCAATACCCCTCAAATCTTCATCCTCCTTAGGGTTTAAGCTAGACTTTACAAGTGGAGAAGAAGCAAGCAAAAGAGAAGCAAGAATCGTGAAGAAGGGATCGAAAATCACCCACGAGAGGATGAGGAAGCTTGCCCTAGGTGAAGGAGAAATGATTTTACTGTCAAAGGGTTTTCGGTAACTCTTAAGGATAAAAGTCAAAACTTAAGGAAAAAAGGGTCGATTTTAAACCTAGGGCTCATAAGGCATAAGTCCTCAAATTCCAATGGCTCGACATATCAAAATTCCTAAAATCATATATCTAAATTTTCCATTGCCATTGGACAGTTATGACAGTACTATAAAGTCAATCAATCCGTTACTCGGGAAACTTCCGGTCTGGACATTTACTCCCCAATTTCCAGAAAATTTCCTATTAGCCGCTATCAACGGGCAATCACTCTCAGGACATCTAATTCAACTATTCAAATCCAATTATTCCAAAATTTCCCAAAATTTCATAATCAGACATAATTATCTCAAATTCACAATTCATATCATAATCACAATTAAATGTCGAAAAATGCCATGAATGCATGTACATATAAATGCATGTGCAAAATAACTTATTCCTCTAAACTTAGAGGCCAAATGAATGTTCAATAAGTAATATGCAAATATAAAATCCTAACTCATTCCAATTTACCAAGATAACCCTCCCATCGGTGATGGGATGTTACAATTCTCCCCTCCTAATAAAAATTTCATCCCGAAATTTCATACCTAACTGATCGAATAGATGAGGATACTGTCTCCTCATATGCTCCTCAGTCTCCCAAGTCACTTCCTCAGAAGAATGGTTTTCCAAAGGAATTTTACTAGTGGAATTACCCTATTCCTCAATAGCTTGACCCGCGATCCCACAATCTGTACCGGCTCCTCAACATAACTCAGATTACTGGCCACCTCAATCTCCTGGGCCGGAATCACATGTGTCAGGTCTGATCGATACTGTTGGAGCATACTCACATGAAACACATCGTGCAACTGGGACATCTCACTCGGTAATGCCAATCTATAAGCCAATGGTCCTATCCTCTCAACAATCTCATAAGGAACAATGTATCGAGGGCTCAACTTGCCCTTCTTGCTGAATCTCAGAACTCCTCTCCAAGGAGACACTCGAAGGAACACTCGGTCTCCCACACTATGCTCCATCTCTCGCCAATGCTGATCCACATAACTCTTCTGTCTATCTTGAGCCGCCTTAATGCGACTCCGAATTAGTTTCACCTTATCTACAGTATCCTGAATCAGCTTGGGACCCTCAATCATCCTCACACCCTCTTCATCCCAATATAGAGGCGATCGACACTGTCGCCCATACAAAGCCTCATACGGTGCCATCCCGATGCTGCTATGATAATGATTGTTATATACGAATTCAATGAGGGCCAAATACTGGTCCCAAGCTCCTCGAAACTCCAATACACAAGCTCATAACATATCCTCAGTAATCTTAATCGTCCTCTCGCTCTGCCCATCTGTCTGAGGATGAAATGCTGTACTAAAGTTCAATCTAGTACCCATAGCAGTCTGCAGGCTCTTCCAGAACCTCGAAGTAAATCTAGGATCCCTGTCTGAGACTATAGACATTGGGACCCCAGGCAACCTCACTATCTTTGTCACATACTTCTGGGCTAACTGATCGAGAGTATTGTTCTCTCTCACTGGCAAGAAATGGGCCGATTTGGTTAACCAGTCTACTATGACCCAGATAGCATCATGCTGCCTCGGCGTCCTAGGCAACCCCATAATGAAATCCATCGTAATTCACTCCCATTTCCACTCCAGAAGGGGCAACGAATGCAGTTTCCCCACTGGAGCCTGGTGCTCAGCCTTAACCTGCTGGCACGTCAAACATCTGGAAACAAACTCTGCCACTTGCCTCTTCATGCCCGGCCACCAGAAATGCAACTTAAGAGAATTATACATCTTGGTAGAACCAGGATGCATAGCATAGGCGGCCATATGCGCCTCCTACAAAATCTCATGCCTCAGATCATCCACATCGGGCACACACAGTCTCTGACCCATCCATAAAGTCTCATCTCTCAACTTAAACTCAAAAGTCAAATCAGATCTCACTCTCTCTATCAGTCTCACCATAGCGGGATCCTTGTCCTGAACTCGCCTAATCCTGTCATGCAACATCGGCCTAAGCCTCAGAGTGGCAATCAAAGCCCCATCCTGATCCAAATTCATCTTCACATTCAAGGCTCTCAACTGAATCAAGCTAGGCAATCTCCCAATCTGAATATGAGCTGCACTAATATGAGATCTCCTGCTCAAAGCATCTGCCACCACATTGGCCTTCCCTGGATGATACTCAATCGTGCAGTCATAATCCTTAAGTAGCTCTATCCATCTCCTCTGTCTCAGATTCAACTTTCTCTAACTCAACAGATACCTCAAACTCTTGTGATCAGTATAAATCTGGAATGTCTCGCCATATAAATAATGTCTCCAAATCTTCAGGGCAAATACAACTGCAGCTAACCCCAAATCATGCACTGGATAATTCACCTCGTGAGACCTCAACTATCTCGAGACATACGCTATCACTCTACCATGCTGCATCAAAAGACATCCCAGACCCTGATGCGAAGCATCACTGTACACCTCGAATCCTCCAATCCCAGATGGAATACCTAACACTGGTGCAAAAGTCAACCAATGTTTCAGTTCCTCAAAGCTCTTCTGACACTCCTCAGTCCATCTGAACGACACATTCTTCCTCAGAAGTTTTGTCAGAGGGGATGAGATCAGCGAGAACCCCTTGAGAAACCTGCGGTAATAACCGGCCAATCCTAGGAAACTTTGAACCTCAGACACATTTCTAGGGACCTCCCAATGCAACACTGCCTCGACCTTGCGAGGATCCACCTGAATACCCTCACCAGTCACAATGTGCCCCAGAAACACCACCTTATCAAGCCAAAATTCACATTTACTGAATTTGGCATACAACTGTCTCTCTCTCATGATCTGCAAAACAATCCTCAAATGCTCAGCGTGCTCCTGTCTACTCCTCGAATATACCAAAATATCATCAATGAATACTATCACAAACCGATCTAGGTAGGGCTGAAAGACCTTATTCATCAAGGCCATGAAAGCTTCCGGGGCATTAGTCAACCTAAACGGCATCACTAAGAACTCGAAATGCCCATACCTGCTCTTAAAAGAACTCTTAGGCACATCGGCCTCTGCTATCTTCAGCTGATAATAACCAGATCGCAGATCCAACTTAGTAAACACCTGAGCTCCCTACAACTGATCAAACAAATTGTTGGACCCCATTTTCGGAACCCAACATCGGACATGAAAGGGTGGTCCTTAACGCGTGAGGTAAATTATAAATTGAACGAAGAAAGGAAAAACCCTCGGAAGCTCAAAGGGCCCACAGTGAACAACTTGAAACTTGATTTCATTAGATTAAATCAACCCATCCCAACTCTCACCAACATGCACTCAAGAAAACTCTAACTGATTTAATAAGGAAGATTTGGACCGAACACCTCCATAATTCATTAATATCCAAAAGATAAGTTTTACCAAGTCTTAATAACATTGCAAACCAAATTACAACTGTTGAGTTCAAGAGCCAAAAATACAAAATACCCTTGAACCAATAATATTTGAAATGTAACTAAAGCCTTGACTTCCAAAAGTACAACTTGAAATTACATAAAAAAAATAAATCGGAGTGATGCCATAAACCTTGACTGACTCAGTCTCTTGCTCGTCACCTGAATGGGGAGAGTAAAGGGGGTGAGCTATAAAGCTCGTGGGAACACATTTATAACATAGAAATAAGCAAAACTATTTAAGATAACTCATGGCCGTGATATACTTTGAAATCATAGTAATTGAGCATGTAAAAGTTATTATCTTGAAATGCTTGATTTTTGAACAATGCATGAGTAGAGTTCACAACATATATGCATGAAACATAACAACAGATCATAAGCACATAACATAACATAATGGTTTGGGTTAGCCCTGGTTCATGACGCACTACACAGTTTCATCGAAATGGTCCTGTGTAGTCGTAGTTTCTTGAGGGAGTCCTTATGGGGAGCTCCGTGCCACTTGTGGGCAGGCGGGAGAAGCCTTTTCATGGTCAACGTGCACGTGACGGTTCTTGAGGGACATACCACAAACCCACATAACATGCATGATTCAAATTCTTGTAAACTTGATTGCCAAACTGGCACTTGTTTAGAAACTTGCCTTTCATATTTTTCAGAAATCTTGATTTCATGTGCATGTATTCTTGAAAGGAGAAAACCCCTTTTTGAAACCTTTTCAAAAATCATGAATGCAAATCATGTAGCAACATACAATCATTTCACAATAGCAATTAAAGCAAACATTGATGATGCAATTTTAAATCATTCTATCTTTCTTGATATGAACAAAACAATGAGTGACTTACTTACTCTATTATAAATATGAACCCACCTTGAATTCCTTGCTTATACTTGCCTAGGAATGAGTTTCCTCTTGATCCTCTTTCTCCTCTTGCCTCACTTGATTTCCTTAACCAAATAACTAAGATTCCAATCAATTTGGTGTAGAAATCGGAAAGTCATACTTTAACAATTCGAACTATAACTAAAGATGAAACTCAAATTCTATGCTTAACTTCCATCCAGATTCAGAACTTCATTTCTTCACAAAACTTGTATTCCTATGTCTCTAGTTTACAACGCATAAAAAATCACCTCATTTGGACATCTACATCAAAAGTTATGCCCAAAATACCAAATTCATCTTTGCCGGAAACTGGGGGCTCGCCACGGCGAAGGCCACGCTCGTCGCGACGAACGACCCGAGCTCGCCGCCACGAAGACCACGCTCGTCGTGACGAACAGCCCGCTACTCGTCGTGATGAACATAATTTCCTATGTCGCGACGAACACAGACTCGCACGTCGCGACGAACACAATTTCGAACGTCGCGATGCGCGGGCTTAGAGAACGTCTCCGAACCCGATTCTCTAGCATTTTCCCACTTCAGTCCTTCCCTTAAGCACATGCAACACATCTAAACCTTGATTCATGTCTTAAACTTCAGTTCTAGACTCATTCTAACCCAAAATCAAGCATAAACACAACATAATCATCAACCCAAAGAAAATTTCCGAAAACCCCTAAACTTTCAGTTCTAACCCAACTAAGCAAATCTAGGATTTCATTCAACCCAAAACAAGAAGAAAACAACTCATACTTACTTGTTGAAGCTTCAAATCCTTCGAAAATCCTCTAAACCTAGCTTTTCTCTTTTTCTCTTCTTCTTCCTCTCTTCCCACGACTCCCTCTTCTCCTTTTCTTTCTTTCCCTTCTTTCTTTATTTCTAATTCCTTCCACCTAAGCCCTAAATGAAGATACAAGGACTAAAATGCCCTTCCATGCAAACCCTTAATCCCTTCATCTCAAGTGAACTTCCTAATATGCCCTTTTATATTTTTACTCTTTCATAACCTCTTTTTCCAAACCAAACTCAAATTAATCTTAATTTTCCACTAACGTATTCCAATTAAATCAAACTATGCATTAAATCATACAATCGACATAATTCATACTTAATAACATCAAGAAAAACGAATTTGGGGCCCAACATTTCTCCCCCTCTAAAAAGAAATTTCGTCCTTGAAATTATTACCTGAGTCATCGAAAAGACGCGGATACTGCTCCTTCATGACGTCCAATGGCTCCCACGTGACCTCTTCCACCAAATGGTTCCTCCACAAGACTTTAACTAGCTGAACTGTCTTGTTCCTGAGGACCTTTTCCTTGGTGTCCAAATTCTCCACTGGGATTTCCTCATAACTCAGATCATCTCTCAATTGAACCTCAGTAGCCTGAATGATATGACAAGGATATGATCTATACCTCCTCAGCATGGAAACATGAAAAACATCATGGATCTGAGACAATTCCAGGGGCAACGCCAATCTGTAGGCTAGTGGTCCAATCCTCTCAAGAATTTCATAAGGACCCACATATCTTAGACTCAATTTGCCTTTCTTGCCAAACCTCACTACTCCTTTCCAAGGAGACGTCTTAAGGAATACTTTCTCACCGAATTCATACTCCATCTCCTTCCGACGAGCATCAGTGTAGCTCTTCATCCTATCCTGAGCTGCCTTAAGCCGTTGCTTAACCAGATTCACTTTATCCACTGTCATCTGAATCAATTCTGTTCCTACCAGTTTCCTCTCTCCTTCTTCGTCCCAACATATCGGAGTTCTACACCTCCTTCCATACAATGCCTCATGTGGAGCCATCTGAATGCTTGAATGGTACGAATTATTATAAGCAAATTTGACCAATGGAAAATGCTCATCCCAAGCTCCTTTGAAATCCATAACACATGCCCTGAGCATTCCCTCAAGTGTCCAAATGGTCCTCTCAGATTGACCATCCGTTTGAAGGTGAAAAATCGTGCTAAAATTCAGCTTAGTCCCTAAAGCTTCCTGCAAGCTTCCTTAGAATCTCGAAGTAAACCGAGGATCCCTGTCAGAAACTATAAAATCTGGAATCCCATGCAATCTCACTATCTCATCGATGTACTTCTTTGCTAGCACATGCAAAGAATCAGTCTGCTTGATTGCCAGAAAATGAGCTGACTTCGTCAACCTATCCACAATAACCCATATGGCATCATGCTTCCTACTAGTCTTGGGCAAACCTATCAGGAAATCCATGGTCACTCTTTGCCACTTCCACTCAGGAATGGACAATGGCCTTAACTTTCCTGAAGGTGCCTGATGTTCAGCCTTGACTTGCTGACACATGAGACACTTACTTACATACTCTGCTACATCCCTCTTCATGCCCTTCCACCAGAAATGCTCTCTCAAATCTCTGTACATCCTGGTGCTACCTGGGTGTATGACATAAGGCGCATTATGTGCCTCATCTCATCCTTCACCTCCTTGCTATTTAGAATGCAGAGCCTGCTCCCCACTGTCATGAGTCCATCATCCCTCACTACGACTTCAGAAATCTTACCATTCTGAATTTCCTCCCGAAGCTTGCTCAAATCTGCATCCTGTGCCTGTAACTCCCTAAATTTCTCCCTGAGTATCGGCCTCACTCGGAAGTTAGCTAGAAGGCAATTTGGTTCCTCCTGCTTCAAGCTTATCTTAAGCTTGGCCATCTCTTCCAATAAAGGAAGATAAACTGTCTAAATATGGGCAATAGAAGACTTCCTGCTCAAGGCATCTGCTACGACATTTGCCTTGCCTGGGTGATACTCAATCAGCAAGTCATAATCCTTAAGCAACTCAATCCACTTCTCTGCCTCAAATTCAGTTCCTTCTAGCTTAGCAAGTACTTGAGACTCTTATGATCAGTAAAGATCCTCGTCTGAACCCCATATAGATAATGCCTCCAAATTTTCAATGCAAAGATCACTGCTGCTAATTCTAAATCATGAGTCGGATAATTCAACTCATATGGCTTCAGTTGCCTTGAAACATAAGCTATCACCCTGTCTCCCTGCATCAAAACATAACCAATACCCTTCCTCGACACATCACTATACACGGTATAACCCTCATCACCAGAAGGCAGAATCAAAACTGGAGCACTTGTCAATCTGAGCTTGAGCTCCTCAAAGCTCTTCTGGCATTCATCAGTCCAGATAAACTTCTGATTCTTCCTCAATAGCTTAGTCATCTGAGCAGCTATCATGGAGAATCCTTCTACAAACCTCTGTAGTAACTCGCTGGACCCGTAAAACTCCTCACCTCATCCTTTGTCTTGGCGCATGCCATTCACCGCTCGACTTTCCTCGATCAACATGGACACTCAGAATATCCTGCTATCAAGTAACGGGTATATTTGTAAATTGATCGGTCAGGTTAAAGTACGGATAAATGTGAATTCTTCTGCATTATAGTTTCTATAGTCATCGGTAAATGATTATTGATGGCATAAGTATATGAATATGCGTACATGTATGACATTTCCCGATTGAATTGTGGAAATTGGAAATTTGTGCGAAAAGTGTATAAATGAGTTTTGTATATGAATTGGAATGAGAAAAATTGAATTTAGAGAACTGGATTATGAGATTGGAGTGTAGGAATATGCAATTCCTAATTTTGTGAATTTATGGAAATTTTTTTGGAATTTTTAAAGAATCGAGTCCGGACCGAAAAAATGGTATAGTGACTGATAAACCGGATTCCGGGTCCATGATTGATTGACAATTGATATGAGGCAAGTTGAATTATGACTTTAGGATTTATTATTAATTGTTATTGCGTATTAGGAGAAATTAGAATCAGAAATTAGATTGAGGTTGTTCGATCTGGACTGGTGGCAATTAATTGCCAAACAAGTCTTAAGGTATTCAGTATATATATATAACTTAAGCCTTTGAAATTTGACTCGATGCTTGTTTCGTTTATGGAGAAAATTGCTTGGTTCTTCTTCTTCCCTTGCGTGGATTTCTTGGTGTTTGGAAGAGTTTCAAAGCTTGATCAAGTAAGTTCTTGTTTATTTATGTGTTTAATCTTCTGATTCAAGCAGAAATTTAGTGATTAATTGTTTGAGGATTAAGGTGTTTCGGACGATATAGGTTTTAGGGTTGAGATTTGGGGATATTGATTGTTTGATGAAATAGAAGTTAGAGATTGGTTGTATATCATGTATGGAATTATTTAGAGTGATTGGTAAGGAGAAAACTTGAATTTGATGATTTTATCCGTCGAAAATCTGGAAAATTTTGGTTTTCTGGCGGATCTGATCGATCATACGCCTGAAAGTGACGAGGGCGAGGCTTGCGACAATGACAATGAACGAGCGTGTAAGCGAAGGTCTTGAAAAGCGAAGAAGTATGAACTTGCTTCTTCGCGCCTCGCCGTAGGGAAAGGATGCCATGGCGAGGATGCTTGTCTTCCGCATATGTGTTGCTTGGTTTTAAGAATTTTTAAGGTTATTCTAGTTATGAATTGGGAGTGATTAAGTGATCTTAATTTTTGGGGCTACGAGTATAAATTTAGAAGAATGTGATTTTGGAGATTTAGTTCAATAATTCTCGAAATCGGACGACATTTGAATAGTGAATTTGATTCCGATTCATCGATAAGTCCTATGTCTTTGATTTTGACTTTGGAGGATATGGAACTTAGCCAATTGAATTATGGTATTAGAAATTGTTATGAACTAAAGCAAAAGAGCAGAATTGAGATAATTCTGGATTTTGGTCGGAAATGTCATAACGTGCATAGTACAACATTCAATTGAAATATCAACATTCTGATTATTGAAATTGGTTCAATTAGTGATATGTGAATATTCTGATTTGATAGAGGATCGACGAATTAGTGATATATGAATATTCTGATTTGATAGAGGCTCGAGTGAAGCGTCGATCATCAGACACAGTTGAGACTTCCCGGCAGTAGCGCGGAAGTTTAGAGGTGAGTAACCTAGTTGGTTTCTCAACCTATATGTGTTACATTTTGTGTATATATGCCATGTGGAGATACGGATGGATATGTGTGATCAGTTGATTGATTTGAACCATGGGTGTTGAAATATTGAATTGAGATATGGAAGTGCAAAATGTGAATAAATGTGCATAAATGCAATAGTGAATCGAATTGTAAAAGTGTTAGTGAAATAAATGAGATATGACAAAGTGAAATGTGAATGACATATGCACTCATGCATAATTAAATGATCGATAATGATAGTTGTTGACCCGACACGCCATCAGTATATTTGAGGGCCTTGCGGTAAAACCCAAGAACACACGCCGAAAGAAACTCGCAAACACCTACGGGTGGGGTGTGGGGTCCTATTATGTGAAAGGGATTAGTGCATACCAGTGGGCTCTCCTATCCCTAATGTGAGTGGGCGTAGTGCATACCCAGAGGGCCTCCTACTTGCCAAAATGTGATTACCGATTTACGATTGCGCCGGTCACAACAATGAAATGAAATCGAAAGTGTCACATGCATCTGCATATGTAAATGATCTAAAGTGAACTGTGTGAAAGTGAAATTGAATGCATGTGAATATATGAAAGTGTGAATATGTGATTCAGTGTGTATATGAATTGTGAATGCATGAGTTGGGTGAACCATCGATGATGGTTTCTCATTGAGTTCACAAACTCACCCAACATTGCATCTATTTTTCAGGAACTGAAGAGTACCCCATTAGACTAACGGGAGTATGATCGTTGCTAGCAAGGCAGAGTAGCGGGTCGGGATCAGTGTCGTCACATCTGCATGAGTACAGTGTCTTGTTTGGTGGGCCCTAGCTTGATAAATGTAAAAGTGTATTGAGATTTTGATTACTGAATAGTGTTCAGAAATGGCATCGAGCCCAGTTGGGTCATGCCTTTCTGCTTATGTACTGATTGAGCACTGTTGAGTGCTAATTAATAACTGAAAGTGTTTTGTATCTGAAAAATGTTTTTGTGATATGTCGGGCCCAAAGTGTGTTTTGATTTCCGCGCGTTAAAACGTTTTTGGAAGAAAAATTTCATAGCGAGTTTTAAATTGTGATTGACTGCTTTAGCATGCCACCCTCGCGGGTCACGGGCTCGGATGTCACTGTAGATGTCGGGTTCGGGTCTCGCGGGAGTTGGGGTGCTACAACACCATCCTGCGAAATCATATGACCAAGGAAGGTCACCTCATGAAGCCAAAACTCACACTTGCTGAACTTAGCATAAAGCTCTCTCTCCCTGAGGGTCTGCAACACAATCCTGAGATGCTCCTCATGTTCTTCTTCACTCTTGGAATACACCAGAATGTCATCTATAAACACTATGACAAACTGATCCAGATACTCCTTGAAGACCCTATTCATAAGATCTATAAAAGCAGCTGGAGCATTGGTCAAACCAAATGGCATGACTAAAAACTCATAATGTCCATACCGAGTCCGGAAGGCTGTCTTGCTTACATCAGAATCCTTGATTCTGAGCTGATGATAGCCTGACCTGAGATCAATCTTGGAGAAGACCCTTGCTCCCTGCAGCTGGTCAAACAGATCATCTATCCGTAGCAAAGGATACTTGTTCTTAATTGTTACCTTGTTGAGTCTCCGGTAGTCAATACACATCCGCCATGTTCCATCCTTCTTATTGACAAACAGAACCGGTGCTCCCCAAGGTGACAAACTCAGCCTGACGTACCCCTTCTCTAACAGTTCCTCTAACTGTTCTTTAAGCTCTCTCAACTCAGCTGGAGCCATCCTATAAGGCGGTATTGAAATTGGTGCGGTTCTGAGAATCAAGTCAATGGCAAACTCGATTTCCCTCACCGGCGGCAAACCTGGTAATTACTATGGGAACACATCTGGAAACTCCCTCACAATCGAAAAATCCCCTAACTTCCCTTCATTCATATCGGCATCCACAACATGTGCCAAGAAGGCTTCATACCCCTGGCCCATCATTCTTTCAGCTAGCAGAGCCAAAATTAGTCTTGGCGATGGTGTTTTCCTATCCCCCTTGAAAATCACCTTCTCAACATTGCCCAGATCAAATTCCACCTCTTTCCGACCACAATCCAGCTTTGCCAGATATTTCTCCATAGTATCCATCCCCAGAATAATGTCTAACCCTCTTAGGTCTAGAGGTAGTAAAACCACTACCAAATTAGCACCGTCAATGAAGAGTTCACAACCCTCAAATACTTGAATGATCACTACATTCCTCCCTAAAGGAGTACTAACAATCAAAGGCTTATCCAAAGGCACTGAATTCACACCAGGAAATGCTATACTTGCAAAAACAAAAGAATGCGTGGAACCAGAATCAATTAAAACAAATACTGTTGAATCAAGTAACTGAGCCATACCCGTGACAACCTCAGGTGCAGCTGCAGCTTCCTCCCTAGTCATGGCGAACACCCTTGCCTGAGCCTGACCCCTTAGCCTTCCTGGAGGAATAGCCTTCCTAGCAGTCCCAGAGCTGCCTACCTCAGTAACTGGCCTGGTTCCCATTGTTTCTGCAAGCATTGGGGCTTGAAACTGCGACCTCTCCTGTCTCGGTACCTGCGGACAATCCTTGACCATATGCCCCTTCTCTCCACATCTAAAACAGACTCCAAGTAACTTGAGGCACACTCTTTGGTGGTGTTTCCCATAATGGTCACATAGGGGATTGGTGAACCAGCTCTTTCCTGCTCTTCCAGTACCTCCCACATTAGAAGTTTGCCCTGACACTGTCTTTACCTGCTTATTCCTGGTAGAGCCGCTGCTACCCACTTCACTCTGAGTGTGAAAGCTCCTTGTGCTCCTCTCAAGCATCGGTGCACTTGATCCCTTCTTAAAAGACTGGTCCCTGTTCCTCCTTTTCCTGCTTACTTCATTTCTTATGTTCTCCAGTTTTTCAGCCTGGAGTGCAGCATCCACCAATTGCTGGTAGTCACAGAAATTGTGGATCAAGAATTTCTCCCTGATCCCCAAGTGAAGACCTCCTTCAAACTTATGACATTTGTCTTCCTCTGTTGCCACGATGTTGGCTGCATAACGAGAAAGCTGTGTGAACTTCAGCTCATACTCACTCACACTCATGTCCCTCTGAGTGAGGTTCAGAAACTCCCTGGCCTTCTCTTGCACATAAACTCTAGAGAGATACTTCTTTCTGAACACTTCCACAAAGTCTCTCCATGTCAGCACCGGTGGCATAACTCGATCGTGGGGCATCGATTCCCACCAATGATGCAAGGCCTCTCCGTAATAAATTGACCGTGATATTCTAACTTCTCTTCATCTGTGCATTTCATTTGAACTAGAACCCTCTCGGTCCTCTTCAACCAAGCTTCAGTCTCTTTTGGATTAGTCGTCCCATTGAAATCCACATCCCCAAACTTACGGAGCTTGTCATACTGCCCACTCCTGTCTACTGGAGCTGGCATCAGGACATGAGATCTCTGACCCATGGCATACGTGAAAGCCTGAGCAAAGGATTGAAAGAAACTCGGATCCATGGGATTCATTTGAGGTATAGGAGGAGGCGGAGGAGACATTTCTTGTTGCAAACTAGGTGCCTCAGAATCGAGCGTATCGAATCCCAAAGATCTCGCTGAATATGGGATTCATCCGTACTCCCTTGACGAGAATGAGACCGAGTCATAGCTCCTCGAGTTCTCTTTTGAGGTGGCATTTTCACTCCTTCAACGTGCACGTGACGGTTCCTGAGGGACATACCACAAACCCACATAACATGCATGATTCAAATTCTTATAAACTTGATTGCCAAACTGGCACTTGTTTAGAAACTTGCCTTTCATATTTTTCAAAAATCATGATTTCATGTGCATGTATTCTTGAAAGGAGAAAACCCCTTTTTGAAACCTTTTCAAAAATCATGAATGCAAATCATGTAGCAACATACAATCATTTCATAATAGCAATTAAAGCAAACATTGATGATGCAATTTTAAATCATTCTATCTTTCTTGATATGAACAAAACAATGAGTGACTTATTTACTCTATTATAAATATGAACCCACCTTGAATTCCTTGCTTATACTTGCCTAGGAATGAGTTTCCTCTTGATCCTCTTGCTCCTCTTGGCTCCCTTGATTTCCTTAACCAAATAACCAAGATTCCAATCAATTTGGTGTAGAAATCGGAAAGTCATACTTTAACAATTCGAACTACAACTAAAGCTGAAACAAAAATTATATGCTTAAACTCCATCCAAACTTTCATATCCTTGAAGACTTATTCAGAACTTCATTTCTTCAAAAAACTTGTAGTCCTATGGCTCTAGTTTACAACGCATCAAAAATCACCTCATTTGGACTGCTGCATCAAAAGTTATGCCCAAAATACCAAATTCATCTTTGCTAGAAATCGGGGGGCTCGCAACAAGGCCACGCACGTCAGGATTTAACGGCCCGAGTTTCGCCATGGAAGGCCACGCTCGTCACGAAAAACATAATTTCCTACGTCGCGACGAACACAGACTCGCACGTCGCGGCGAACACAATTTCGCACGTCGCGACGTGCGAGCCTAGAGAACGTCTCCGAACCCGATTCTCCAGCATTTTCCCACTTCAATCCTTCCCTTAAGCACATGCAACACATCTAAACCTTGATTCATGTCTTAAACTTCAGTTCTAGACTCATTCTAACCCAAAATCAAGCATAAACACAACATAATCATCAACCCAAAGAAAATTTCCGAAAACCCCTAAACTTTCGGTTCTAACCCAACCAAGCAAATCTAGGATTTCATTCAACCCAAAACAAGAAGAAAACAACTCATACTTACTTGTTGAAGCTTCAAATCCTTCAAAAATCCTCTAAACCTAGCTTTTCTCTTTTTCTCTTCTTCTTCCTCTCTTCCCACGACTCCCTCTTCTCCTTTTCTTTCTTTCCCTTCTTTCTTTCTTTCTAATTCCTTCCACCTAAGCCCTAAATGAAGATACAAGGACTAAAATGCCCTTCCATGCAAACCCTTAATCCCTTCATCTCAAGTGAACTTCCTAATATGCCCTTTTATATTTTTACTCTTTCATAACCTCTTTTTCCAAACCAAACTCAAATTAATCTTAATTTTCCACTAACATATTCTAATTAAATCAAACTATGCATTAAATCATACAATCGACATAATTCATACTTAATAACATCAAGAAAATCAAATTTGGGGCCCAATACAAATCATCAATCGTAGGCAGTGGATACTTATTCTTTACTGTCACCCGATTCAACTGCCTATAGTCGATGCACTCAAAGTCCCATCTTTCTTCTTCACAAACAGTACTGGTGCTCCCCACGGTGAAACACTGGGCCTGATAAACCCCTTATCCAGAAGCTCTTGCAATTGAGCCTTAAGCTCCCTCAGTTCTACCGGTGCCATCCTATATGGAGGTATGGATATAGGAGCGGTACCTGGAACGAGGTCAATCGAGAACTCCGACTCCCGATCCGGCGGTAAACCCGGTAACTCATCGGGAAATACATCTAGAAATTCCTTGATCACGGGAATATCCTGCAACCTCTGCTCAACTCTGGAATCAATAACGTGGGCCAGATAGGCCTCACAACCTCCCTGCATCAACCTCAAGGCACTAATAAACGAATCATCCTACTGGCATCGCCGATCGATTCTCCGAACACCGCTTCAGTGACCAGAGACTCTAAACGACCTCCTTGGTATAATACCATCCATAAATTTCTATGAGCAAGAAGTCACCCATCCCCAAAATCACATCTATCTCCCTCAGAGGCAATACTATAAGATCTGCACTCATAACTGCTCGATCAATTTGAATCGAACACCCTTTGCAAATCTCTCCCAAAACAGTTGTACTACCTAGAGGTGTACTCACCTCGAGCCCATACTGTAACCTCTCTTTATCCCCATGCAGTCTACATGCCAAATGCGGTGCAACAAAAGAATGCGTGGATCCAGGATCCAGGATCCAGGATCCAGCAATGCATATGCCTCAAAACCATAAATCAGAAGCATACCCGCAGCAACATCTGGGGAATCCGGAGCCTCCTGTCGAGTCATAGCATAAACTCTAGCCTGGGATTGCTGAGGGCTGCTCTGTCCCTCTGTCCTCACAACTGACCCCTCAGCTCTACCACGGCCTTTGCCTCGGCCTCTCAGTCCAGATCCACCACCACGGCTCTGCTGCACAGTGGTGTTACTACCTGATCGTCCAGTCATAGCAGACTGAGCTCCTAATGTAGCAGGGCAATCCCGAATCTGATGGTCCATGGAGCCACAGCTCAAACAGGCTCCAGTTAATCTCCAACACTCCCCCCGATGCCTCTTATCACAATGTTCGCACACTGGAGGAATCTGCCCTGAACCTCTTCCATTGTCACTGCTAGTCTGCAAAAATCTCCCCCTCTGACCAAATCTAGACTGCCGAGATCCTCCTGAAGACCTGAAGGCCCTGCTCTGGCACCGGCTAAAACTCCTTCCAGAGTTGCCCTGACTATCACTCAACCACTTACCCCTAGATCCCTGACCAGTCTCAGCCTGACTCTGCCTCAGGAGTTGCTCAACCCGTACTGCAGCAGCTCTCAACTCTACAAACGTGCCTATATCAGATCGGGCTAACCTGGTACGGATCTCCAGATTAAGCCCACCCTCAAATCTCCGGCACCTATCAGCCTCAGTAGCAATCAAAACAGTTGCATATCCCATGAGCTCATTGAACTTAATCTCATATTCTACCACTGTCATCACACCCTGCCTCAACTCTAGAAACTCCTGCATCTTCATCTCCAAATAAACCTTGGGCATATAATTGTCTCTAAATGCCCTCAAAAAATCCTCCCATAATAATAAGCAAGGCCTGGTGGTACTGCCCAGGACAGTCTTCCACCATTGATAAGCTGGGCCCTACAGGAGAGATACTGCATAGTCAAATCTCTCCTCTCGATCGAATCCATCCGGTCAAGACTCGCCACCCCTCTCCACCATCCTCGGCCTCAGCAGGTCTCAGGCTGCCATAAAGTTCATGACCTTCGCCATGCAGCCTATCATACCTCCTCTCCCGTCTTGCAGGAACCTTAGGACGCAGAATGAGGCATAGAGGACTCCCTACTAACTCCTACTGATCCTTGGTCAGCTGGTTGATCTACCTGATCCCCAAGAACGGATGACCTATAACAAACAAGAATTTTTGATCAATTTATGCTTTTCTCACTGAAATTCAAGCCTAATTATGCACTATTACCAACAGATGCCAAACCATGCTCTGATACCACCTAAATGTAGCGCCCCCTTACTGCAGGGCACGCACCGGCACGCCCGTAGGCCGTCCCGATACATATCCCACAATAAGGAAGAGCTACGAACAAATGGTCTCTACAATACTCTCATGGCATCGCAATCATAAAATCACAATATAAAAGTCGCTATATTTTAAAACCAAAATACATTCTCATTTCATATCATCAAGCGGAAATATAGACAAGTCTATCAGTTTTCCCTGGTCTAAATACATTACTCTAAAAACGAAATCTGATACAAAAGTCTATACTAGGTCATCCCCAAAATCAATCCCAGCTGACCAACCTGTGTGCCATAACTTCTCTTGCTAACGAGCTCACACGGTAGGAAAAGTCTATCTCTGGAGCTAGGAGTCTACTATCTCAGTCCTGAAATTGCAATGTTGGGTGAGTTTGCGAACTCAGCGAGAAACCATCATCGATGGTTCACTCAACTCATGCATATACAAACAATTCACAGAATATTGCATAGTATCACATTCGTTACCAATTCACAATTATAAGGTGTTTCGCCTTTCAAACGACCCACAATTAATCATTCATATATGCAATGCACATGTGACACTTTCCATTTTATTTCGGTGTTGTGACCGTGCGCCTGATCTGTCCCAGTAACGATCACATTATACAGTGAGCCTGTGGCTCGGAGATACGTTGGGCCTGAATGCCCTGATACAGTGAGCCTATGGCTCTGAATTACGTTGGGCCTGAGGCCCTGTTGCGTTGAGTTTTAAGCTCAATTACGCTATTGCTCCAAATCTGGCCGTTATCTCGAATATGCCTTTATGCATGAATGCATATGTCTCAATTTGCATTAAAACCCAAGTAATTGAAATTTTCACAAAAATTACACTTCGATATCAAATTCCTGATATTTCGGACACCTATGGTCCGACATCAATCAAATTCATACACATGAACCCTCCATTATCTCCACATGGCATAAACACATAATTTTAAAACATACAAAGATTGAGGAACCAACTAGGTTACTCACCTGTAACTTCCGAGCTACTGTCTGAAAGTCTCAGCAATGTCCGTGGAATGACAATCCAACGGTACCTCTAAAACAGTCAAATTATTTCTCATTACTATAAGCACAATCAGAAGTATTCACAAATGAACATGCTAGAATGCAGGAATGTACAATGCATATTGGCGATTTTCCCGGCACTATACCCCAAATGCACTATCCTTTGCCTTTAAACCAATTTTTCGTTCTATGAGTATCACTGTAGCGCCCCCTTACTATAGGGTATGCACCGGGACGCCCGTAGGTCATTCCGATACATAACCCACGATGAGGGTGCACTACGAACGATCATTTCTATATTCCACATGGAATCAATATAATAGACTGTAATATCAAATTCACTAAATTTTAAAATCTTAAGATTTCATTTCACTTCTTAAAAACCAAACTGTACAAGTCTATCAGCTTCCACAGTCTATACATATATTCTCAAAAGGAACTGAGACAAAAAAACCTAAACTAGGTCATCCTCAAAATCAATCCCAGCTGAACGACCTGTGTGCCATAGCTTCTCTTGCCAACGCTCACACGGTAGGAAAAAGTCTCGCTAACTGGAGCTAGGAGTCTACTAACTCTGTCCTGAAAAAAAATAGATGCAATGTTGGGTGAGTTTGCGAACTCAGCGAGAAACCATCATCGATGGTCCACCCAACTCATGCATATATAAACAGTTCACAGAATATCACATAATACCATGTTCAGAAATATCACATGCATTCTATTTCACAAATATAAGGCCTTTCACACAATTCACAATTTATCATTCATATGTACATGCACATGTGACACTTTTCATTTTATTACGTTGTTGTGACCGTGCGCCTGAGCTCATTAACGTTGAGCCAGTGGCTCTGAATAACATTGGGCTTGAAGCCCTGATACGTTGAGCCTGTGGCTCTGAAATTCTTAGGCACGAGGCCCTATTGCGTTGAGCTTAAAGCTCTGAAATACGGTGGCTGCACCGGTCACAACTGCCATTATCTGATCATGCTTTATGCATGAATGCACATGCCTCAATTTACAATAATTGTGTCACAACCTAACACCCTATATCCAATTTCGCATTAAACCAAATAATTTCAATTAATGCGCAGATAACACTTCTATATCACATTCCAAATATTTCAGACACCTATGGTCCGAAATCAATCAAAAGCAAACACATAGAATCATCCTTTTATCCCCACATGGCATAAGTGCATAAAGTTAAACACATCAAGGTTGAGAAACCAACTAGGTTACTCACCTCTAACTTCCGAGCTACTGCCGAGAAGTCTCACCTACGTCAGAAGATCGACGCTCCACTTGCGCCTCTAAAACAATCAGAATAATCAAACATTACTAATTGCACAATTTCTAATATTCAATAATGCACATGCAGCGAATGAATTATGTACTGTATATGTTTATGACATTCCCGATCCTATTTCCGAATCTTCCCATTTCAACTCTTTCACTCTAATTCATAACAATTCCTAATACCATAATTCAATTTATTAAGTTCCGAACTCTCTAAAGTCAAAATTCCAAGACATAGGAACTACCCTTAAATCAAAATCAAATTCACTATTCAATCGTTATTCGATTTCGAAAACTTTCGAAATTAATTCGAAGTTTCTATTCTTATAAATTCACAATTCCTAGTCTCTAATTCACAATTAATCCATAACCAAATCATAAGAAATTTAACCCTAAAAAATCAACACTTAAACGAAACAATTCAATTTCAGAAAAAGGGGCGTCCTCGCCGCGGTGAGACCCCTGGCCTTCGACGCGGCGCGGGCTTTTTCTCTCCATGGCGTGTTCGCTACTTTCGTCGTGACATGCGTTTTATTGTCATGACGTATGATCCGCTTCGTCGCTGACGCATGGAAGGAAAAATGCTCACCACAAGGCGATGAACACTTCGCGACGTGCAAACCCATAAACACGCCTGAAACCCAGATTTCTCAGATCTGCTGATTTCTAATCCATCCAATTCAATTCAAAACACTCCCAAACAGCTTAAAACACTAAACGCAACTCTTTTCTAACCTCAATTCCATCAAAATTCATTTATCCCTCAAAGACCCAAATCAAAATCAAGAAAATTCTCAAATCCCTATCATCCGAAACTCATAAATTTCTCAACAATCAATAACTCAAATCAATGATCAAATCAAACTATCTAGAACATAAAGGAGTCAAAACTTACTTGATTCAAGCCTGCAACCCTTCAAAGATTTCCAAGAAACCCCACTCACCAAGCTAAAGCATACCCACGGTTTTCTCCCATTTCTCCAACAAAATTCATCTTCTCCAATAACAAGCTTAAAGGATAGACTTTAGGTGATGAAGAAAGCAGTTAAGCAAGAAAAATGGAAGCAAAGGGTAAGGATGGTGATCCACGAAGAAGAAGAGAAGAAGAAATGCAAAAGGGGAAATAGAGTTTTCTTTCAAAAGGAGGAGAGGATCGTGGGAAGCAAATTTCAAAGGGTTAGGGTTAAATACTAGGGATTTAAAACTAAGGGCATATTTGGCAATTTAATTGCCACATGTCCAATCCTTAGGGTCTAAAAATCCAATTCTTATTCTAATTCCTCCCAATTTCGCAATGACTATTAATAATAAATCCTAAAATCATAACTCTAATTATCTCATGCCAAATTGTTAATCCATTTCAGAACCGGAATCCAATTTATCAGTCATTAGATCATTTTTTGGTCCGGATCCATTTCTCTAAAAATTACAGAAAATTCCTATAAATCCTCAGAAATAGGAAATATATGATCCTACACTCCAATTTTAATTTTCAAATTCCTAGAATTCAATTTCACTCCAATTCTATATTCAAAACTTATTCTATACAATTATCACCCAATTTTCCAATTTACACTATCATACTGGGAATATGTCATACATGTACATACATACATATTTGGTGCAATAATAATCATTTATCAATAATTAAAGAGGCTAAATGCATGTGCAAATTCAAATTATACATGCACCTAATCCTAATCCATCCAATTACCAATATTCCTTCATATTGGTAACGGATGTTCAAATTCTCCTCCTAAAAAAAATTTCGTCCCGAAATTTCTTGCCTGACTGATTGAACAAGTGAGGATACTGCCTCCTCATGTGCTCCTCAGTCTCCCAAATCGCCTCCTCAGCTGAGTGGTTCTTCCAAAGGACCTTCACTAATGGAATCACCCTGCTCCTCAACTGCTTAATCCGAGACCCCACAATCTGAATCGGCTCCTCAACATAACTCAAATTACTGGCCACCTCAATCTCCTAAGCCGGGATCACATGAGTCGGGTCTGAACGATATCTTCGGAGCATGCTCACATGAAAAACGTCATGCAACTGAGACATCTCACTCAGCAATGCCAATCTATAAGCCAAAGGTCCTATCCTCTCTAGGATCTCATAAGGACCAATATACCGAGGACTCAACTTGCCTTTCCGGCCAAATCACAAAACTCCATTCCACGGAGACACTCAGAGGAACACTCTAACTCCCACAGCAAACACCATCTCTCTCCGATGCTGATCCACATAACTCTTCTGTCTATCCTGAGCCGCCTTAATGCGACTTCGAATCAGCTGTACCTTATCCACAGTGTCCCGAATTAGCTCGGGACCTTCAAGCATCCTCATACCCTCTTCATCCCAATAAAGAGGTGATCTACAATGACGCCCATACAACGCCTCATACGGTGCCATCCCAATACTACTCTGGTACTGATTATTATAGGCAAACTCAACCAGAGGTAGATACTGATCCCATGCACCTCGGAACTCCAATACACAAGCTCGCAACATATCCTCAACAGTCTTAATCGTCCTCTCACTCTGCCCATCTTTCTGAGGATGAAATGTTGTGCTGAAGCTCAACCTAGTACCCATAGCCGACTGCAAACTCTTCCAGAACCTCGAAGTAAATCTGGGATCCCTGTTTGAGATTATAAACACCAGAACCCATGCAGTCGCACTATCTCTGGCACATACTTCTGGGCCAACTGATCGAGAGTATTGTTCTCTCTTACTGGCAAGAAGTGAGCCGATTTAGTCAACCGGTCCACTATGACCTAGATCACATCATACTGCCTCGGCGTCCTAGGCAACCCCATAATGAAATCCATCGAAATTCGCTCCCATTTCCACTCCGGAATGGGCAATGAATGCAGCTTACCCACTGGAGCCTGGTGCTCAACCTTAACCTGCTGGCACGTCAGACACCGAGAAACAAACTCTGCCACCTTCCTCTTCATGCCTGGCCACCAGAAATGTAACTTAAGAGTGCAATACATCTTGGTAGTACGAGGATGCATAGCATAGGCAGCCAAATGCGCTTCCTCCAAAATCTCACGCCTCAGATCGTCCACATCTGGAACACATAATCTCTGACCCATCCAAAGAGTCCCATCTCTCAACTCAAAATCAGAAGGCAAACCAGATCTTACTCTATAAATCAATCTCAACAACACAGGATCCTGGTCCTGAACTCGCCTGATCCTATCATGTAACATCGGCCTAAGCCTCAGAGTAGCAATCAGAGCTCCATCCTGAGCCAAATCTATCTGCACATTCAGAGCTCTCAACTAAATGAAGCTAGGCAATCTACCAATCTGAATCTGAGCTGCACTGATATGAGATCTCCTGCTCAATGCATCAGCCACCACATTGGCCTTTCCTGGATGATACTCAATCGTGCAGTCATAATCCTTAAGTAACTCTATCCATCTCCTCTGCCTCAGATTCAACTCTCGTTGACTCAGCAAATACCTTAAACTCTTATGATCAGTGAAAATCTAGAATGTCTCACCATACAAGTAGTGTCTCCAGATTTTCAAAGCAAACACAACAGCAGCTAACTCCAAGTCATGCACTGGGTAATTCACCTCGTGAGACCTCAACTATCTCGAGGCATAAGCTATCACTCTCCCATGCTGCATCAGAACACATCCCAATCCTTGCTGGGAAGCATCACTAAAAACCTCAAAACCTTCAGCTCTTGATGGCAAAGCTAACACCGGTGCCGTAGTCAACTGATGTTTCAGCTCCTCAAAGCTCCTCTGACACTCTTCAGTCCAACTAAAGGCCACATTCTTCCTCAAAAGTTTTGTCAAAGGGGCTGAGATTTTTGAAAACCCCTCGACAAACCTCCAGTAATAGCCTGCTAATCCGAGGAAACTCTACATCTTTGACACATTCCTCGGGGTCTCCCAACTCCTCACTGCCTCTATCTTGTGAGGATCCACCTGGATACCCTCACTAGACACAATGTGCCCTAGAAATATAACCTCATCGAGCCAAAATTCACATTTAGTGAATTTGGCAAACAACCGTCTCTCTCTCATAATCTGCAATACAATCCTCAGGTGCTCAGCGTGCTCCTGCCTACTCCTCGAATTCACCAGAATATCATCAATAAATACAATCACGAACTGCTCCAGGTAGGGTTGAAAGATCTTATTCATCAAGGCCATGAAAGCTGTTAGGGCATTAGTCAACCCGAACGACATCACTAGAAACTCGAAATGCCCATACCTACTCCTGAAAGCACTCTTAGGCACATCGGCCTCTCCTATCCTTAACTGATAATATCCAAATCGTAAATCCAACTTAGTGAACACTCGAGATCCCTGCAACTGATCAAACAGGTCATCGATCCTAGGCAGTGGATATTTATTCTTTACTGTCACCCGATTCAACTGCCTATAGTCGATGTACAGCCTCAAAGTCCCGTCCTTCTTCTTCACAAACAACACTGGAGCTCCCCATGGCGAAACACTGGGTCTAATAAACCCCTTATCCAGAAGCTCCTGTAACTGAGCCTTAAGTTCTCTTAGTTCCACTGGTGCCATCCTATATGGAGGTATAGATATAGGAGCGGTACCTGGAACGAGGTCAATTGAGAACTCCGTCTCCTGATCTGACGGCAAACCTGGTAGCTCATCGGGAAACACATATGGAAATTCTCTGATCACAGGAACATCCTATAACCTCTGCTCAACTCTAGAATCAACCACATGAGTCAGATAGGCCTTACAACCTCCCTGCATCAACCTCAATGCACTTAGAAAAGAAATCATTTTGGCTGGCACTGCCTGACTAACACCTCGAAATACTGCTCTAGGCTAACCAGGAGACTCTAACACGACCTCCTTGGTATAGCAATCCATAACAGCCCTATGGGCAGTGAGCCAGTCCATCCCCAAAATCAAATCAATCTCCCTCAAGGGCAATACTATCAGGTCTGCACTCAACACTGCTCGATCAATCTGAATCGGGCATCCCTTGCAGACCTCTCCCAAAGCAGTAGTACTATCTAGAGGTGTGCTCACCTCTAGCCCATACTGCAACATCTCCTTATCCCCATGCAATCTACATGTCACATGCGGTGTAATAAAAGAATGCGTGAAACCTGGATCTATCAATGCATAAACCTCAAAGCCGGAAATCAGAAGCATACCCGCAACAACATCCGGAGAATCCTGGGCCTCCTGCCTAATCATGGCGTAGACCCTGGCCTGGGACTGCGGTCGGCTGTCACATCCCTCGATCCCTACAAAGGAATCTTCAGCTCTACCTCGGTCCCTGAATCCAGGTCCACCACCACGACTCTGCTGCACTGTCGTGCTACTACTAGCTCTCCCACTCACAACAGACTGAACTCCCAAAGTCGTAGGGCAATTCCTAATCAGATGATCCATGGAGCCATATGCAAGAAAAGCTCTAGTCACTCGCTAATACTCACCACTGTGCCTCTTATCACAATGCACAGAAATTATCCCGAAAGGCTCTCAAGAAATCCTCCCATGTCGAATCTGTGGTCCGTGGTACCGCTTTAATAGTCTTCCACCACCGATATCTTTGGACCTCGTAGCAGAGAGACCGCATAATCGAAGCGCTCATCAAAATCGCAGTCCATCTGATCTAGGACTCTCTCAGTCCTCTCTCCACCATCCTCACCTCGCAGGTCATGCCGCCATAAAAGTCAGCAGATCCACCTTGCCATAATCGATCATACCTCCTCTCCCGTCTCGCGGGAACTCTAGGAGGCTGCTCCTCAAACTGAGGCACTGAGGACTCCCTACTAGCTCCAATTGATCCATGGTCAGCTGGTCGATCTACCTGATCACCAAAGACGGATGACCTATAACAAAACCACAATTTCTGCTTTTCTTACAAAAATTCAAGCCTAAAATATACTATACCCAAAAGATGCCAAACCATGCTTTGATACCACCTAAATGTAGCGCCCCCTTACCGTAGGGTATGCACCGGGACGCCCGCAGGTCATTCCGATACATAACCCACGATGAGGGTGCACTACGAACGATCATTTCTATATTCCACATGGCATTAATATAATAGACTGTAATATCAAATTCACTAAATTTTAAAATCTTAAGATTTCATTTCATTTCTTAAAAACCAAACTGTACAAGTCTACCAGCTTCCACAGTTTATACATATATTCTCAAAAGGAAATGAGACAAAAAAAACCTAAACTAGGTCATCCTCAAAATCGATCCCAGCTAACCGACCTGTGTGCCATAGCTTCTCTTGCCAACGCTCACACGGTAGGAAAAAGTCTCGTTAACTGGAGTTAGGAGTCTACTAACTCTGTCCTGAAAAAAAAATAGATACAATGTTGGGTGAGTTTGCGAACTTAGCGAGAAACCATCATCGATGGTCCACCCAACTCATGCATATACAAACAGTTCACAGAATATCACATAATACCATGTTCGGAAATATCGCATGCATTCTATTTCACAAATATAAGGTCTTTCACACAATTCACAATTTATCATTCATATGTACATGCACATGTGAAACTTTTCATTTTATTACGTTGTTGTGACTGTGCGCCTGAGCTCATTAACGTTGAGCCAGTGGCTCTGAATAACATTGGGCTTGAAGCCATGATACGTTGAGCCTGTGGCTCTGAAATTGTTAGGCACGAGGCCCTATTGCCTTGAGCTTAAAGCTCTGAAATACGGTGGCTGCACCGGTCACAACTGCCATTATCTGATCATGCTTTATGTATGAATGCACATGCCTCAATTTACAATAATTGTGTCACAACCTAACACCCTATATCCAATTTCGCATTAAACCAAATAATTTCAATTAATGCGCAGATAACACTTTTATATCACATTCCAAATATTTCGGACACCTATGGTCCGAAATCAATCAAAAGCAAACACATAGAATCATGCTTTTATCCCCACATGGCATAAGTGCATAAAATTAAACACATCAAGGTTGAGAAACCAACTAGGTTACTCACCTCTAACTTCTGAGCTATTGCCGGGAAGTCTCACCTACGTCAGAAGATCGACGCTCCACTTGCTCCTCTAAAACAATCAGAATAATCAAACATTACTAATTGCACAATTTCTAATATTCAATAATGCACATGCAGCGAATGAATTATGTACTGTATATGTTTATGACATTCCCGATCCTATTTCCGAATCTTCCCATTTCAGCTCTTTCACTATAATTCATAACAATTCCTAATACCATAATTCAATTTATTAAGTTCCGAACTCTCTAAAGTCCAAATTCCAAGACATAGGAACTACCCTTAAGTCGAAATCAAATTCACTATTCAATCACCATCCGATTTCGAAAACTTTCGAAATTAATTCCAAGTTTCTATTCTTATAAATTCACAATTCTTAGTCTCTAATTCACAATCAATCCATAACGAACTCATAAGAAATTTAACCCTAAAAAATCAACACTTAACCGAAACAATTCAATTTCAGAAAAAGGGGCGTCCTCGTCACATGAGACCCTCGCTTCGACGCAAGCAGCTTTTTCTCTCCATGACGTGTCGCTTCGTCACCCAGATCGAAAGGTTATCGTCATGACGTCACGAAAGATAAACGCCGTCGTCTTAACGCATGAAGGAAAATGCTCGTCGCGGCGTGCGATGAACACGTCGCGCCGTGCAAACCCATAAACACGCCCGAAACCCAGATTTCTCAGATCTGCTGATTTCTAATCCATCCAATTCAATTCAAAACACTCCCAAACAACTTACAACACTAAACACAACTCCTTTCTAATCTCAATTCCATCGAAATTCATTTATCCCTCAAAGACCCAAATCAAAATCAAGAAAATTCTCAAATCCCTATCATCCGAAACTCATAAATTTCTCAACAATCAATAACTCAAATCAATGATCAAATCAAACTATCTAGAACATAAAGGGGTAAAAACTTACTTGATTCAAGCCTTCAACCCTTCAAAGATTTCCAAGAAACCCCACTCACCAAGCTAAAGCATACCCACGGTTTTCTCCCATTTCTCCACCAAAATTCATCTTCTCCAATAACAAGCTTAATGGATAGACTTTAGGTGATGAAGAAAGCAATTAAGCAAGAAAAATGGAAGCAAAGGGTAAGGATGGTGATCCACGAAGAAGAAGAGAAGAAGAAATGCAAAAGGGGAAACATATTTTTCTTTCAAAAGGACGAGAGGATCGTGGGAAGCAAATTTCAAAGGGTTAGGGTTAAATACTAGGGATTTAAAACTAAGGGCATATTTGGCAATTTAATTGCCACATGTCCAATCCTTAGGGTCTAAAAATCCAATTCTTATTCTAATTCCTCCCAATTTCGCAATGACTATTAATAATAAATCCTAAAATCATAACTCTAACTATCTCATGCCAAATTGTTAATCCATTTCGGAACCGGAATCCAATTTATCAGTCATTAGATCATTTTTCCGGTCTGGATCCATTTCTCTAAAAATTCTAGAAAAATTCCTATAAATCCTAAAAAATAGGAAATATATGATCCTACACTCCAATTTCAATTTTCAAATTCCTAGAATTCAATTTCACTCCAAATCTATATTCAAAACTTAATCTATACAATTATCACCCAATTTTCCAATTTACACTATCATACCGGGATTATGTCATACATGTACGCACATACATATGCTGGTGCAATAATAATCATTTATCAATAATTAAAGAGGCTAAATGCATGTGCAAATTCAAATTATGCATGCACCCAATCCTAATCCATCCGAATTACCAATATGCCCTTCATATTGGTAACGGGATGTTGCAATCACAACATTTAAACAATATCCTTATCCTCAAGAAAGACCTCAAAACCAAATTACTATTCATTAGTTCAATATTATCCACTGAAGATTCCAAAAGTATGCCATTGTTCATAAGTCTCTAATTTATCCTCCAATATCATAAAACAATCCTTAAGATACAATAAAAACCTATCCTTAACATTCTTTCAATAATTGCGATCCTGCTAATTTAAATTCAAACTTTCATTCTTCACCTCAATTGTAGACCTCTCTCTCTAGTTCATAACGAATCAAGAATCACCTCAGTTGGAGGTCTACACCATTACTTATGCCCCAGAAACTAAAATACCTCACTTTAGAAAAATGGAGCTTGCCGCGACGAAAGAGCTCTCACCGCGGCATCAAGGGGGTCGCTCACCGCGACGTCCCATACGCTCGTCGCGACGAAGATCGACGGGCTCACCGCGACGTCTCACCATGCTCGTCACGAGGAGGATTTAACCGCTCATCGCGACGAGCGCGGCGAGTACCAATTTACACGTCGCGGCGAGGCTTCTCTCAAACGTCGCGACGTGTGGGCTCCACCGTCTTCTCTGACTAGATTTTTCGCCGCTTCTCTCTCTAGAACCAGCAACAACTCACTCTCAACTACTCAATCTTTCATATTAAACACCATAATTGCGTTTCAACAACAATAAAACAACATTAAACCATTTTACTTACCAATCAAGCTCTCAAATCTTCAACTCCCAAAAATCTCCTCCAAGCCCTAACAACCACGGTTCTCTCAATACCCCTTAAATCTTCAACCTCCTTAGGGTTTAAGCTAGACTTTACAAGTGGAGAAGAAGCAAGCAAAAGAGACAAGCAAGAATCGTGAAGAAGGGATCGAAAATCACCCACGAGAGGAGGAGGAAGCTTGCCCTAGGTGAAGGAGAAATGATTTTACCGTCAAAGGGTTTTCAGTAACTCTTAAAGATAAAAGTCAAAACTTAAGGCATAAAGGGTCGATTTTAAACCTAGGGCTCATAAGGCATAAGTCCTCAAATTCCAATGGCTCGACATATCAAAATTCCTAAAATCATATATCTAAATTTTCCAATGCCATTGACGCTTATTATAAAGATTATAAAGTCAATCAAATTCAGTTACTCGAAACTTCCGATCTGGACATTTACTCCCCAATTTCCAGAAAATTTCCTATGAGCCGCTATCAACGGGCAATCACTCTCAGGACATCTAATTCAACTATTCAAATCCAATTATTCCAAAATTTTCCAAAATTTCATAATCAGACATAATTATCTCAAATTCACAATTCTTATCATAATCACAATTAAATGCCGGAAAATGCCATGAATGCATGTACATATAAATGCATGTGCAAAATAACTTATTCCACTAAACTTATAGGCCAAATGAATGTTCAATCAGTAATATGCAAATATAAAATTCTAACCCATTCCAATTTACCAAGATAACCCTCCCATCGGTGATGGGATGTTACAATTCTCCCCTCCTAATAAAAATTTCGTCTCGAAATTTCATACCTGACTAATCGAATAGATGAGGATACTGTCTCCTAATATGCTCCTCAGTCTCCCAAGTCGCTTCCTTAGAAGATTTGTTTTTTCAAAGGACTTTTACCAGTGGAATTACCCTATTCCTCAACTGGTTGACTCGCGATCCCACAATCTGTACCAGCTCCTCAACATAACTCAGATTACTGGCCACCTCAATCTCCTCGGCCTGAATCACATGTGTCGGGTCTGCTCGATACCGTCGAAGCATACTCACATGAAACACATCTTTCAACTGGGACATCTCACTCGGTAATGCCAATCTATAAGCCAATGGTCCTATCCTCTCAACAATCTCATAAGGACCAATGTATCGAGGGCTCAACTTGCCCTTCTTGCTGAATCACAGAACTCCTCTCCAAGGAGACACTCAGAGGAACACTCGGTCTCCCACACTGTGCTCCATCTCTCGCCGATGCTGATCGACATAACTCTTCTGTCTATCTTGAGCCGCCTTAATGCGACTCTGAATCAGTTTCACCTTATCTACAGTATCCTGAATCAGCTCGGGACCCTCAATCGTCCTCACACCCTCTTCATCCCAATACAGAGGTGATCGACACTGTCGTCCATACAAAGCCTCATACGGTGCCATCCCGATGTGGCTATGATAATGATTGTTATATGCGAACTCAATCAGGGCCAAATGTTGGACCCCGATCTTTAATTGGAATTTAGAAATAGTAAATGAGATTGAATGAGTGTTTTTTTTAAGTATTATGTTATAGATGAAATTATGCTTTAAGGAAATTTTGAGAAAAGAATTATGAGTTTTTAATGTATTTGATAATTGTGGAGATTTGTATGGGTTATGAAAGTTTAAGCGAATGAATTGATTGAAAGGTTAGTAGAAAATCAAGAAATAAAGAGAAAAGTGAGAGAAATTGAAAAAAATTAAGAAAGTTGACTTTTGGAGATAGAAAGTTTGACTTGAGAGTTGACTTTTTTTAGGCAAAATTTGAGAAAATTGTCTTCTGGAAACTTGTAGCTTATGTCAAGAGATTTCTGTAACCATAAAGTTTGATATTTTTCGATATCGGGAGTGGAAGTTATGATCAGTCAAAGTTCGCTTAGAGCTTGACTTTTTGAAGAAAAAGTTGACTTTTTGATTTAGGCAAAATTCGAGAAAATGATAAACATGAAAATTGTAGCCTCTGTCGAGAGCTTTTTGTGGACATAAAGTTTGTTATTTTTTGATGTCGGGATTGAGAGATATGATTTTCTGCAGATATGCTTTGTTTTGAAAATGCTATTAAGTACAGATTTATGTGTTCTATGCTTCGAGGTCACTCATCGTATGGATTTAGTTTGAATTAGAGTAAGTGGTCTTCATGAAAGTTTTAGATGATGTTTTTATCTTTCCATTGATATAAAGTTTGCAATTTTTCAATATTGGGACCAGGAATTATGAGCGATTACAAATTGGAAGACGTTTAGGAAAAGCTGTTTTGGACAGAATCTTTGATTGAGTTTCCAATTCTCTTCGAGACCTAATTTGATTTTGAGTTCTTCAGGAAGTTGTAGAGCTTCCTTTGATCTTTCTATTGACACCAAATTTGTTAAATTCCAAGTTCAGGAGAAAAAGATATGATTTGAAAATTCTAAAATTTTCTACAGCTCTAGATTCTATCCTTAGGCGTGCCCACGCCTAATCTTCGAATCTCGCCTTCGCTTATAATTTTTTTGTTTGACATCCGATTGAGTTGATTCTCGAAGCGTTGGATTTCTAAGACAATTAATTTCATTTTCTTGAAGAATTATGATTTTTAGGAGATTAAATAGAAAGAGATTGATTGAACCAAAGTAAGAAATTTGGTTATAGGTTATAAGTTGGATAATTTTCTACACATGGTTCGGTATTTTGTGAAATTTGGGAGCTGTACAATTCCGATTGAGTTGATTCTTGAGGGCAAATAAAATTCAGATATAGGGCTACAACTCTTGTGAAGGGATCGAAATTTAATTTCATCCCTAAGATTGTTAATTTTTGGAATTAAATTAGCGTAATGTTCAATCTCGGATTTTGTGAAGGTCCGATAGTATTTCGGCTATAACTTCTTCGTTTCTGATCCGAATTAAGAGCGGTTGGTGGCGTTGGATTCGTATGATCTAGAGGAACAATTTTCAAGAAAAAAGTTTGTCCAAATTTTTTCTTTTAGATTCTTGAAAATAGGACGCAAGTAGTCAGTTTTTCAAAATCCTGTGTAGGGGCAATGGTGGAATATTGCTTAAACGGAGGGGCAATTGGGTAATTGGCCACTCATTAAATGAAACACCATATGAGCTGTCGTTTTAAGCAAAATAAAGACACGATGGTGTCTGAAAAATGAGAAGAAAATGAAAGAAGAATAAAGAGAAAAGAAGAAGAAACGTTGGAGAAGAGAAGAGAGAAGAAGGAGTCGGCCATGGAGGGAAAGAAGAAGAAGGATGAAGCAAGTCGGTTTTTCCAGGGGTTTTTAAGCTAGATTTCGTGGGTTTTCAAGGTGAAGACATGGAAGAAGAAGGAAGCTTGTCTTGGAGCTCAATAAATCCGAAAATGGTGGAGAAAATGGTAAGTGAGAGAAAGTTTCGAGTTTGAATTTTTGATGAGTTTGTTGGTTGATTTAGCATAATTATGATGTGGGTTTGTGGTCTTTGAAGTTAATTTGAGAGATTGCCAAGTATGTTAGATTTAATTTTGGATTTTGGGTGAGTAGAGATTTTGCCCAATTTTAGAATTTGGAATTTTTGGAAATTATGGGTTCGGAATCATGGAAAGTATGATGAATTTGAGATTTCTTAAGTCAATTTTGATGTTTATGCCTTAAGTGAGGTTTAATTTGAAAAATTGTAAATTGGGGGTTCAGGTAGAAGTTGAGATTTGGGAATTTTTGAAATTGATGATTTAGATATCTTGGAATTAGTATGAATTGATGAATTATGACATCAATTTTAAGGATTATGTTATTTATGATATTGAATTTGTATAAATTGGTTTAGGCCAATTTTAAGATTTGGGGATTTTTGGAATTTATGATTTAGATAGATTGATTTTATATGGAATTGGTGTTTTCTAAGTCCAATTTGAAGAATTAAGTGAATTGTGATATTTATTTTGGATACTTATGGCTTAGGGAATTTTAAGGTTGAGGAAAGAAGAAGGAATTTGGAGATTCGATGCTTTGGACAAAGTATTAGCGTCAATTCGAGGTGGGTGATGTATTTATATTTTGAATTATGAGTAAATTATGTGATTTTGAAAAATCAAGAAAAGAATAATATTTCTGAAATTATTTTTTTAAAGGATTTGAAAATAATTATTCAAAGGGTTACGTTAAAATGTTTGAAAATGATTCGGGAAAGTTGTAGAAAAATTGCGAATACGAGATTTATGAAAATTGTGTTTTCGCATTTTTGAAAAATGTGAACCATGCTGTTTTATGCATTAATATATGTTGATTGTGGGTTGAAAGAAATACTTGCATTCCTTTTTATGCATTTGATTGATATACGATTAATTGAGTAATTGAATATGATTGTTATATAAATTGATGTGAATATGTGTGCATGTGTCAAGCAATTTGACACGATTTGATATGATGATATGAAGATTTAGAAAATCAAGATTTTTGAAAAATGCCTTCGGGCAATTTGAATTCTCTTTCCGCTTATGTGTTATGGGGGTTTGGTCAGGTTCTTTTGTGAGTTAGTGCACTGTCTCTACTTGTTTATACCGCTTTGCGCCACCAGAAGTAAGTGGCTTAGAGTTCGATTTTGACTCCCCTCCGCTCACTGGCCGCATGTGAACCGCTATGCGGAATGTGCAGACGCTCGTAGACCAACCCAAACTGTTTGATGTGTTTTATGTATTGAGTTAAGAGTTTATGTGTTTTGTGATCTGATGTGATTGCATTCATGTTTATGAGAAATTTTGAGAAATGAGAAAAAGGGTTTTCAACCATGAAATTATAGAAATTTGATATGAAAAGTTTGGAAAATTGAAAGGTTTGAAGAAAATGCTTGAAAAGTTGAAAAGTTTGAAAAAGATAAGCCCTTTGGCTAAAAGTTATGAAAATTTGATTTCTGCTTATTATTCAGTTTATAAATATGTTACCCACGAGCTTCCGAGCTCACCCCCCTTTCATCCCCATCTCCAGGTTTTGAGCAGGAGATCGGATGAAAGAATGTGAAAGAGCGTTAAGTTCGTTTTTGCCGCATTTGTATTTTTATGTAAATTGAGAATTGATATTGTTTTTGGCTTGAATTGCCTTTTGTGTATATAAAGCAGTTATTACGGGATGTATATGAATTCGAAACTTGGATATTGATTTTATGATCATAACTGAGTATGATTATGCTTTATGTATGTACTTGGATACTGAATGTGGATTTTGCATATGGATTTGAGATATTGAATGTGGTTGGGATTGATTGAGATTGTAAATGATCGATTGAGGATTTTTGAAGTGTTAGGTTTAGATGTGCGTTTCTGCTGGTGTTTCGGATTCCAGACGGGAGGTCCGATGTTGATTTGTGTTGTTGGGTTGAGATATTAGAAGTGTATTTTGCCTTTGCAGGAATTTTTGGGCTGTCAAAATAAAGCCGTTATGTTGCCCGATTTTCGGTAAAAATCGGGTTAAGATAAGAATAAGAATTAAGAAGTTAGTTTGGTAAAGATGAGATTTGCGTGATTAAGACAAATTATATGAATTGAGTGTTATATGAGGATAAATTTCCAAAAAGGAAATTGTATGGATTGATTATGATTTGAATGTGATTGAGTAAAGAGAAAAGGAATGAAATATGGAAAAAAAAAATATACCAGATTTCGGATGGTTAGTCGAGATAATCCAACGTGATAAGCTTTATATACTTTGTGTTTCTCTGGTTATTGTTCTCGGATGTCGGATTCGCGTTGTTAAGTTTTTGTTCCGCTTTCGTATATTCGATTTGTTTGATGTGATACCTTTCCGTTTCGAGTATTCGATTTCCTTCCGCTTTCACTTTATTCTGTTTCCGTATTTTGTGATTCGATTCCGCTCCGTTTTTCATTTCGTGTAATCGAATGCTTTGATTTACGATTTGAAATTTCGATGCGAAATTTCCGTTTCCATTCGATTTCGTTTTCCTCCGTTCTTCGTTTTTTGGTTGGGATTCGGTTCCCGGATCGGGTCCCAACACCAAATACTGGTCCCAAGTTCCTCGGAACTCCAATACACAAGCTCGTAACATATCCTCAGCAGTCTTAATCGTCCTCTCACTCTGTCCATCTGTCTGAGGATGAAATGTTGTACTGAAGTTCAACCTAGTACCTACAGCAGTCTGCAGGCTCTTCCAGAATTTTGAAGTAAATCTAGGATCCCTGTCTGAGACTATAGACACTGGGACCCCATGCAACCTCACTATCTCTGCCACATACTTCTGGGCCAACTGATCGAGAGTATTTTTCTCTCTCACTGGCAAGAAATGGATTTGGTCAACCGGTCCACTATGACCCAGATAGCATCATGCTGCCTTGACGTCCTAGGCAGCCCCATAATGAAATCCATCGTAATTCGCTCCCATTTCCACTTCGGAATGGGCAATGAATGCAGTTTCCCCACTGGAGCCTGGTGCTCAGCCTTAACCTGTTGGCACGTCAAACATCTGGAAACAAACTCTGCTACCTGCCTCTTCATGCCCGGCCACCAGAAATGCAACTTAAGAGAATTATACATCTTGGTAGAACCAGGATGTATAGCATATGTAGCGCCCCCTTACCATAGGGTATCCACCGGAACGCCCGTAGGTCATTCCGATACATATCCTACGGCAAGAGACCACTACCGATAACAACCACTACACTCCTCATGGCATCACAATCATAAGACAGTAATAAGAAATTGAACACTTTTTAAAACCAAATTGGATTCCATTTCATTCACTCAAAACTCAGTAATTTACAAACTGTCAATATGTTTAGTTTACACATGCTCCAAAACACTACTCACTAAATGACATACTGTAATGTACAAAAGATAGATCTAACTATAGGTCTCCAAAAGAAAGCCCAGCTGACCGACCTTTGAGCCATCGCTTTCTCGCCAATCCACAAGATATCTACTCTACATACTCGAGGAGCTATCTGTCATGCTTAGGCCTGAAAAATAAATTGCAATTTTGGATGAGTTTATAACTCAATGAGAAACCATCATCGATGGCTCTCCCAATTCATGCATCACATAAGCATGATACAAGACTCATTCAATAATTATACAAAACACACGATTGAAACAAGCACAGTACACTTATACAGTATACAGATCACATAACAGTGTATAAAGAACCAGTCAAAACATTTCCAAATATTGATCCAAAGATATCGAGCTCTAGGCTCTGCTTCGATCTGATGGCGTCTCGGTTCACAAATTTCCTTTTAACGATGGGATGCATTTGTGCATGAATGCACATGTTCCATAGCAGTAAACATGATAATACACAGTCCAAATATTCAGTCCAATTAGACAGTTGCCTCATGTAAAGCACAGACAGTAATGCCACATATAATCCATGTAATCCCCGTAGGGCAATCAAATCACAGTTATAATCCACGAATCCCCGTAGGCAATCAATCACAAGAACACATAGATTGGAATAACCAACTAGGTTACTCACCTAATAACTTCCACGCTAGCGCCGGAAGTCTCGCCAATCGTGGAACGATGGTCCACTTGATCTATAGCAAGTTAAATGAATAACCATTACCATTGGTATAAATGACTAAACAATGCACATGAAATCAGTCAAATGTGTATTATGCATGTTCATGGCATCCCGGCCCTAATTTAATATTTCCCATAATAAATTCTATTAAAAATAGAAATCCATAGCACCGACGGCATGCAATTGGACCTCTATAGGTCCCCAATTAAATAAAATGTTGATTCACCGTCCGCTACCCAAGGCTACGCCAAATTCCGCCTAAAATCCCGAATCTCTCGTAAAATGAAATTAAATATTCAATGAACCGATGCCTCAAGAATCAGGTCAATCGGACGTTGGACGGAAAAGTTATTCACGAAAAGAAACCAAAACTCAACAATTTATATTGTTATATATAACCCTTATTTCCCCCTTTATTTTCGATTTCCAACCAAACTTTCAACACCCATAACTCTTTCTACACATTTCTGAAAATGCAAACTATATCTTGTTGGAAAGCTTATGAAAACTCTACAATTCTCAAGAAGACCATAAAATCAATTCCAACCCTAAGGGTGTCAAAACTCCATCAAACCTACTGCCTACTCAATTTCCCTCAACACGAGGCGATAAAGGCAATTTCATAACTCACCGATTCTTCAGAAATAAATTACCACAAAAATATGGTCAATAAGTTCACAATGTCCTCAGTAGCATCAATTATAATTCCAATTTCCCAGATTCAATGTTAACCTTAGTTCAATCACTTCCAATGCCTTTTTCACATCATTAGACATCAAAATAAATACAAATTAAGTATTACTACAGTCATACATATACTAGGGCTAATACTGAAAAATTTGCAGCACTAAATGCCTCAATTCAAATACTCAAATAATTATCCATATTCAATTCAAAATCAAACCCTATCATTAATTTCAATACATCTTCACCTAGCCTCATACCCATTTCTTCAAATCATAATAATCATCACTTTAATGCCTACATGAACCTAATACATGCTTTAAACCCTTTTATTAATCGCTCCTCACTATCATGGCATTTAATTCCATTTGCAAATCTCATTTAAAACTCAAACCTTAAATGAAAACTTACCTAAGACAAAACCTCCTTCAAACCTTCAATAACCACTTCTAACTTCCACACCAAAATACCAACCTCCTTTCCTTCTCAAGTATGCTCAAAGCTCATCTTCTAGCTTTGATAGATTAAGAGAGTAGCTTGAAGTTATGGAGAAAGATGAGAAAAGGAGAGCCAATATTCGATGGTTTAATCAAGAGAGTTTTTTGTGTTTGAGTGTTTTCGGGTGAATAACAAAAGCATTAACTCATCCTTTCCTTTCCTTCAAAATATACACGTCCGAAAGAATGAAGAGAAGCATTTAATGTCTCTTTAAAAATGGCAAATTCTCATTGGTTTCTTTTTATTAAAAAAGTCAAAATATCAATTCTTTAATCCAGTCCAAAATTTTACTCCATTTAACTCCAATGACCCTACTTTCAGTCCCAAAATAATATACCCAATATTACAGTACCAGTGGGTAGCGATTTTTGCTACCGAGAATCGACCCGTTCGCCAATTGGCGATTTTTTCGGTCCGGAAATTTTCTCCGGAAAAATCCAGAAAAATTCTTAAAAATCCCTAAAAATGTAAAACAATTTATGGTGCAGTCCAAATAATTTTTCCAAACTCAATTACTCCATTAATTTCATAAAGAAGTTCAATTTAAAACCTAAGCTGGAAAATGTCATGCATGCATGTATACTGTGTGCATGTGCAACCAATCAGTAATCAGAAAGGCTATATGCTGTATGCGCATGCCGAGATATAATTTAATATCCCGAACCCGTCCTACTTACCAAAATACCCTTTTCCTATAGGAGAGGGGATGTTACAATTCTCCCCTCCTAACAAAAATTTCGTCCTCGAAATTCTTACCTGATTGATCGAAAAGATGAGGATACTGTCTCCTCATATGCTCCTCGGTCTCCCAGGTAGCCTCCTCAGTTGAATGATTCCTCCAGAGAACTTTCACCAGTGGAATAATCTTGTTCCTCAATTGCTTCACCTGTGACCCAATAATCCAGACGGCCTCAACATAACTCGACATTAGAGATCTCAATCTCCTGAGCCAGTATGACATGTGTCGGGTCTGACCGATATCTACGGAGCATACTCACGTGGAAGACGTCATGTAACTGAGACATCTCACTCGGTAAAGCTAGCCTGTAGGCCAAAGGTCCGATCCTCTCAGTGATCTCATATGGACCAATGTACCTAGGGCTTAACTTACCCTTTCTCCCAAATCTCAGTACACCACGCCACGGTGACACCCGTAAGAATACTCTGTCGCCCACATTATACTCAATATCCCTCCTATGCTGATCCACATAACTCTTCTATCTATCCTGAGCCGCCTTGATGCGACTCCGAATCAGTCTCACTTTATCAACAAAGATCCTCAATCACCAGACCCTCAATCATCCTCACACCCTCTTCATCCCAATACAAAGGCGATCTACACGGTCGCCCATACAGTGCCTCATATGGAGCCATCCCGATGCTACTATGATAATGATTGTTGTATGCAAACTCAATCAGGGCTAGATACTGATCCCATGCTCCTCTGAACTCCAATACACAAGCCCGAAGCATATCCTCAACAGTCTTAATCGTCCTCTCACTCTGCCCATCTGTCTGAGGATGAAACGCTGTACTGAAGTTCAGTCTAGTACCCATAGCAGACTGCAAACTTTGCCAAAACCTCGAGGTAAATCTGGGATCCCTATCAGACACTATCGACACCGGGACCCCATGCAGTCTCACTATCTCCGCCACATACTTCTGGGCCAACTGATCCATAGTATTATTCTCCCTCACTGCCAAGAAATGGGCCAATTTAGTCAACCGTCCACTATGACCCAGATAGCGTCATCTCGCCTCAAGGCCCCAGGGCAACCCCATAATGAAATCCATGGTGATCCGCTCCCATTTCCACTCCGGAACGGGCAACGAATGAAGCTTCCCTCATCGAGCCCGGTGCTCACTTAACTTCACGGGCACGCCAAACACCTAGACACAAAATCGGCCACCGCTTCTTCATACCAGCCACCGTAAATGTTGCTTAAGGGTGTTATACATCTTGGTAGTACCAGATGCATAGCATATGTGGCCATGTGAGCCTCCTCAAGATCTCTCGCCTCGGATCATCCACATCGTGCACACAAAGCCTTTGCCCTATCCATAGAGTCTCATCTCTCACAGCAAACTCATATCTCGAATCAGTTTTTACTTTCTCAATAAGTCTCACCATAACAGGATCCTTATCCTGAACTCTCCTGATCCTGTCCAGTAGCATCGGTCTCAGCCTCAATGTAGCCAATAATACTCCATCCCGCTCTAGATTCAACTCGCACATTCAAAGCCCTCAATCGAATCAAATTAGGCAACCTCATTGCCTCGAATCAGCTGTACTAGTGTGTGACTTCCTACTCGAGCATACGCCACCACATTAGCTTTCCTGTGGTGATACTCGATAGTACACCATAGTCCTTCAACCACTCAAGCCACCTCCTCTCGCCTCAAATTCAGTTCTCTTTGGCTCAAGAATATCTCAAACTCTCAGGGTCGGTGAAGATCCGAAAGGTCTCACCATATGTAATGCCTCCAAATCTTCAAAGGCAAACACAACTGCAGCTAACTCCAAATCATGAGCAGGATAGTTTACCTCGTGAGACCTCAACTGCCTCGAGGCATAGGCAATGACTCTACCATGCCGCATCGTAACACACCCCAATCCTCGATGTGATGCATCACAGACACCTCAAATCCTCCGGTCCTGATGGAATAGCCAACACCGGTGCAGTAGTCAACTGGATGTTTCAGCTCCTCAAAGCTCTTCTGACACTCCTCGGTCCATCTGAATGGCACATTCTTCCTCAGAAGTTTTGTCAGAGGGGCTGAGATCAATGAAAACCCTCGACAAACCTCCGGTAATAACCCGCTAATCCGAGGAAACTCCGAATCTCCGGCACATTCCTAGGAGCTTCCCACTTCAGCACTGCCTCAACCTTACTCGGATCCACCTGAATACCCTCTCCAGTCACTATATGCCCCAAAAAGATCACCTGATCCAGCCAAAATTCACATTTGCTGAATTTGGCGTACAACTGTCTCTCCCTCATCGTCTGTAACACAATCCTCAAATGCTCACTATGCTCCTGTCTATTCCTCGAATACACCAAAATGTCATCAATGAAAACAATAACAAACTGATCCAGGTAGGGCTGAAATACCTTATTCATCAAGGCCATAAAAGCTGTCGGGGCATTAGTCAACCCAAACGGCATCACTAGAAACTCGAAATGCCCATACCTGCTCCTGAAGGCACTCTTAGGCACATCGGCCTCGCAATCTTCAATCGATAGTAACCAGATCGTAGATCCAACTTGGTGAATACCGAGCTCCCTGCGAATCGATCAAATAAGTCATCAATCCTAGGCAAGTGGGTACTTATTCTTTATCACACCCGATTCAATTTTATAATCGATGCTGACCTCAAAGTCCCATCCTTTTCTTCACAAATGTAACTGGAGCTCCCATGGTGAGACACCGGGTCCGATAAACCCTTCTCCAAAGAATCCTCAGAATCGAACCTTCAACTCCCTCGCCCCACAAAGCCATCCTATATGGAGGTATAGATATAGAGAAGACTGAACGAGGTCAATAGTAAACTCGCCTCCGATCCGCAGTAAACTTCAGAACTCATCAGAAACACATATGGAAATTCCCTAACCACGGAATATCCGAAGCCTCTGCTCAACTCGTGTCAACCACATAAGCCGATATGCCTCACAACCTCCTGCATCAATCTCGAGCACTAAGGAAAGAGATCATCCGGCCGCATCGCTCGACTAACTCCTCGAACACCGCTCTAGTCGACCAGAGACTCCAACACAACCTCCTTAGTATAGCAACCATAATAGCCCTATGGGCGATAAGCACCCATCCCCGTAATCACATCGATCTCTCTCAGAGGCAATACTATAAGATCTGCCCTCAATACTGCTTGATCAATCTGAATCGAGCATCCCCTGCAGACCTCTCCTAATGCAATAGTAGTACCTAGAGGTGTACTCACCTCTAGCCCATACTATAACATCTCCCTATCCCCATGCAATCTACATGCCATATGAGGTGCAATAAAAGAATGTGTGGATCTAGGATCCAGCAGAGCAAATGCCTCAATATCAGAAAGGAGAAGCATACCAGCTTCAACATCAGGGGAATCCTGGGCCTCCTGCCGCGTCATAGCGTATACTCTCGCATGGGACTGTGGTCGGCTGCCCCGACCCTCAGTCCTCACAAAGGACCCCTCAGCTCTACCACGGCCTCTACCTCGGCCCCTCTGTCCAGATCCACCCACTCTACTCTGCTGTACAGTCGTACTACTCCCAACTCGTCCACTACCAGCAGACTAAACTCTCAAAGTATCCGGCGGTCCTCGACACGATGCTCCGTCGAGTCAAGACCTCAAGCAGGCTCCAAGAAGCCACCAACACTCCCCATCGTGTCTCCTCTCACAATTTGGGCACACCGAGAAATCGCCCGAGCCTCCGCCACTACCACTACCGGTCGGTCCAAATCTCCCTCTCGCCTAAAGCCGACTGTCTCGAACCTCCGGAGACACGAAAGTCCCGCCTGGCGCTTATTAAAGCTCCCGCCAGAGTCGCTCGACTATCATTGGGTCGCTTACCCTGTGACCCAGCCTCACTGTCTCTGTCTCATTAGTCGCTTCCACTCGCGGCGGCACCCTCAACTCAATGAATGTACCCATGTCCGATCGAGCCAACTGCACGGATCTCAAGATTGAGGCCATTCTCGAACCTTCGCACTTATCGGCCTCGATCGGGATCATCACGGTGGCATAATCTATCACTCATTAAATTTCACCTCATATTCGCCACCGACATCCGACCTCGCTTCAGATTCGAAATTTCTGCATCTTCATATCAAGATAGACCCTGGGCATATAATTATCCTCAAGGCCCTCGGAAAATCAGCCCACGATAGTAAGCAAGGCACAGCAGACGCTCGCACAGTCTTCCACCACTTATATGTCGGGGCCAACAAAGGTGACACCGCATAATCGAACCTCTCATCGGGTTCGCATCCATCTGATCAAGACTCTCCGTCCTCTCCAACCATCCTCGGCCTCGGTGGGTCTCAGATTACCATAAAATCTATAGCCCCCACAAGAAGAAGTCATACCTCCTCTCCGCTCTCACGGAACTCGAGGGGCGATCCTCAAGACGAGGCATAGAAGACTCTCTACTTGCTCCCATCGATCCTTGGTGTTGGTCGCCAACCCGATCACCTAATACGTGAAGACCTAAAAGAACAAGAATTCTGATCAGTTTCAACAGTTCCATCAAATTCAGACCTAAATTGTTACTACTCCCAAAAGATGCCAAACCATGCTCTAATACCACCAAATGTAGCGCCCCCTTACCATAGGGTATCCACCGGAACGCCCGTAGGTCATTCCGATACATATCCTACGGCAAGAGACCACTACCGACAACAACCACTACACTCCTCATGGCATCACAATCATAAGACAGTAATAAGAAATTGACCACTTTTTAAAACCAAATTGGATTCCATTTCATTCACTCAAAACTCAAGAATTTACAAAGCGTCAATATGTTTAGTTTACATGCTCCAAAACACTACTCACTAAATGACATCTCAGAATGTACAAAAGATAGATCTAACTATAGGTCTCCAAAAGAAAGCCCGGTGACCGACCTTCGAGCCATCGCTTTCTCGCCTAATCCACAAGATACGGCTCTACGTACTCGAGGAGCTATCTGCTCATGCTTAGGCCTGAAAAATAAATTGCAATTTTGGATGAGTTTATAACTCAATGAGAAACCATCATCGATGGCTCTCCCAATTCATGCATCACATAAGCATGATACAATACTCATTCAATAATTATACAAAACACACGATTGAAACAAGCACAAGACACTTATACAAGATCTGATCACATAACAAAGGTATAAAGAACCACCAAAACATTTCCAAATATTCGCCCAAAGATATCGAGCTCTAGGCTCTGTTCAATCTGATATGCGTCTTGCTCACAAATTTCCTTTTAACGATGGGATGCATTTGTGCATGAATGCACATGTTCCATAGCGATAAACATGATAATACATACCCAATTATTCAGTCCAATTAGACGGTTGCCTCATGTAAAGCACATCAAGAATGCCACATATAATCCATGTAATCCCCGTAGGCAATCAAATCACAGATTATAATCCACGAATCCCGTAGGCAATCAATCACACGATAAACACATAGATTGAATAACCAACTAGGTTACTCACCTAATAACTTCCACGCTAGCGCCGGGAAGTCTCTGCCAAGTCTGTGGAACGATGGTCCACTTGATCTATAGCAAGTTAAATGAATAACCATTACCATTGGTATAAATGACTAAACAATGCACATGAAATCAGTCAAATGTGTATTATGCATGTTCATGGTATCCCGGCCCTAATTCAATATTTCCCCATAATAAAATTCTATTAAAAAATAGAAATCCATAGGCACTGACGGTGTGCAATTCGGACCTCTATAGGTCCCCAATTAAATAAAACAGTGATTCACCGTTCCGTTACCCAAGGCTACGCCAAATTCCGCCTAAAATCCCAAATCTCAGAAAATGAAATTAAATATTCAATGAATCCGATGCCTCAAGAATCAGGTCAATCGGACGTCGGACGGAAAAGTTATTCACGAAAGAAACCAAAACTCAACAATTTATATTGTTATATATAACCCTTATTTCCCCCTTTATTTACTGATTTCCAACCAAACTTCCAACACCCATAACTCTTTCTACACATTTCTGAAAAATGCAAACTATATCTTGTTGGAAAGCTTATGAAAAACTCTACAATTCTCAAGAAGACCATAAAAATCAATTCCAACCCTAAGGGTGTCAAAAACTCCATCAAACCTACTGCCTACTCAATTTCCCTCAACACAGGGCAGTACAGTGGCAATTTCATAACTCACTGATTCTTCAGAAATAAATTACCACAAAAATATGGTCAATAAGTTCACAATGTCCTCAACAACTTTTATGAACAACCCAAAATCAAATTCTATTTCTAAACAAGTCAATTAATTGATTCAATGTTACTGTCCCTGAAATCCTCCAATTTGGGCAGTAACCTTATAACAAGCATAAATCCCTGTACACAAGTCAGTAAAATCAGAACTTTATATCCCTGAAAAGATAACATCTCAAACTTCAATTTTCATGAAGCACTCATCATCCAATTCGATCTCTATCAATTTCAAAACTGTTATGGAAGCTACTGTTATGATCAGCCATTCATAACCTGATGGAGGGTCAATTTTTGAAAAATCATAACTCCCAATTCTGACTTCTAAAAATTACTCACCATATATCATTTTCAAGGTAATCTCTTCCTCTACAATTCTTCAGAAGCTCACTCACACCAATTCAGTCCACATAAAATGTTAAAATTGCCTCCAATCAGTAAACTCACAAAATCACACTTAAGCTAGGTTTCATCAAAATGCTCAAAACCAGTCAATAGTACTCAGTTCGTATCTCCCAATATACAACTCTAAAACTGGCAAGATCAGTAGCAATGGAAAGCTAATTAAATAAGCTACAACTTTCATGAAGACCATTCTCCCTAATTCCATCTCAATTAATTCAGAAAAATCAGCAAAGTTCATATGTTGTGGTTTCGGTTACTGTTCACAGGCAATGGAACAGTAACTTTCCATTCAAAAATTCACCCTTCTAACATTGAAATTTAACAACATCTATTTCACACTAAATTGAAGCCAACATCCCAAAGTTTCAGTGGCCACTAAACTTACCTCATTTTCATTTCTACACAATAAGTTATGAATAAATCAGTAGCATCAATTATAATTCCAATTTCCCAGATTCAATGTTAACCTTAGTTCAATCACTTCCAATGCCTTTTTCACATCATTAGACATCAAAATAAATACAAATTAAGTATTACTACAGTCATACATATACTAGGGCTAATACTGAAAAATTGGCAGCACTAAATGCCTCAATTCAAATACTCAAATAATTATCCATATTCAATTCAAAATCAAACCCTATCATTAATTTCAATACATCTTCACCTAGCCTCATACCCATTTCTTCAAATCATAATAATCATCACTTTAATGCCTACATGAACCTAATACATGCTTTAAACCCTTTTATTAATCACTCCTCACTATCATGGCATTTAATTCCATATGCAAATCTCATTTAAAACTCAAACCTTAAATGAAAACTTACCTAAGACAAAACCTCCTTCAAAGCTTCAATAACCACTTCTAACTTCCACACCAAAATACCAACCTCCTTTCCTTCTCAAGTATGCTTAAAGCTCATCTTCTAGCTTTGATAGATTAAGAGAGTAGCTTGAAGTTATGGAGAAAGATGAGAAAAGGAGAGCCAATATTCGATGGTTTAATCAAGAGAGTTTTTTGTGTTTGAGTGTTTTCGGGTGAATAACAAAAGCATTAACTCATCCTTTCCTTTCCTTCAAAATATACACGTCCAGAAAGAATGAAGAGAAGCATTTAATGTCTCTTTAAAAATGGCAAATTCTCATTGGTTTCTTTTTATTAAAAAAGTCAAAATATCAATTCTTTAATCCAGTCCAAAATTTTACTCCATTTAACTCCAATGACCCTACTTTCAGTCCCAAAATAATATACCCAATATTACAGTACCGGTGGGTAGCGATTTTGCTACTGAGAATCGACTCGTTAAGCTAATTGGCGATTTTTCCGTCAAGGAATTTTCTCGGAAAAATCCAGAAAATTCTTAAAATCCTAAAATGTAAAACAATTTATGGTGCAGTCAAATAATTTTTCCAAACTCAATTACTCCATTAATTTCATAAAGAAGTTCAATTTAAAACCTAAGTAGGAAAATGTCATGCATGCATGTATACGTGTGCATGTGCAACCAATCGATGTCGAAAGGCTATATGCTGTATGCGCATGCCGAGATATAATTTAATATCCCGAACCCGTCCTACTTACCAAAATACCCTTTTCCTATAGGAGAGGGGATGTTACAGCATAGGCGGCCATATGCGCCTCCTCCAAAATCTGACGCCTCAGATCATCCACATCGGGCACACACAGTCTCTGACCCATCCATAAAGTCTCATCTCTCAACTCAAACTCAGAAGTCAGATCAGATCTCACTCTCTCTATCAGTCTCACCATAGCGGGACCCTTGTCCTGAACTCGCCTAATCCTATCACGCAACATCGGCCTAAGCCTTAGAGTGGCAATCAAAGCCCCATCCTGATCCAAATCCATCTGCACATTCAAGGCTCTCAACTGAATCAAGCTAGGCAATCTCCCAATCTGAATATGAGCTGCACTAATGTGAGATCTCCTGCTCAAAGCATCTGCCACCATATTGGCCTTCCCTTGATGATATTCAATCGTGCAGTCATAATCCTTAAGCAGCTCTATCCATCTCCTCTGTCTCAGATTCAACTCTCTCTGACTCAATAGATACCTCAAACTCTTGTGATCAGTATAAATCTGGAACGTCTCGCCATATACATAATGTCTCCAAATCTTCAGGGCAAATACAACTACAGCTAACTCCAAATCATGCAATGGATAATTCACCTCATGAGACCTCAACTGTCTCGAGGCATACGCTATCACTCTACCATGCTGCATCAAAACACATCCCAGACCCTGATGCGAAGCATCACTATACACCTCGAATCCTCCAATCCCAGATGGAATACCTAACACCGGTGCAGAAGTCAACCGATGTTTCAGTTCCTCAAAGCTCTTCTGACACTCCTCAGTCCATCTGAACGGTACATTCTTCCTCAGAAGTTTTGTCAGAGGGGCTGAGATCAACGAGAACCCCTCGACAAACCTTCGGTAAAATCCGGCCAATCCTAGGAAACTTCGAACCTCAGACACATTCCTAGGGACCTCCCAAAGCAACACTGCCTCGACCTTGCGAGGATCCACCTGAATACCCTCACCAGTCACAATGTGCCCCAGAAACACCACCTTATCAAGCCAAAATTCATATTTACTGAATTTGACATACAACTGTCTCTCTCTTATGATCTGCAAAACAATCCTCAAATGCTCAACGTGCTCCTGTCGACTCGAATACACCAAAATATCATCAATGAATACTATCACAAACTGATCCAGGTAGGGCTGAAAGACCTTATTCATCAAGGCCATGAAAGCTTCCGGGGCATTAGTCAACCCAAACGGCATAACTAAGAACTCGAAATGCTCATACCTGCTCCTAAAAGCAATCTTAGGCACATCGGCCTATGCTATCTTTAGTTGTTAATAACCAGATCGCAGATCCAACTTAGTAAACACCTGAGCTACCTACAACTGATCAAACAAATCATCGATCCTAGGCAGTGGATACTTATTCTTTATTGTCACCCGATTCAATTGCCTATAGTCGATGAACAGTCTCAAAGTCCCATCTTTCTTCTTCACAAACAGTACTGGTGCTCCCCACGGCGAAACACTGGGCCTGATAAACCCCTTATCCAGAAGCTCCTGCATCTGAGCCTTAAGCTCCCTCAGTTCTACCGATGCCATCCTATATGGAGGTATGGATATAGGAGCAGTACCTAGAACGAGGTCAATCGAGAACTCCGACTCCCGATTTGGCGATAAACCCGGTAACTCATCGGGAAACACATCTAGACATTCCTTGATCATGGGAATATCCTGCAACCTCTGCTCAACTCTGGAATCAATCACGTGGGCCAGATAGGCCTCACAACCTCCCTGCATCAACCTCAAGGCACTAATAAACGAAATCATCCTAGCTGGCTCTGCCTGACTAACTCCTCTGAACACTGCTCTAGGCTGACCAGGAGACTCTAAAACGACCTTGATCGCGGTTCTGTCGATACGATCTTACGATCGATCCTTGGAAACCGGTCAAATAGAATAAATTTCAAGATTGCGGTGTAGGATGCAACCTCGGGTCGTCTGACTTAATTGGAACCAAATGAAAATGGTCTAATCTAGCCTAAATGTCAAAAATTGCAATCGAAGTTGATAAACAGGGTTTTGGTAATTTGGTGAAACAGGTAAAGTAATCAAAATTTAATAAAAGTATAAAAGAATATTTTTGGGATTTTGAAATAATGCAATAAACAAAGAATCGATAAAATCAAATTGATAAAATCCTCTTGAAAATGAGGCTCAGCTATCACGGTTCAAAATGGTTTTCGGGATACAATCCACTAAGTTTCGAAAGATCAACCCTAAAGGACTCTTTAGGTCCAAAGATTTAATTAATGAACTCCATCATTTAAATCTTTGTTAAAAACCTTAGTGTGACAATTGGACAAGTAAATGCAATTGGTCAAATGAATAAAACACAACAATCTCAATCAAACACAACTAGGCAGATTAAAACCGTGAATGCAGTATCCAATGACATATATGAAACTATCATATATTAAGCACAAAACATTCTACAAATCACTTGTCCAAATTTCAACATAGTATCAACACGGTTAAACTATAACAATGCTAATCTAAATATATCGATGCAATCCTCTAACTCAGAAGTTTACACAAATAAACTAGACTTCAGATACTAAGTGATTACTCCCCTTCGAAGCTCTGTAAACTTAAGCCATTGCTACATCTTCAAGAGGAAGGTTGGCTTAGCTACGATGACTCCGGTTGATCCCTCGGATCTTTGGAGAATGAACGAGGCTCATGTTTGCGTAAGGCGATGGCGGTGATGATGGCGATCGTGGTGATGATGGTAGGCGATCTCGAAAATGTGAAGGTCTTCTCCTTCCAAAGTCTGCGTTCCAAGTCGTCTCTCAGATTCAAAAGTCTGCGTGACAAAAGTCTCGATGACCTAAAATAGCAAGTCTTATATGATGGATCACGGGCGGGTTGGAGCGGTGAGATGAACTTTCCATAAACGAATTGGGTATCCGCCATACGTCATGACGAATAAGATAAATTAATTACATTCATCGCGACGTGTGCACTCATCTGCTCGTCGCATCGTGTACATCGCTGTGCGGAAGTGTGCTCGCCGCGTCGTGTGAGATGCCATGCGTCGCGACGTGCGGAAGAACTGTTGACTTCCTACGTTGACTCCTTTGTTCCTGCAATAAAACAATAACAACAATTTGCAGTATCAATTGTCCCAATAAAAACTATGGAAAAATAAGTATCAAATCATGACAATTTACTGACAAATTGAGAATTGAAAGAACTCAGTATGAGGAACCAATTTAAGCACAAAAATCATCAATCAGGAGTCAATGCATGCATAAGCAGCTATGAAAATGCAGCCAATTTATAATATAAACTTGGCTCAATCAAATTCCCCCACACTTAGACCTTTGTACTCCTGGACAAAGTTTTACAAGAGTCAAAAAGAGTGCAAGAGAAAAAGAAAATATCTACCCATGCTCAAAACAATAAAAGGAAATTGACGCAAGTTACTTCCTCAGAATTCAACCAAAGCAAAATGAAAGAGTGCTACTAAAATAAACATTGAAAGAATCCAAGTACAAGAGATTGAACAAAAGAGAAGCACTCAAGGTATAGTGTTTATACTCAGCTCACTTGTGTCTAGGGATATTTTTCTCTCAATCTACTTAATCCACCTCTTACCATAGGCTTGTGTCAATTCTATTTCTCCACCACAAGAACTATCATTTTGAAGATCAAGAGGACTTTGAGGGTTGTAATGTATGGAAGGCTAAATGAATGGGTAAAGTAAAAGAAAGAAAATATGAGCATATGCACTAAATGTGAACTGATGTCATTTGTAGAATTCAAACTAAACAATTGCATAAACAGAATGCAACATTATTCTTTTCTTTCTTTCTCTTTTCTTCTGCTTTTGCTTTTTTTTTGACATTTTAGAGACATTGTCTCTTTTTGGAAAACACAAAATTCATCATCAATTTTTTTTTGACATATTATTTTGAAATAAGCAACATAACCAATGACACCACAAAGGTATGAATGCAAATGCTCATAACAGGAAGGCTCAAAGGGGCTAACAAGGGATAAATGTGCAAGGGACGGTGTTTGGGAAATGGGTTTAAGAAAGAACGCCTCTATCACATCCGCAAAAATCCAGTTCATTAAGCTTCAAGTAAGAATTAAAACAAGTTCTGAAGAAAAATGAAATAAGAAGATGCACATAAAGATAGAATGAAAATTTTGGGCTCAAATATCCTTCCACAAGGGTATGATCTCAATGAACAATCTCAAGTCTCAAAAACTTAAAATGCCACTTTGTTAGCATGCTTTCATTTACTTTGTATTGAAAACGTTGAAAGCAAGATTTTGTCAAGTCCAATTATCATTAAAAGAATGGAAGGTGTTTTCAAAAACTCAAGCATCGTTTTAAAACTAGTAAAAGCTTTGAAAACAAAAGCCACAAAAGTCCAGTGCAAGAAAAATTTGAAATGAGTGGAAGAATTAAGCACAGAATCATTCATGCATGAGTATGGACGTCGCGACGTGTAGAAGCAGACGTCGAGACGTATGGACATCGCGACGTAGCAAGGATGACGTCGCGACATATACCAAATTTGAAAAAATCTTCGCCGCGATGTATGGACACTCGTCGCGGCGAAGAAATGCAGAATGACAGAAAATACAACAAGTTTATCAGCAGAAAGCACCAATTGGCCAACAATATAATATCAACAGTCATGCAACGTGAAAAATAAATAGGGAAACAACTCCCCCACACTTGAAACACACAGTGTCCTCAATGAAAGTGTAACAGAAGCAAAATTGCTTAGAAAGTGATGAAGGGACATAAAGGATGATAGGAAAATGAAAAGAAAACAAAGGAAGCTATATATCTAAGGACTACAAAAAAAATAAGTGCGAAACACAAAAAGAAAAGAAACAAGCAAAGGAGACGGAAAAACTTGATATTCACGGTGATTTCTGGTTCTCATAGTAGAGCTTCAAAAGATGGCCATTGACCTTAAGTCGGGTTCCAGTCTCCTCATGTAAAAGCTCTACCATACCAAAGTTGTGCACCTTTGTGACCAAGTATGGTCCCTCCCAACGAGTATTAAAAGTCCCATGTTTGAAAGTGAAGCGAGCTTTGAATAATGGACTTTATCTCCTCTTTGAAACTTTTTCACGAATGATCTTGTCATGCATCAATTTGGATTTTCTTTGTAGAGTCGTGCATGCTCATATGCCTCCAACCTTAATTCCTCAAGCTCTTGAATTTGCAACTTCCTCTCCATTCGGAAGATTCCAAGTCCATGTTGCATTGTTTGATTGCCCAATATGCTTTGTGCTCCAATTCTACTACAGTAAATGGCAAGCCTTTCCATAAATAAAGCAGTGAGGGACATACCTATTGGGGATTTATATGCAGTCCGATATGCCCAAAGTGCTTCCTCGAGGAAGGCTCCAATCCTTCTTTGATGGCTTTACAATTTTCTCCAAATGTGCTTCACCTCTCATTTGAAACTTCACTTGTCCATTGGTTTGTGGGTGATATGCAGTGGAGACTTTGTGAGTGACCCCAAATTTCAAAAATAAGTTATCAATAACTCTATTACAAAAATGGGTTCCCCTATCACTCACCACAGCTCTTGGTATACCAAAATGACAAAAATGTTGGACTTAAGAAATTTAGACACGGCTTGGGCATCATCTTTTCTAGTGGGTATGGCCTCTATCCACTTGGACACATAATCAACAGCTAAAAGGATATACACAAAGCCAAAAGATGGAGGAAATGGGCCCATGAAATCGATTCCCCAAACATCAAAGATTTCACAAAATAAGAGAGGTTGTTGTGGCATTTCATGTCGTTTACCTAATCCTCCAAATCGTTGACATTTATCACATGACCGACAAAAGTTAAATGAATCCTTAAAATGTGTAGGCCAATAAAAACCAGACTCGAGGATTTTCCTAGATGTTTTCCTTGCACTAAAATGCCCACAAAAAACCATTGAATGACAAGCCGAGATTATTTCATCATGTTCTTCATGAGGAACACATCTTCTGATCACTTGGTCACTGCACATCCTCCACAGAAAAGGGGCATCCCAAATGTAATGTCGAGCTTCACTCTTAAGCTTATGAGCTTGTGCCTGAGACATAAAAGGAGGAGTCAGTCCAGATATTAGGTAGTTAACAATATGAGCATACCAAGGTTCTTGAACAATTGAAGCACATAGGACCGAATCAGGAAATGAATCACAGGTAAGGTCATAAGAATCCACTCCCTGTGTGTCATTGGGTAGCCTGCTCAAATGATCAGCCACATGGTTTGCTGCCCCCGCACGATCCTTAATCTCGATATCAAATTCTTGGAGCAACAATGCCCACCGTATCAACCTAGGCTTTGATTGTGGTTTCTTGAGGAGATATCGAACAGCTGCATGATCAGTAAAAATGGTTACATGTGAGTTCAACAGATATTGCCTAAATTTTTCTAAACCAAAAACTACTGCAAACAGCTCTTTTTCAGTGGTTGTATAATTGATCGGAAATTTGGATCCGGTGTCTTGGCGTATCTGATAACTCTTGGTAATCTCTCCTCTCGTTGGCTGAGATTGCCCCCTACAAAGACAATTAGATGCATCACATGAAAGCTCAAAAGGTAAATTCCAATCAGGAGCAACTAGAATAGGTGGAGAAATGAGTTTTGATTTTAGCATATTAAAAGCACTCTTGCAAGAATCATCAAAGTCAAACTTTTCATCTTTTTACAAAAGCTTGGAAAGAGGTAACGCAATTTTGCTGAAATCCTTAATGAAGCGCCTGTAAAATCCTGCATGACCAAAAAATGAACGTATGTCACGAATACAAGTAGGGTAAGGCAAAGAAGATATAACCTCAATCTTAGCTTTATCCACCTCAATCCCCTTGCTAGAAATTAAATGACCAAGCACAATACCTTCACTGACCATGAAATGACATTTCTCAAAGTTCAAAATCAAATTCTTTTCAATGCATCTGTATAAAACTTTTGCAAGACTAGATAAGCAAGCATCAAAAGAATCACCATAGACAGTGAAATCATCCATAAACACTTCCATACATTCCTCCAAAATTCACGAAAACAGCCATCACCTGGCGTTGGAAAGTTCTGAGCATTACATAAACCAAAAGGCATCCTTCGATATGCAAAGGTGCCAAAGGACATGTAAATGTGGTTTTGTCTTGGTCCTCTGGTGCAATGGGTACTTGAAAGTATCCGGAGAAACCATCAAAAAAGCGTAATGTGACTTACACGCAAGTCGCTCAAGCATTTGATCAATAAAGGAAGAGGAAATGGTCTTTTACGGTGGCATCATTTAATCGTCGTAATCTATGCACACTGCGCCACTAATTTTGCACCTGGTAGGAATAAGCTCATCCCTATCATTTTTGACCACTATTATTCCACTCTTTTTAGGCACTACATGAATTGGACTAACCCACTCACTATCAGAAATGGGATATATTATCCCTGCACTCAACAAATTCGTTATTTCTTTCTTCACAACATCTAAGATAAGTGGGTTAAGTCTTCTTTGAGGTTGCCTCACCGATTTGGACCCTTCACTCAGTAAGATTCTGTGTGTGCAAATGGCTGGGCTAATGCCAGGTATGCCTGCTAAAGTCCACCCTATAGCTCTCTTGTGTTTCCTCAGAACATTCATGAGTCTCTCTTCTTCAGTGTGGGACAAGGTGCTAGAAATTATTACAGGTAATCGCTCATCAGACTCAAGAAAAGCATACTTTAGGGTTGGAGGGAGAGGCTTGAGCTCAAGCTCAGGAGGTTTCACAATGGAAGGAGTTAATTTATGAAGTTCAAGAGAAAAGAGATCACTCCCTCGTTCTTCTGGCATTGAGTTCGGCTCCTTGTAGGTGGTCGTGGCTAATCCCTCCTGCTTCCCTGAAACATGAACAGAAGGCCTTTTTCCAAGGTCAAGTGAATGTAATCCAGAATTCAAAGAATCTTTTTGTGACCCATATTTTTGGCAGGCATTTTCTTCAACTAAGTCAATCATGTTCACACCCAAAAGTGAATAATCCTCATGTGGGTGCTTCATGGCCTCATACATATTAAAGCTCACCTGTTGGTCACCCACCTCCATGGTGATCTTTCCTTCTATCATACTAATCATTGTGCTGCTGTTACAAAAGGGTCGCCAAGTATTAAGGAAGTATCTGCCAAACTTCAGAGGACATGTCAAGAACATAAAATCAGCGGAAATACTAACCCTTTAACCTGGAATAAGATATCCTCAATGATACCAACTGGATGCCTAAAGGATCTATCAGCCAACTGGAGGACAACAGATGTAGGCTTAATACTTTTCACTCCTAAGGCCTCATAAACTAACTTAGGCATCACATTAATGGCAGCCCCTAAATCTAATAATGCTCTACCGATAGTCACTTTTCCTAAAGTGCAGGGGATGGTAAAAGATCCAGGGTCTTGACACTTGACAGGTATTTGGGGCTTGAATAATGCAGACACATTGGAGCTCACCTGGACTCTCTCATTTGGCCTAAACTTTCTCTTATTCGTGCACAAATCCTTCAAATACTTAGCATAGGCCGGAACTCTCTTCACTAGATCAAGAAAAGGTACATTCACTTCCACTTTCCCAAACAAATCAATGATTTCTTTCTCATGTTGTTTCTCATTTAAGCGCTTACTCATTAAATATGAATTGGGAAAAGGAAGGTCCTGAATACTTACCTCCTTACCTTTACCTTGCTTACTTGACTCTCCACTTCCTACTTTCTCTTTAGAATCTCTTGGAGTTGTTTCCTTCTCGGTTGTTGTGAGTCTCTTCCTTTCTTTGATGGGTCCTCCTCTCTGGCACTTTCTGATCTCATTACCCTTGTTGGAGGTAATGGCTCACTATCAATCTCATCCTCACATGGCTCATCTTCATCTTGAGGCTTGAACCTCACTTGCTTTCCACTCCTGAGGGCAATGGCATTAAGACTCTTCGGGTTCATCACAGTATTGGAAGGAATGGCTCCTTGCTTTTGCTTTGATTTTCACTCATGTTGTTAGACAACTGAGTGACATAGGAATTGATGTTCTCTGCCTTGGTCTCCCATTGCTCCATCCTCTTCTCCAAGGCATTGAATCTGGCAGCAGTCTTTGAGGAATCCTGTTGAATCAAAGAAGCAATTGCATTAAATTGGTTAGCATTAAAATCCCTCTCTTCCTTCATCAATATCATCATACTGTGGAGCAACTGATTGGTATCCTCCTTTGGTGGGACTACCAGGGATTGCTGTTGATTGGGGAACTGGCTAGTGGAAGTGCTAGCTCCTCATCCTTGTGAAAATCTGCCCTGACCTCTGTTCTCCTCATTCCTCCAACTGAATCTCGGATTGGATTTCCATCCCTCATTGTAGGTGTTGGAGTATGGGTCCCATTTCTGATTCTGCCCGCCTTGATACATTACCGAGACTTCCTCATATCTACCTTGGTGGCGCTTTCGAAATATGCATTCTGACCCATAATTTTCCAACTAGGTGCGGTAAGCTCTGTTGAAGAAGTAGGCGTTGTACATTCAAATTCTTATTTCGGCGGTGATGCAAGATAGGCGTGATGATATCCGACTCTCGAGGAGTCCACTTTCGACTCTAGGCTCTCCATTCTTTTAGCTTGAGCCGTCAAGGCTCCCAACTCATGCACTCCTCTTTGATCTCTGACACTGTACTGCTGATGGTTTAAAGACATCTTCTTGATCAGATCCCATGCTTCCAAGGCTGTGAGGTCAATCAAAGATCCTCCAGATGCAGCATCTAACATACCCTTCTCCTGGCTCTTCAACCCATCATAAAAGTATTGCACCAATTGCTCATCAGGAATCTAATGATGAGGGCATCTGGATAAAAGATCTTGGAAGCGATTCCAATAATCGTACAGTGACTCATCGTATTCCTGGCGGGCTGAGTAGATCTCCTTCCTCATAGAAGATGTCCTGGAGGCTGAAAAGTATTTCTCCAGAAAAGCCTTCCTCAGATTGGCCCAACTATGGTAAGCATTGGCCACATGCCTCGGAAGACTCATGTACCACTCTCTTGCTTTCCCCTCCAATGACAAATGAAACACCTTCCAAAGTACTTGATCCAAAGTAGCTCCCACTGGCTTCATACTCTGGCAGATCATTGTCAAAGCCTGTAAGTGCATATATGGATCCTCTCCTGCCAAACCATGAAATTTAGGAAGAGAATTAATCAGCAAACCTTTAATCTCAAAATTAACATCAAAATTAGGGCAAGCAGCAGTAAATGGATCATAATGCACATCAGATGTTGTTGCCTCCCTAATTGTCCTACGTCGCTGATTCTCATTGTTCTCTCCCACTCTCTCATGCTCACCATTTCCTCCATTAGTCCCATTTCTAGGTTGGTGAACAGGATAATCAGGATTCTCAGCCATATTCTCACTATCTCTTTCAACTACTCTCCTTCTCTCTTGTTCTTTCCTTTCTTTCCGAAGTCTCCTCAAATGTCTCTCAACTTCAGGATAGAACTGAACAAGTTTACCTCTCCTGGGCATGCACCAAAAAGCAATCCACAAACAAAAGAATGGTAACAAAAATGCTCACAGTCACACAAGATCAGATAAAAGTGAAATGCGATGAATGCGAGAGTATGGATGTATGAGTGTATGTATGAGTGTGTATGTGTGAAAAATGTGTAAAGTATGAAATAAGATCAAAGTATGATGTATGCGTGCGCAAAGGGAAATCAAATCTATACTATGAACAAGTGTAAAAATCAAACTATCTAAATGCAATCAAAAAAAATGATTCCTATTATCAACGACAAGTCATAAATGACAATGGCTATCCGATGGTAAACCAATTACTTGGTTCCCCGACAACGGCGCCAATTTGATCGTGGTTCTGTCGATGCGATCTTACGATCGATCCTTGGAAACCGGTCAAATAGAATAAATTCCAAGATTGCGGTGTAGGATGCAACCTCGGGTCGTCTCACTTAATTGGAACCAAATGAAAATGGTTTAATCTAGCCTAAATGTCAAAAATTGCAATCGAAGTTGATAAACAGGGTTTTGGTAATTTGATCGAAATCGGTAAAGTAATCAAAATTTAACAAAAAGTATAAAAGAATATTTTTTGGATTTTTGAAATAATGCAATAAAAAAAGAATCGGATAAAATCAAATTGATAAAATCCTCTTGAAAATGAGGCTCGAGCTATCACGGTTCAAAAATGGTTTTAGGGATACAATCCACTAAGTTTCGAAAGATCAACCCTAAAGGACTCTTTAGGTCCAAAGATTTAATTAATGAACTCCATCATTTAAATCTTTGTTAAAAACCTTAGTGTGACAATTGGACAAGCAAATGCAATTGGTCAAATGAATAAAACACAACAATCTCAATCAAACACAACTAGGCGATTAAAACCGTGAATCACGATATCAATGAAATATATGAAACTATCATATATTAAGCACAAAACATTCTACAAATCACTTGTCCAAATTTCAACATAGTATCAACACACGGTTAAACTATAACAATGCTAATCTAAATATATCGATGCAATCCTCTAACTCAGAAGTTTACACAAATATACTAAACTTCATATACTAAGTGATTACTCCCCTTCGAAGCTCTGTAAACTTAATCCATTGCTACATCTTCAAGAGGAAGGTTGGCTTAGCTACGCATGACTCCGGTCGATCCCTCGGATACTGGAGAATGAACGAGGCTCATGTTTGCAGAAGACGATGACGGTGATGATGGCGACTGTGGTGATGATGGTAGACGATACTGAAAATGTGAAGGTCTTCTCCTTCCAAAGGATAGATCACGGGCCAGGTTGGAATAGTGAGATGAACTTTCCATAAACAGGTCGGGTATCCGCTTATACGTCGCGACGAATAAGATAAATGAATTACATTCATCGCGACGTGTGCACTCGTCTGCTCGTCGCGTCGTGTACATCGCCGTGCGTCGCGACGTGCGGAAGTGTACTCGCCGTGTCGTGTGAGATGCCATGCGTCGCGACGTGCGAAAGAACTGTTGACTTCCTACGTTGATTCCTTTGTTCCTGCAACAAAACAATAACAACAATTTGCAGTATCAATTGTCCCAATAAAAACTATGGAAAAATAAGTATCAAATCATGACAATTTACTGACAAATTGAGAATTGAAAGAACTCAGTATGAGGAACCAATTTAAGCACAAAAATCATCAATCAGGAATTGCTCAACCCGTACTGCAGTAGCTCTCAATTCTACAAACGTGCCCATATCAGATCGGGCTAACCTGGTACGGATCTCCAGATTAAGCCCACCCTTAAATCTCTGACACCTATCATGTTGGGACCCGATCCGGAGACCGGATCCCAACCGGACTAGCGAAAGACGGAAACTAAATCGAAGAACAAAATATGGGAACAAAGTACAAAGCGGAGACAAAAACGAAAGAGAAAATAGCGAAACGAAGTTGAATCATAAAGCGAAAGCATCGAAAGCGAATCAAAAATCAAAGAATACAAATGAAGATAAATCGAATAGCATAACAAATGTCCGACATCTGTGAGCATACCGCTTAACGAATGAACGCGTTGGAAATCCTAAGCTAAACAGATCAGAAATTCGGTATAAATTTTTTTTCTTTTTCTTATATTCATTTTTCCTCGAACTCAATCAAATCATGCAATTTCCTTTTTCTTGGAAATTATCTTCAATCAAATCCTCAAATCATACAAATTGCTTGTACATACAATCAAATCCCAAAAATTTATCTTTATGCCTATTTTTATCAAAATTTTGGCAGCATAACGGCTGCCTTTGACCTAACCCAAAACCTGCAAGGGTTCAAAATACACTTCTAAAATTCCCAATCAAATATACAAACATCAAAATCCACCGGACCCTCCGTCCGGGATCTCAGTACACACAAACGCAAACCTAATTCTAAAACACTTTCATAACTGTAAATCAATCTACTAGTCTCATAATTCAATCTCATTCCCAAATTCATATACAAAGTCATATACAATTTCACACTCTTATACATTAATTCATAATCCTCAGACATTTTGAAATACACGCTCGAAATATATCATAATCACTTACTTAATGGAAATTCAAGCCATAAACAAATTTAATATCCAAATCTCAATTTACACAAAAATACAGACGATGCAAAATCGGACCAAACGTCTTCACATTCTTTCATCCGATCTCCTGCTCGAAACCTGGAGATGGGGATGAAAGGGGAGAGCTTCGAGCTCGTGGATAACACATTTATAAATTGACTAATAAGCAGAAATCATTTTTCATAAGCTTTTTGCCAAAAGGGCTAATTTTTCAAACTTTGTAACTTTTTAAACAATTTCCTCAAACCTTTCAATTTTTCAAACTTTTCATATAAATCTCACTTCTTCATTTCTCAATTTTAAACATGAATGCAGCACACAGAAACAAATCAAAAGCACATAACATAGCAAAATGGTCTGGTTCGGTCCAAAATAGAATGTACTGCACATTCCCGCATAGCGGTCCTATGCAGTCGTCAACAGAATGTACTACACTTTCCAGCATAGCGGTCTAGTGTAGCCGTGAAGGGAGTCCGAAATCGGAGCTCCATGCCACTAGCGGGCAGCCAGGAGAAGGCTATAAACGAATAGAGACAGTGCACTAACTCACGAGGGACCTGACCAAACCCACATAACACATAAGCAAAAACGGAACTTCGAATTGGCCGATGGCATTTTTCAAAATCTTACTTTTCACACATTCACATAATGCATACAATTCAATCAATTCATCATTCAAATACTAATTTCAACAATCAAATCATTCAATCAATGTTTTCAACAATATGCATAATTCAACAATGCATTTATAACAAATGAATTCTAGAAATTGCTATTTGTTTATGAACTCATTTAAAACAATGAATGTAAGCTTGTAATAATTTTTCAGAAATCATTTGGAAATCATAAGTTCAAACATTAATCAACTTTTCAAACATTTACAAAAACAAATAATTTATCAAAAATACAAAATTTTGCTTTCTTTAATTTTTGAAAGTTCGTATTGAGCTTACAAATCAAAATATAAATATGTTACCTACCTCAAATCGATGCCAGAAATTTGTCCCTTGCTTCAATGTGACCATTTCCTCTTTCCTTCTTCCAATTAAATTTTCCCTAAACCAATTTCATCAAAATTCAACCTCATAAATAACATAACTCTTAGAATTGATGTCATAATTCATCAATTCATACTAATTCCAAGATATTTAAAACACCAATTTCTAAAATCCCCAAATTCCAAATTTGACCTAAACCGATTCACTCAAATTCAATATCATATATAACTTAATTTCTCAAATTGAGCTTAGAAAACATTAATTCCTCACATATTCAAGCTATCTAAATCTCCAATTTTCAAAAACCCCAATTTCCAAAATTGGCCTAAACCAATTTACACAAATTCAATATCATAAATCACAATTTCTTCAAAATTGATTTCATATTTCACAAACCCATACTATTATCTATGATTCTACACCAATAATTCACAAAATTTTCAAAATTACAAATTTGGCATAATCCCTAACTCATATAAATCCAAAATTAGATCAAATTTATCATGACATCTTCAAAATTGAGCTCATAATCCATGAACTCATATCATTTCCCATATTTCTAAACTAAAATTTCTTCAAAAACACAAAGTTGAAAATTTTCTCTTACCTCTTTTCTTCTCCAAATTTGAATTTTCATGGCTTGAAAGGAAGCTCTCTTCATTTCCCACCTTTCTTTCTCTTGAATCAACATCAAAATCCTTCTTGAAGCTCCAAAATTTTCGAAATCTCCAAGCTTTTCTTCTTCTTTCTTCTCCATGACCATACTCCTTCCTTTTCTCTCTTATTTCTTCTTCTTTCCTCTCATCATCGTGTTTCACCCTAAAAAAACAACAACCCCTTCTGTTTTTAAAGCCATGTCATTTAAATGGTGACTAAAAGACCAAATTGCCCTTGAACTTTACTTTAAGTCATTCTCACTTGCGGACATGTTTCGCACTATCAAATTGAAGGAATTTTTCAAAACTTCTTTGTAGAAAAATGTTCCTCCATGTCTAAATTTCATAATGCCACAACAATCATCCAATTCGGAGCACTACATCAAAAGTTATGCTCAAAACATTTCGGGTATATACATATTCTAACACATTTTTCATGTACGATTATTTCCATCCAGAAATTGACATTCTTAAACTCAAAATTGAAACTCAGTGTCTTCATAAAAAGTGTATCCTTATGTTTCTTGTTTAATCCAAAAGAAGAATCACCTCATTTTGATTACTAGAGAAAGAGTTATGTCCAAAATACTCTCAGATGTTCCTAATCCAAAAACTGCATTCTAATCCGAACTTCAATTCAAAAATTGAAAGTCTTAGGGGCAAAATTGACATTTAATTTCTGCATATGATTTGTAGCCCCATGTATTAGTTTTATTTTTCTTCAAGAATCACCTCAATCGGATCTCCACAAATCCCGAATTTTGCAAAATACTGAACCATATTCAGAAAATTTCCTGAGTCACTTTGATTAAATTAATCACCCTTAATTTAATCTCATAAAATTACAAATTTTCTATGAGGATGTAGATAATTGTCTTAGGAATCCAACGCCGTAAGAATCAAGTCAATCGGATGTCCGGCGGAAAAGATATAAGCAAAAGATTGAACAAAGGTCGGATTGAAGGATGAAACGAACAAAGAAATCAAAACGGCGTCGCAAGGGATCCGAAAACGGCGCCTTATGAAGCAAAACAGGCGCGCAGAGGAGAGGAGAAATCAAAACGAAGCCGCGTGGAGAAACAAAAACGGTGTCGCACGAAGGGGGACGGACGCGCGCGTAGTGAAGGAAATCAAACGACGTCGCGCGAGGAAAGGGAAACGGCGTCGTGCGAGGGCGGAACGCCCGCGCCCTCGCGAGACGCTCGCAAGGCGAGTCACTCGCCCTCGCTAGAGGGTGCCTGAACCAAAACCCTTTTCCTTTTTTAAAAAAAAAATCTAAAACTTCCAAAATTCATATCTTTTGATTCCTAACTCCAAATTTGACAAACTTGATCTCTATGGAAATCTTGAAGGAAGCTCTACAATTTCCATGAAGAACTCCACAACCAAAATGATTAATTTTCTAATCAAAGATTTATCCCTAATAATAAATACTTAAACAAATTCCTCAACTTTGAAAATTTCTATTTTTCAACTCCAAACTCCAATCATGTCATATTTTATATCGATGTGAAGATCAGAAAATCACGTACAACTTCCATGAAGGACATACAATTCAATTTGACCTCTAAGGAAGTCAATTTTTCAGTCAAAAGTTTTGTCCTCGAATAATCATGCTAAAATCATATCATAAACTTGTAAAAAATCATAACTTATTATTCCTTGATCAAATAATTCCATAGTTTATATCAAAATTAAGAGCAAATCAGATCCTTCCACTTTCATGAAGAACTTCAAGGCTAAATTAACCTCTAATTAGATCAATTTTTCAGTCAAAGTTTTAGCCATAATAAAAGTCAACCCTAACACACTTAAACTTTGACTGATCATAACTTTCACTCCCGAGATCAAAAAATTACAAACTTTATGGCTACAGAAAGCTCTTAACATAATCTACAAGTTTCATGTAGACCATTTTCTCAAATTTTTCCTAAATCAAAAGTCAACCCTCTAAGGTCAAAAAGTCAAACTTTTCACAATTTTTCATATTTTCACTCTTTTTCTCTTTTGTTCTTTGAATATTTCTTATTTTTACTCAAAAATCGGGGTCTAATATTTCTCCCCCTCTTAAAAGAATTTCGTCCTCGAAATTCGTACTTCCTTTAACACCAAGTAACTCATCTTTACATATTATTTCTTTCTAAACGAAGATAAGCAAACAATTTCTTCCTATCACTTCTTATGTCAAATACTAATATCATATCCAAAGTCACTATCTCCTCACATCAAATAGTTCACAAGTCATATGGTCTCATTTTGTTTTTGGAATCCACTAAGGACCAAATATCATTTCAAATTAACCAATGGATCTTCAATATTAATCCCATCTTTCAAACCTTTCTCATTTCAACTCACACATAAACATTCAACATCTATTCATCCAATCCATCATGAACTTTCAAATCTCAATTTTATGAACTCTTTCTTTAAATTGCTCAAAATTCTTAGCATCTTCATCAAATAATCACTTTTATTCTTCACAGAATTCATGACAAATCATTCATATCAATTGCACATTCCTAAAATCAATCATACTTGTTGTCATCGAAATCAAACAATCACTTAGCACATTCTCACAAATTCAATTTTATCCTTACACACTCTTATCAATCTTATATGCCCAGTTAAGATCCTATTACTGGGCTCTGATACCATAAATGTTGGGACCCGATCTGGAGACCGGATCCCAACCGGACTAGCGAAAGACGGAAACAAAATCGAAGAACAAAATACAGAAATAAAGTACAAAGCGGAGACAAAAGCGAAAGCGAAAATAGCGAAACGAAGTTGAATCATAAAACAAAAGCATCAAAAGTGAATCAAAAATCAAAGAATACAAATTAAGACAAATCGAATAGCATAACAAATGTCCGACATCCGTGAACATACCGCTTAACGAATGAACGCGTTGGAAATCCTAAGCTAAACCGATCTGAAATCCGGTATAATTTTTTTTTCTTTTTCTTATATTCATTTTTCCTCGAACTCAATCAAATCATACAATTTCCTTTTTCTTGGAAATTATCTTCAATCAAATTCTCAAATCATACAAACTGCTTGTGCATACAATCAAATCCCAAAAATTTATCTTTATACCAATTTTTATCAAAATTTCGGCAGCATAATGGCTGCCTTTGACCTAACCCAAAACCTGCAAGGGTTCAAAATACACTTCTAAAATTCCCAATCAAATATAAAAACATCAAAATCTACCGGACCCTCCGTCCGGGATCTCAGTACACACAAACGCAAACCTAATTCTAAAACACTTTCATAATTATAAATCAATCTACTAGTCTCATAATTCAATCTCATTCCCAAATTCATATACAAAGTCATATACAATTTCACACTCTTATACATTAATTCATAATCCTCATACATTCTGAAATACAAGCTCGAAATACATCATAATCACGTACTTAATGGCAATTCAAGCCATAAACAAATTTAATATCCAAATCTCAATTTACACAAAAATACAGACGATGCAAAATCGGACCAAACGTCTTCACATTCTTTCATGTGATCTCCTGCTCGAAACTTGGAGATGGGGATGAAAGGGGGGTGAGCTCGGAAGCTCGTGGATAACACATTTATAAATTGACTAATAAGCAGAAATCATTTTTCATAAGCTTTTTGCCAAAAGGGCTAATTTTTTAAACTTTGTAACTTTTTAAACAGTTTCCTCAAATCTTTCAATTTTTCAAACTTTTCATATAAATCCCACTTCTTCATTTCTCAATTTTAAACATGAATGCAGCACACAGAAACAAATCAAAAGCACATAACATAGCAAAATGGTCTGGTTCGGTCCAAAAGCGAGCGCATTGCACATTCCGCATAGCGATCACATGCGATCGTGAGCGTAACGTACTACACTTTCTTCCATAACGGTCCAGTGTAGCCGTGAAGGGAGTCCGAAATCGGAGCGCCATGCCACTAGCGGGCAACCGGGAGAAGGCTATAAATGAATAGGGATAGTGCACTGACTCACAAGGGACCTGACCAAACCCACATAACACATAAGCGAAAACGGAACTTCGAATTGGCCGATGGCATTTTTCAAAATCTTACTTTTCACACATTCACATAATGCATACAATTCAATCAATTCATCATTCAAATACTAATTTCAACAATCAAATCATTCAATCAATGCTTTCAACAATATGCATAATTCAACAATGCATTTATAACAAATGAATTCCAGAAATTGCTATTTGTTTATCTACTCATTTAAAACAATGAATGTAAGCTTGTAATAATTTTTCAGAAATCATTTGGAAATCATAAGTTCAAACATTAATCAACTTTTTCAAACATTTACAAAAACAAATAATTTATCAAAAATCCAAATTTTTGCTTTCTTTAATTTTTGAAAGTTCGTATTGAGCTTACAAATCAAAATATAATTATGCTACCCACCTCGAATCGATGCCAGAAATTCAATTTCTCAGTCAAAGTTTCATCCATAATAAAAGTCAACCCTAACACACTTAAACTTTGACTGATCATAACTTTCACTCCCGAGATCAAAAAATTACAAACTTTATGGCTACAAAAAGCTCTTAACATAATCTACAAGTTTCATGTAGACCATTTTCTCAAATTTTGCCTAAATCAAAAGTCAACCCTTTAAGGTCAAAAAGTCAAACTTTTCACAATTTTTCATATTTTCACTCTTTTTCTCTTTAGTACTTTGAATATTTCTTATTTTTACTCAAAAATCGGGGTCCAACACATTAACCTCAGTAGCAATCAGAAAAGTTGCATATCCCATGAGCTCATGGAACTTAATCTCATATTCTGCCACTGTCATCACACCCTGCCTCAACTCTAAATACTCCTGCATCTTTATCTCCAAATAAACCTTGGGCATATAGTTGTCTCTAAATGCCCTCAGAAAATCCTCCCATAATAATAAGCAAGGCCTGGTGGTACTGCTCGGGACAGTCTTCCACCACTGATAAGTTGGGCCCTACAAGAGAGATACTGCATAGTCAAATCTCTCCTCTGCATCGCAATCCATTTGGTCGAAGACTCACTCAGTCCTCTCCAGCCATCCCTCAGCCTCAGCAGGGTCTGTGTTGCCATAAAAGTCTACATCCCCCTGCTTGCGCAGTCTGTCATACCTCCTCTCCTGTCTCGCAGGAACCCTAGGAGGCAGCTCCTCATAATGAGGTATAGAGGACTCCCTACTAACTCCTACTGATCCTTGGTTAGCTGGTTGATCTACCTGATCTCCAAGAACGGATGACCTATAACAAACAAGAATTTTTGATCAACTTCTGCTTTTCTCACTGAAATTCAAGCCTAATTATGCACTATGCCCAATAGATGCCAAACCATGCTCTGATACCACCTAAATGTAGCGCCCCCTTACCGCATGGCACGCACCGACACGCCCTTAGGCTGTCCCGATACATATCCCACAATAAGGAATAGCTACGAACAAACAGTCTCTACAATACTCTCATGGCATCGCAATCATAAAATCACAACATAAAAGTCGCTATATTTTAAAACCAAAATACATTCTCATTTCATATCATCAAGCAGAAATATAGACAAGTCTATCAGTTTTCCCTGGTCTAAATACATTACTCTAAAAACGAAATCTGATACAAAAGTCTATACTAGGTCATCCCCAAAATCAATCCCAGCTGACCGACCTGTGTGCCATAACTTCTCTTGCCAACGCGCTCACACGGTAGGAAAAGTCTATCTCTGGAGCTAGGAGTCTACTATCTCAGTCCTGAAAAATATTTTCAATGTTGGGTGAGTTTGCGAACTCAGCGAGAAACCATCATCGATGGTTCACTCAACTCATGCCTATACAAACAATTCACATTCATTACCAATTCACAATTATAAGGCGTTTCGCCTTTCAAACGATCCACAATTAATCATTCATATATCCTGTTGCATTGAGCTTTAAGCTCTAAATTACGTTGGCTGCTCCGGTCACAACTGCCATTATCTGAACATGCCTTTATGCATGAATACATATGTCTCAATTTTCATTAAAACCCAAGTAATTGAAATTTTCACACAAATTACACTTCGATATCAAATTCCTGATATTTTGGACACCTATGGTCCGACATCAATCAAATTCATACACATGAACCCTCCATTATCTCTACATGGCATAAAAACATAATTTTAAAACACACAAAGATTGAGGAACCAACTAGGTTACTCACCTGTAACTTCCGAGCTACTGCCTGGAAGTCCCAGCAATGTCCGTGGAATGACGATCCAACGGTACCTTTAAAACAGTCAAATTATTTCTCATTACTATATGCACAATCAGAAGTATGCACAAATGCACATGCTGGAATGCAGGAATGTACAATGCATATTGGCGATTTTCCCAGCACTATACCCCAAATGCACTATCCTTTGCCTCTAAACCAATTTTTTGTACTATGAGTTTCACAACATTTAAACAATATTCTTATCTTCAAGAAAGACCTCAAAACCAAATTACTATTCATTAGTTCAATATTATCCACTGAAGATTCCAAAATTATGCCATTGTTCATAAGTCTCTAATTTATCCTCAAATATCATAAAACAATCCTTAAGATACAATAAAAACCTATCCTTAACATTCTTTCAATAATTGCGATCCTGCTAATTTAAATTCAAACTTTCATTCTTCACCTCAATTGTAGACCTCTCTTTCAAGTTCATAACGAATCAATAATCACCTCAGTTGGAGGTCTACACCATTACTTATGCCCCAAAAACTAAAAAACCTCACTTCAGAAAAATGGAGCTTGCTCACCGCGACGTCAAGGGGGTCCCTCGCCGCCACGTCCTATACGCTCGTCGCGGCGAAGATCGACGGGCTCGCTGTGACGTGTCGCTATGCTCGTCGCGACGAGGATTTAACCGCTTCGTCGCGACGAGCGCGCTCGTCGCGGCGAGTACCAATTACTTGTCGCGGCAAGGCCTCTCTTAGACATCGCGACGTGTAGGCTCCACCGTCTTCTCCGACTAGATTTTTTGCCGCTTCTCTCTCTAGAACCAGCAACAACTCACTCTCAACTACTCAATATTTCATATTAAACACCATAATTGCATTTCAACAACAATAAAACAACATTAAAAGATTTTACTTACCAATCAAGCTCTTAAATCTTCAACTCCCAAAAATCTCCTCCAAGCCCTAACAACCACGGTTCTCTCAATACCCCTCAAATCTTCATCCTCCTTAGGGTTTAAGCTAGACTTTACAAGTGGAGAAGAAGCAAGCAAAAGAGACAAGCAAAAATTGTGAAGAAGGGATCGAAAATCACCCACGAGAGGAGGAGGAAGCTTGCCCTAGGTGAAGGAGAAATGATTTTACTGTCAAAGTGTTTTCGGTAACTCTTGAGGATAAAAGTCAAAACTTAAGGCATAAAGGGTCGATTTTAAACCTAGGGCTCATAAGGCATAAGTCCTCAAATTCCAATGGCTCGACATATCAAAATTCCTAAAATCATATATCTAAATTTTCCATTGCCATTGGACAGTTATGACAGTACTATAAAGTCAATCAGTCCGTTACTCGGGAAACTTCCGGTTCGGACATTTACTCCCCAATTTCCAGAAAATTTCCTATGAGCCGCTATCAACGGACAATCACTCTTAGGACATCTAATTCAACTATTCAAATCCAATTATTCCAAAAGTTCCCAAAATTTCATAATCAAACATAATTATCTCAAATTCACAATACATATCATAATCACAATTAAATGTCGAAAAATGCCATGAATGCATGTACATATAAATGCATGTGCAAAATAACTTATTCCTCTAAACTTAGAGGCCAAATGAATGTTCAATTAGTAATATGCAAATATAAAATCTTAACCCACTCCAATTTACCAAGATAACCCTCCCATCGGTGATGGGATGTTACAGTATCACTATCGTCCGAATTGGAGTTGGATGTTACCTCATCATCATTTATAATAGTAATGTACACATGAGTTATCTCTCCTTCCAATTGCTCATATTCAGATTACATTGTGTTTTTTTGTTGGGACCCGATATCGGAACGGGACCCCAACCGAAAAATGAAAAACGAAAACGAAAAAAAAGCAAAGCGAAACAAAGTGGCGGAACAAATCAAACGGATCCTAAATCTGAAACTGGGCCAAAAGTAAAGCGAAACACAAGTCGGATCGAAAGGCAAAAAAAATCAAAAACGAAAGTATCAAATCAAAACGAATCGAATCAAAAAATCGGATAATAAAATGCGGAAACAAAAGCGAAAGTGGAATCGAATTACGAATCGAAATCAAACAAATCGGTTTAATTGAACTGAAAAAATTTCTGACATTCGTAAATAAAAATGTTAGAAAACTATCGCGTTTGAAACCTTAAGACTAAACCAATCCGAAACCGATATAATTTTTTTTTCTTTTTCATCTTATTCATCTTTATTTAATCTCATACAAAGCAATCTAATTTCCCTTTTTGGAAATTCATCCTCAATCAAAAACTCAAATTAATCAATTCGTCATATTCTAAATTCATAATCATCAATTTACACAAAATCTTATTATTCCTTTTTTTGCCAATAAACACTTAACACACATATCCACATACCCATGATTCATTCACAATAAAGATTTGAAAAAATATTGGGCAGCATAACGGCTATATTTTAAAAATCTAAAAATCTTGCAAATGATTTTAAAGTCACTTCTATATACTAAACCAATATACACAATTCATCGGACCTCCTGTCCGGAATCCCAGCATAACAAACACAAACCTATACCTAAAACACTTCAATAAGTCTCAATCACAATTCAGTATCATCAATCCTCTCGTCCGAAATTTCAAACGCAAATCATACACATTCATAATCATATGCAATTTATACCAAACCCTAAATTCATCATACACCGTTATATCATTCAAATCCTTATACAAATTCATACATCATACCCAAATACATTTCCATAACTCATTAGCATCATGAATTAAATGCTTACAAAACATTAATGGCACTCCATGCCATATACAAAACCAATACAAAATCCAAAATACACAAAACATAAAATAAGCATAATAGAACACATGTCTTGACTTTCTTTCATCCGATCTCCTGCTCGATACCTGGAGATGGGGTGAAAGGGGGTGAGCTTGACAGCTCGTGGATATCATGCTTGTAAATCGAACAATAAGCGAAATCATTTTGCAAAACTTTTGTCATTTTATAAACGGTTTCACAGTAGAAAATTTGGCAAAATATTTATTTTTCAAAACTTTTCAAAGCATTCATAAACAATTTCAATCATTTCATAGCTGAAAATCCTCAATTGCTCATTTCTAAAAAATTCTCACATTTCTCATAATTTATGAACAAATTCAAAAACATGAATGCACACAAATACAAACAAAATAAAAAACACAAAAGACATATCAGAATAGTTTGGGTCGGTCCAAAACAGAACGTACTGCACATTCCCGCATAGCGGTCCTGTGCAGCCGTGAATAGAATATATTACACTTTCTTGCATAGCGGTCCAATGTAACCGTGAACTTATGGGAGTCCAAAATCGACGCTCCAATGCCACTAGCGGGCAGGCGGGAGAAGCCTATTAAAAAGAAGACAAGTGCACTTGACTCAAACTTATGGGACCTAACCAAACCCACATAACACATAATTCATACTTGAAATTCGGATTGCCCGAAGGCATAATTCGAAAACTTAGTTCTCATGTCCTAACATATTCAAACATAATGTTACACAAATTCACATATCAAATTCACATATCAAATTCTCAATCATAATTCAAACAAATTCCAATCATAATTTCCACAATTGCAAATTCACATAACCATTATTCAAGCATTTAAATGCAAAGGATTTTTAAACCTCAAAGTTAAAGAATGCATCAATTTTTCATAATTAGCAAATCATTCAAAACAAAGAAAGTAACAATTGCATCGATTTTATCAAAATCATCCGAAACAATTGTAGCAATTTTTTTTCCAATCATTCGAAAACAATGAATTTAACAATTTGTAAATCATTCCAAAATCAATTAATTTCATCATTCGAAAACAATAATTTATAAGCATTTTTTTCTTTTTTATTTTTCAAAAATACACAATCGAAATATAAACACGGTACCTACCTCAATTCCATGTTTAAACCTGGTTCTTAGCTCCAATTTCTCCAGAGCCTCACTTAATTTCCCTAATTCATGCCAAAATCCCTAATTAATAACCATAAAAAAATTTAGCAATATAAACCATGAAATCTCCAAAATTGAGCTTAGAAATCACAAACTCATACAATATCCAAGCTATTTAAACCAAAAACTCATTAAAAATTGAAAGCTAAAAAATTTCTCTTACCTTATTTCTTCACCATTTTTGGATTTTCTTGGCTCCTCTTGGAGCTCTCATCTTCTTCCTTCTTTTCCCTCTTGAATCAACGAAAAATCTTGCTTGAAACCCAAGAAATCCGAAACCCTAGTTATTTCTTTCTTCTCTTTCCCTTCTCCACCGAAAGCACCTCTCCCTTCTTTTATTTTCTTCTTTCATTTGTTCATAATCGTGCTTCCTTTGGTATAAAAATGACAGCCCCTTTTTACTTGTCTTTAATGATTGCTAAAAGACCATTTTGCCCCTCCATATAAGCCTTTTAACTTAACAACATAAGTAAACTTCCAAAATTGCCCCTAAAATTTATTTTAATACATGCTTACTTTAGGACATATTTCTAACCATCAAATTGAAGGAATTTGCTAAAACTTCCTTGTATAGAATTGTTCCTTATTGTCTCAATTTCGTAACGCCATCAAAATAATTTAATTAGGTGAACTACACCAAAAGTTATATTCTAAACATTTTGGACTATCATTATGCTAAAACATTTTCCAGCACTTTACTTCCATCCGAAAATTGACATTCTTAAATACTAAATTGAAACTTAAGTCCTTCAGGACATTTGTAGCTCAATTTTTCTAGTTTAATCCAAGTCAAGAATCACCTCATTTGGATTACTAGAGCTAAAGTTATGGCTAAAATACTTTCAGATTTTTCTAATCCAAGACTGCACACTAAACCCGAATTCCATTCAAAAATTGAAAGTCTTAGGGGCTAAATTGAAATTCAATTCCTTCATATGACTTGTAGCCCGAAGTCTCTATTTTATTTTTCCACAAGAATCAATTCAATTGGGTCTCCATAGATCTCGAATTCACCAAAATACTGAACCATGTTCAGAAAATTTTCCAACTCACTGGATTAAATCAATCTCTTTCAATTTATAAATTTTCCATTATGATGAAGGTAATTGTCTTAGGAATCCAATGCTTCAAAAACAAAAGCAATCAGATGTCGGACGGAAAAGTTATAAACAAAAGATTGAACAAGGGTTGGATTAGGGAGGAGAATAGAAAAAACAAAAGGATATTTCATATATATACATATATATATAACCGAAATTTCCAAAATTCATAACTCTTGGTCCAGAACTTCAAATTTGACAAATTTGGTATCAATAGATAACTCCAAGGAAACTCTAAAATTTTTATGAAGAACTCAAAAATCAATTTCGTCTCTAAATGGGTCAAAAATCTACTCGAAGTTTTTGTTCAAAATCATGTCACCCTTAAAACAGTAACTCACTTCTCAAATTTCTATCTTTCAACTCCAAAGTCCAAACATGTCATATTTTATATCAATACAAAGATAAAAATGCAACCTACAACTTTCATGAAGGACATAAAAATCAATTTGGCCTCTAAGCGAGTTAAAAACCACATCAAAGTTCCTGCCCACTAATACTCTTCCCAAACAGTAATTGCAACCTGTAAAAATCAAAACTTCCTATTTCATAGCCCAAAAATTGCATACTTCACATCAATGGAAAGATAAAAATATCATCTAAAACTTTCATAAAGAACTTCAAAACAATTTGATCCTCTAGCTAAGTCAATTTTTCAATCAAATTTTCTGCCAGAAATGTGTCATTCTAAAACAACATCCAACTTCCAAATTTCACATCTTCCAATTTCCACAATAAAAAATTGCATACTTTATAGCGTCGAAAAGATTGAAAAACTAACTACAACTTTAATGTAGACCACTTTGTCTCATTCAAACCACATCAATACAGAAATTGGTCTCAAAGCACAGCATACAAAATCCTACACTTAGGACCATTTTTAAAAACAAAGCAAAATAACCTTAACTTTGAAAGATCATAACTTTCAATCCTGATATCGAAAAAAGTCGTACTTTAAGGTGATAGAAAGCTCTCAACAGAAGCTACAAGTTTCATGAAGATTATTTTATCAAATTCTTCCTAAATCAAGCCATAAAAATTCAAAAAGATTTCAGCTCAAAGTCAACTCTGCTACTATTCATCCCCAAAAAGTCAAACTTTCTTAATTCTCCAAATTCTCACACTTTTCCTATTTATTTCTTACTTTTCAACTTCAATTTCAATCAACTCATTCACTACCAATTTCATTTAAACTCAAAACACCATTTTATGACATAATTAATCATAAACATTAATAACAAAAACATATTTCACCTATCTTAATCTCATATAACAATTTACATTCTTTAATTTTCTTTTTCTTTTCACATAAATAAATTCACCACAAATTTCTCATCTAATGTCGATTTATACTTTAAAATGTCAAGAAAAGTTCGGGGTCCAACATTTATCTCCCTCTTAAAAAAATTTTTTCCTTGAAATTCCTACCGGAATAAATGCCCAAATAACTTATTCCCTCACATAATCTCTTCCAATCATCATAGTCAATCACTTTTCTTATCTAATTCCTCATTATACATCTATCTTAACTTATTCACAATTTTTTTTTCACTTCTTGTATCAAATACCCCCATATCATATCAAATCACTATTTCATTTCATCTTTACATAAGTCAATGGTCCAATTCTTAATAACCTTAATATGGACCATTCATAATTCAAAATCAACTTTTTGAACTTTTATACATGTATCCCTATCATTCATTGCATCTTTCAAGTATTAATTATTTCATCTCAGACATGCATATTCGAAATCAATTCATCCCAATTCATCATGAAATTCTAACCTTAATTTCCATTTTCACTATCCTAAAATCGATCATAATCTTGACACCTTAATCAAAACATTCTCACAATCCAAATTCATGATAGGTCATCCACATCAATATCATACTCTCACTAATTCAATCATATCCATTCACTAACTCGTATCAACTTCTCATGTATCTCACTTATAAATATGCGCCCATGTAAGATCCTAATATTGGCGCTCTGATACCAAAACTTTTGGGACCCGATCTCAAAACCGGACCCTAACCGGAAAATGAAAAACGGAAACAAAGTGGCAGAACAAATCAAACAGATCCTAAACCCAAAAGTGGGCCAAAAGCAAAGTGAAACACAAGTGGGATCGAAAGGCAAAAAAAAATTGAAAACGAAAGTATCAAATCAAAACGAATAGAATCAGAAAATCGGATAACAATATGCGGAAACAAAAATGAAAGCGGAATCGAATTACGAATCGAAATTAAACAATTCTGTTTAATCGAACTGAACAAATTTTCGACATCCGTAAATAAATATGTTAGAAAACTATCGCGTTGGAAACCTTAAGACTAAACCAATCCCAAAACCGATATAAAAATTTTTTCTTTATCATCTTATTCATCTTTATTCAATCTCATACAAAGCAATCTAATTTTCTTTTTTGGAAATTCATCCTCAATCAAAAGCTCAAATTACTCAATTCGTCATATTCTAAATTCATAATCATCAATTTACACAAAATATTATTATTCCTTTCTTTTGCCAATAAACACTTAACACACATATCCACATACCCATGATTCATTCACAATAAAGATTTGAACAAAAATTGAGCAGCATAACGGTTGTATTTTAAAAATACAAAAAACCTACAAATGGTTTTAAACTCACTTTTGTATGCTAAACCAATATACATAATTTATTGGACCTCCTGTCTGGAATCCCAGCATAAACAAGCACAAACCTATACCTCAAACACTTCAATAAGTCTCAATCACAATTCAATATCATCGGACCTCCCGTCTAAAATTTCAAACGCAAATCATACACATTCATAATCATATGCAATTTATACCAAACCCTAAATTCATCATACACCATTATATCATTCAAATCCTTATACAAATTCATACACCATATCCAAATACATTTCCATAACTCATTACCATCATGAATTAAATGCTTACAAAGCATTAATGGCACTCCAAGCCATATACAAAACTAATACAAAATCCAAAATACACAAAACATAAAATAAGCAGAATAGAACACATGTCTTGACTTTCTTTCATCCGATCTCCTGCTCGATACCTGGAGATGGAGATGAAAGGGGGTAAGCTTGACAGCTCGTAGATATTATGCTTATAAATCGAACAATAAGCGAAATCATTTTGCAAAACTTTTTCCATTTTATATAAGGTTTCACAGTAGAAAATTTGGCAAAATATTTATTTCTCAAAACTTTTCAAAACATTCATAAACAATTTCAATCATTTCACAGCTGAAAATCCTCAATTGCTCATTTCTAAAAAATTCTCACATTTCTCACAATTTATGAACAAATTCAAAAACATGAATGCACACAAATACAAACAAAATCAAAAGCACAAAAGACACGTTAGAATAGTTTGGGTCCATCCAAAGCGGAACATATTGCACATTCCTGCATAGTGGTCCTGTGCAGCCGTGAACAGAATATATTACACTTTCTCGCATAGTGGTCCAATGTAACCGTGAACTTATGGGAGTCCAAAATCGGAGCTCCAACGCCACTAGTGGGCAGGCGGGAGAAGCCTATTAAAAAGAAGACAAGTGCACTTGACTCAAACTTATGGGACCTAACCAAACTCACATAACACATAATTCATACTTGAAATTTGGATTGCCCGAAGGCATAATTCGAAAACTTGGTTCTCATGTCCTAACATATTCAAAGATAATGTCACACAAATTCACATATCAAATTCTCAATCATAATTCAAACAAATTCCAATCATAATTTCCACAATTGCAAATTCACATAACCATTATTCAAGCATTTAAATCTAAAGGATTTTTAAACCTCAAAGTCAAAGAATGCATCAATTTTTTATAATTAGCAAATCATTCAAAACAAAGAAAGTAACAATTGCATCGATTTTATCAAAAACATCCTAAACAAATGTAGCATTTTTTTCCAATCATTCGAAAACAATGAATTTAACAATTTGTAAATCATTCCAAAATCAATTAATTTCATCATTCGAAAACAATAATTTATAAGCATTTTTTTCTTTCTTTATTTTTCAAAAATACACAATTAGCTTATAATTCGAAATATAAACACGGTACCCACCTCAATTCCATGCTTAAACCTGGTCTATAGCTCCAATTTCTCTAAAGCCTCACTCAATTTCCCTAATTCATGCCAAAATTCCTAATTAGTAACCATCCAAAAATTGAGCAATATAAACCATGAAATCTCCAAAATTGAGCTTAGAAATCACAAACACATACAATATCCAAGCTATTTAAACCAAAAACTCATTAAAAATTCAAAGCTCAAAAATTTCTCTTACCTTATTTCTTCAACATTTTTGGATTTTCTTGGCTGCTCTTGGAGCTCTCATCTTCTTCCTTCTTTTCCCTCTTGAATCAACAAAAAATCTTGCTTGAAACCCAAGAAATCCGAAACCCTAGTTATTTCTTTCTTCTCTTTCCCTTCTCCACCGAAAGCACCTCTCCCTTCTTTCATTTGTTCAAAATCGTGCTTCCTTTGGTATAAAAATGACAGCCCATTTTTACTTGTCTTTAATAATTGCTAAAAGACCATTTTGCCCCTCCATATAAGCCTTTTAACTTAACAACATAAGTAAACTTCCAAAATTGCCCATAAAATTCATTTTAATACATACTTACTTTAGGACATTTTTCTAACCATCAAATTGAAGGAATTTGCTAAAACTTTCTTCTAGAGAATTATTCCTTATTGTCTCAATTTCATAACTCCACCAAAATCATTTAATTTGGTGCACTACACCAAAAGTTATACTCTAAATATTTCGAACTATCATTATGCTAAAACATTTTCCAGCACTTTACTTCCATCCAAAAATTGACATTCTTAAAGACTAAATTGAAACTTTAGTCCTTCAGGACATTTGTAGCTCAATTTCTCTAGTTTAATCTAAATCGAGAATTACCTCATTTGGATTACTAGAACAAAAGTTATGGCCAAAATGCTTTTACATTTTTCTAATCCAAGACTGCACACTAAACCCGACTTCCATTCAGAAATTGAAAGTCTTAAGGTCTAAATTGAAATTCAATTCCTTCATATGACTTGTAGCCCCAAGTCTATATTTTATTTTTCCACAAGAATTAGTTCAATTGGGTCTTCATAGATCTCGAATTCACCAAAATACTGAACCATGTTCAAAAAATTTCTAACTCACTGGATTAAATCAATCTGTTTCAATTTAATCTCAAAAATTATAAATTTCCCATTCTGATGAAAATAATTGTCTTAGAAATCCAATGCTTCAAAAAAAAAAACAATCGGATGTCGGACGGAAAAGTTATAAATAAAAGATTGAACAAGGGTCGGATTAGGGAGGAGAATAGCAAAAACAAAAGGATTTTTCATATATATATATATATATAACCAAAATTTTCAAAATTCATAACTCCTGGTCCATAATTCTAAATTTGACAAATTTGGTATCAATAGAAAACTACAAGGAAGCTCTACAACTTTTATGAAGAACTCAAAAATCAATTCCGTCTCTAAATGGGTCAAAAATCTACTTGAAGTTTCTGTCCAAAATCATGTCACCCTTAAAATAGTAACTCACTTCTCAAATTTCTATCTTTCAACTCCAAGGTCCAAACATGTCATATTTTATATCAATACAAAGATCAAAATGCAACCTACAACTTTCATGAAGGACATAAAAATCAATTTGGCCTCTAAGGGAGTCAAAAACCATATCAAAGTTCACCTTACTAATACTCTTCCCAAACGATGGCGCAACTTGTAAAAATCAAAAATTCCTATTTCATAGCCCAAAAATTGTATACTTCACATCAATGGAAATATCAAAACTTAATCTAAAACTTTCATGAAGAACTTCAAAGAAATTTGAACCTCTAGCTAAGTCAATTTTTCAATCAAAGTTTCTGCCAGAAATGTGTCATCCTAAAACAACATCCAACTTCCAAATTTCACATCTTTCAATTTCCACAATCAAAAATTGCATACTTTATAGCGTCGGAAAGATTGAAATACTAGCTACAACTTTAATGTAGACCACTTTGTCTCATTCAAGCCACATCAGTACAGAAATTGGCCTCAAAGCACAGCATACAAAATCCTACACTTAGGAGCATTTTTAAAAACAAAGCAAAATAACCTTAACTTTGAAAGATCATAACTTTCAATCCCGATATAAAAAAAAGTCGTACTTTAAGGCAATAGAAAGCTTTCAACAGAAGCTACAAGTTTTTTGAAGATCATTTTATCAAATTCTTTCTAAATCAAGCCAGAAAAATTCAAAAAGATTTCAGCTCAAAGTCAACTATATTCATCCTCAAAAAGTCAAACTTTCTTAATTCTTCAAATTCTCTCACTTTTTCTATTTATTTCTTACTTTTCAACTTACATTTCAATCAACTCATTCACTATCAATACTATTTAGACTCAAAACACCATTTTGGCCATAATTAATCATAAAATCAATAACAAAACATATTTCACCTATCTTAATCTCATATAACAATTTACATTCTTTAATTTTCTTTTCTTTTCACATAAATAAATTCACCACAAATTTCTCATCTAATGTCGATTTATACTTCAAAATGTCAAATAATGTTAGATGATTTGTATTTTAAATCATCTTTATCTTCCTTGAAGTCCTTTCTTTTAGAGATTTTCGTCTTTAAGAATTTCTTGAAATTTATAGTGATTAAACCAATGTATTTTATATCGATTTCATTAGTTGATGTCTCTGTCTATTCGTTTAGTTCTTCTTTTAAGGCTTTGAATGCTAAATTCTTTTCCTTTGAAAGGTTCATTTCCTCTTGCATCTCTTAAACTCTCATTTTGTATGTAAGAAGAGAACCATCAAGTTCCTTCGGTGGTCGTGTTATTAGATCTTTGGCTTATTATATAATCATCACTTTAGCTTCTCATGTTTTTGAAAGTGACCTAAGCAACTTTCATATCATTTCGACTCTTTCCAAGACCTTTGAAAGCATTAATAATATCAATAAATCTACTATATATGCTAGATATGTTCTCATCGTGCTTCATTTGGAATAATTCAAATTGATGTGTTAATATGTTAACTTTGCTCTCCTTTACTTGATTTGGTCCCTCATGTGAAATTTCTAAAATATGCCAAATTTCCTGAGTTATTTTATACGTCGAGATTTTATTGAATTTATTTCTTCCCAATGCATAAAATAAGATGTGTAAGGCCATATTATTTAAAGTAATTGTTGTCTTATCTTGAGGTTCCCATTCTTCTTTTAATTTGAGTACCTTTTTTGTTATCTACAATTTTTTTAGGAATAAAAAGAACAAATGAAACTATTTCCTATAAGTTAACACTTTCAACCATTAAGAAAAACTGCATCCTTGGTTTCTAATAGAGGTAATCATTACTATTGAAGAGAAGATGCTTTATTAAATCTTTGTCCCTTTTGATTGAGTGATAATGATGATACTCCTAAAAATGTCATTAAGGTCTTACTATATGATTTTGTTATAAGTGCTAGCTTAATAGACCCACTCAAATACCATTTGTTAGTCTTTAATGACTTCTAAGAGGGTGATGAATTGGGTACTTATAAAATTCAATTTTTTTAAAACTAATGTACTTAATTAATAATAATCAATATAATAAGAATAAAGTGATTACTTAACATAAACCAATCAAGTGATTGAATAATAATTAAAGAGGATAGGGAAGAAAGAATGCAAATCTATTTATAAGGGTTCAATAAAAAATGCTTGCCAATATCCACTCCTAAGACTCTTCTTGAAATTCAACTATACTTCTCTTTTTAAGGTGAAGAATAATCTTTGTATAATCTCTCTCAGAAAAGAGAACCCCTTTTACAATCTTTTTTTAAGATAAAAAAGAACCTCAATCCCAATCGAGTCAACCAAGTTATAATAATATAATACTCCAACCATATGTTACAACTTAAAATAACTCACTTTGTCACTTAGTAATTCTAAAACAGCTCACTCATATAAATATGAGACAAATGATTGAAAAACTCTTCAAAATGTGTGTAAAAGACACCCTAAATATTTATTAAGGTTAAAATCAATGAGAAAACATATATTTATAGGGTTTGGCGACCCCACTAGCCATTAGAGATAAAAACTAGTCATTATAAAGCACTGATGTACTAATTAGTCAATACAATTACTAGTTATAGAGCATTAGTTGACCAGTACAATATATTGGTTGACCAGTGAGTATTAAATGCACAAATTCACTAGTCTTTGAAACATTAATCAACCAATAGGCACATTAGTAAACTAATATGATTCATTGGCTGACCAATATACAATAAACTCTCGATAAGTCAAATTTAATAACTCTAACTTATATTAGTTGACCCCTAACTTATATAGAATGATAAATCACCACAAAACATTATTTTAATAATTTTAAATTCTCAAATTCAATTTGTTTAATATAATTATAATTTAACCACTTCCCAAAAGTTTCTTAAAGATTGTTTCAAAGATCAAGGCGCTTTTCTATTAAAACAAAAGCTTCAATTCTATTTGATGAATGAAAAGATTCATACAATGAAGTGAAATGAAATGTTTATGCTGGTGAGCCTTTGAGATTACAATTAATAATGCAAAATGTAAAATAACTTTAATGAGCCTTAATCTACTTTTTTTCTTAGTTTGATCTTTATTTTGACAATTTAAACTTCAATTTCTCTTTATCAACTTCACAAAATATCTTCTTGAGTTTATGATTTTTTGTTGTTATTATGTTGCTTTTCTTCAAAATAATAAACTCAACAATAGTAGTTATGTTTTGTTATCATAAAATGCACTTTTGGCTTAAAACTGCATCTATTAAAAAAAATTCTTAAACCAAGGTAGATTCCAGTCAATGTTAGATACCAAGGGAGATTCCAATCAATGTTAGATAACATTGATTGGAATCTCCCTTGGTTTAAGAAAATTTTTTAATAGATACAATTTTAGGACAAAAATGCATTTTAAACCTCAACATTTACAGCATAATACAACTTGAAGACTAATTTCATAAAGCGTTCAAATTGAACCATAAAAATTTCAAAACATTTAAAACATACCCTAATTGGACGAAAAATTTGATGGAGTTAACTGACATCAGTTAAATTCGACGTTAATGTTGGCATGACATTATTTTTTATTTTTTAAATAAAAAAGTAGGCCCTACTGCCACATAATTATTTTTTAAAATTAACCAAAAGTAGGCCCTACTTTCATGTGGCACTAGGACCTACTTTTTTTAATACATTTTAGATAATGGGACTCACTTATCATAAGGTAGTGTGGCCCACTTTGTGTTAAAAATTAAAATAACATCACATCAGCATTAATATGACATTTAACTGAAGGAGAGTTAATGCTGTTAAATTTTCAATCATTTAAAGTGTATTTTGAATGTTTTGAAAACTTTAGGTTTCAATTTGAACGCTTTGAAACATTAAGGTTTGTTTTGTATTATGTTGTAAATGTTAAGATTCAAAATGTACTTTTAACCTACAGTTTTATGTATTATCTTATATTAGTCTATGTACTTCACATTCCCAATCTAACATATATAACAAAAACACAGTTGACCAAATAGGCGTGCACTAAATTATGTTAAAAAAACCTTCAACGAACACATTTTCATACATGGTTATGTACCAATCTATGTATTTAACATTTTATCATCAAAATTTCAAACACAAACATGTTTGATCATATGAATGTGTATTTATTTGTGCTCACCAAAAAATTTAACGGATATAGTTGGTTGTAAGGTTAACCACACGATAGTGTATCTAACCATATTAGATAAAAACCTTTAATTGATATAGTTTTTTGTGCATGAGTGTATCAATATGTGTCCATCATATTAATGCTTGGTATTATTTCTACTTAGACATGGTATTATTTCTACTTGTATGCTAGTAAATTTTGTTTATAGTGGTAGCTTTGAATGAATTAAGTACATATGTAGTTTTTATTGAGGCATGATATTCTATTCACTCACTCGTTTTATTCCCATCCTAACATGTAAGTTCTACTTATCCATAATGAATGATGGTGTTTTCATGCATAAATATGGTAATTGATATCTACAGTAAAAGTATAGTATGAATTGAGGTAGAGTATAGTTTGTATTCAGAGGTGATATTCCTATTTTTCACTAAAGTTTACTTATTTAAAATGTGTGGTGGTAGCTTTTATTTGTACTTATGGTATTAAATGTCTTGAGCATTGATATAGTTTGTATTGATACATGATATTCTTTCTATTCAGTCCATATATTCCTATTTAAAGTGCATATCTTCCTTATTTGTAATGACTGATAGTAATTTTTTTATACATAACATGTCAATGAATAGTTGGAGTATTGTGATAGTTTATGATGAGGCAAGGTATAATTCATATTCAAAGATGGTATTCTCATTTTCAGTGAACTTGTTATTTATTTAAAATACATAGCGGTAACTTTGTGTTCATAGCAATAGTATTGAATGTACTAAATGTTGATATAATTTGTATTGAGGCATGATATTCTTTTCATTCAATTTATATATTCTCATTTTAAAATGTATGTCTTATTATTTGTAATTAATGTTGTTTTCTTTTACATAATGTGGCATTAGATAAATTTATACTAGTATATTTTGTATTAAGGTAGGGCATGTTTATATTCAGAGGTGTTATTACGATTATGAAGCTGTGCATGGTATTTTTTAATGACTCATGGTATTTTCTGTATATAAAGTTGGTATCACATATATTGAACAATGGTATGATTTTTATTAAGTTGTATAACTATTTGTGCTTAATCATGGTACTCCATTATAAAATTGAAGTTGTTACTTATTTAAAATAAATAGCTAATGGAATTTTTTTCTAAATATATGTGATCTACATTGCAATGAGACATGGTCCTATTTTTGTAAATTTTGGTAGAATACTCACTTACCAAAATATAGTGCAAACCAAATGTAAATAATTAAAAAATGATTCAGTGTGCCAATAGTGACAATATTCTTCCATATTATTCTTTTGAAACTTTGCTTCACTCTCCTTTGTGAAAATAATAAAATAGATGGCATGGAAGTGATTTGTGGATATGTCATCGATGTTCTTACTTGTTAGATAACAAGCAAATAAAATTAATTATTTTAAAAAAGTAAACAAAAAATTTGTTCTAAATTTAAGTTGTAGAAAAAGTGGTAGTGCTAACCTTCAAGCTTTAATAATTATATGAATGTCACCTTCAAACTTTAATAATATCATGAATGTCTTCTCGGAGATAAAGGGAAGAATGGAAAAATTTCAAGACAAAGAAGATGGAGGAACAATAAAATAAAAATTCAAAATAGTTAAGAAAAGGAAACAATTTCTTATTTTTAAAAGGAAAAAATCTTAAATTGGTCCTCCAACTTAGTGCAAAGTGCATAAAAGTTTTGTCACGACCGAGACAGCACGTGATTGGCACATAGGACCCAAGGTTCGAAACCCCAGATCACACGTAAGCCTACCACTAGTGATAAAATAAATTCAAACCCCAAAAACACAGCAAGTCCATACAATACAATAACAATAGTGTGCATCAGAAAGAAGTTTAAAACTCATGAAATCCTGTCACTACAGACGCTACAATACATGATAAATGAAAATAAAAAAGAACATACATAAGCGTAGGTAGGCCGTAGCGGACATGTCATGAGAGTCACTGCTGCAAAGTTGATGGTAGCTAACCTAAAAAAAATGAAGTTGAGGGGAGTTAGATCTCGCTGAGTAAGCTCACACCGTCTTACTATACCCAATGCTATGTGCACAGTCATGCATGAATATTAAAATACATAGACATCATACTATGCAACTAATCACACCTACAATACAACAAAATTGTGGGGAAGACTATCTGTAGGACCCTAGTCTCCAAGGGTAAGCCCTCATAACTCTAAACCTCGAATGGCTACAGGGAACTATGCATCACCAAAGGCCTAGCCATACTCCTATACTCATATAGTCATAAGACTCTCTTAATCCAAAGGAGTTATGGGGAGCCAAGCATCACCAATAAACCAACCCTCATTCAAAGTGTCCAAAGTCATAAGCATCACAAATAAGGGTCCAATCGGGAGCCAAGAAATAACCAGGATCGACCTATAACATATCTCAATATCATAAACAAAACAACTCTCATAGTCATAACCAGTTCGCATCTAGTCCTAATGCATACCTATCAAGAGACACGTCCTACAGATGTTTTTTTCCCCATAATCGAACATAGCAATACATATTAAATTATTAAGCATGCAATTTATCAAGTAAACATTCAGTTATACAATTACCCATGCATGTATGTAATACCCAACCTAACTTATCCACTCAGTTAATTCGATATAAAGGCTTATACTAAAGCGGGTACTTATTACTGTATATACGATGTCGCTATATAAATAATATATCTATATATATATGCTGTCATCTATATCAGTATTGAACAATATTCTTTTGCTGGTACAACTATGGTAACAGTAAGTCGGTATGAACTTACCTGGTAACTGAACTCGTCCTTTCGAACCTTCCGATGTGGGTCCCGCTATATATATATATATATACACACATGCATATGGATATGGTTATACATTACTATATGTTGTCATCTATACCAGTATTGAACAATATTCATTTACTGGTACAACTATAATAACAGTAAGTCGATATGAACTTACCTAGTAACTGAACTCGTCCCTCTGAACCCCTCCAATGGGGTCCTGCTCCTACTATACCTAGTAAATAGAAAGAAAAATATCTCAATCAGTGCTAATTAGGAGTTATTAGGCTCAAATAACAATTTAGGTATCATCTAAATTACCTAAGCAGTCCATTTATGAAATTCAAAAATTTCTCCTACTCTTGCCTAAACATTCCTTGATTTTTAATTTGCAAATTGTTGAAAATCTCACTATGGTTTTTTAAAGAAAAATGATCAGTATAATTTTTTATAATTTTAGAAATTTTTTTCACAAAAGTGATCAAAATAGTCACCGGAACAGTTCCTTCGACGACTAGAATATTCCTCTAGTCACCAAAATATTCCCTCAGATCATCGAAAAATCTTTAGTCTCAGAATTTAATGATTTCTATATCAAATAAAAGCTCTTGATGAGTATAACAACTTTCTCCAAAGTAACATTCGATCTGGCCATGGCTGCCGATGAGACCATGGAGCTTTTGTTCCTAATGTCGAGATGAGTCGAATGGTGGTGATGGTGACCGGCAACAACCACCAAAAGGGATGAATCGATGATTGACATTTTTTGTCAATTTTTCTTCTTTGTTTTGAGATGATTCGGAGATGATGGTGGCTGAAATGTGTATGGTTGTGATGGGTTTGTCAAGATGAAGAGATTGATATATAACACTAAATGGTTAAAGTCACTGACAGTGAAGAATGGTTAAAGAGAGGGAATTTGTGAATAGTAGCTTTTGGGGGGGTTAAAATGAAAATATAAGAGAATAGGGAAATAGAAGAAGTTGTATCTTATATATATAGTATACAGGATGTTACAGTTTCGCAACTTTGTTTTTGCAAAATTGACCTTAAACTTTCTCTTTTAACCCTAACTCCACTATAAGATTGAGTTTGTGTAACACACTCCACCCCTATGGTAAGATGTCGAGACGTATTAACCTTTTTAATGTTTATTTACATTGTTGTCCTATAATTGTAGCTTATTTCCTTAGTGGGGGGAGTGTTTAAAAGAAACATTAGTTTAACATGTAAATGCAGTATTTTGATTAAAAAAAGGAAATTTTTTAAGTACCAAATGCTTTCGTTTCATAAGAATTTCTAATCCTCAATGTTTAACTCATCATTTTGATAGTAACAGAAAGGGGGGAAAGAAGATAAGAGTCGAAGAGGAGGTTAGACCTAAAGGTGAAGGAAGAGATAGGCCTTAAAGGATTATAAGGGATCTCTCTATGCCAAAGGAGTAGGAAGGAGATTCTCACTAGCATGGTGTAGTTAGTCCATAGTTAAATTAGCAATTTTCCTAATTTGTTGGGTTTTACCTTCTACTTAAATTAGCATTTTTCACTATTATTAAATTATCGATTTAATGCATAAATAGGAATTCACGAAGGCTTTTGTGATAATAGCCATTCTTGTATACATGTTGTGGCCTTAGAAAATTATGAGGGATATCTTTGTGATTGATAACATTCTAGTTGGCATGGTATGACTAATTGGTCCACAATGAGGTAAGTTAGCAATTTTCCTAATTTCCAAAGTTACACTTCCAGCATAAATTGGGGACTTTAGTTTCGATGAAAGTTGTTCTTATTAAATTAAGGATTTATTGCATGATTGAGATTGAATAACTTATTGCTCTTTTAATTCTTATTTTATTTAGATGTTAGATCCCATTGAAAAAGGAATATGTTTCACTATATGGTAGAAATCAATAGGAATAATTCATTTCAATACATTGGTGGTAGTAAAATATTAGTTAAAGGTATTAACCCAAACAAATTATATTAGTTTAGTATCATAGAGACTGCTAAGCATAATTGGTATGATTGATTAGATAAAGTGTATAAACAATTGAGTAAACATAAAGAAGATAGGTTGATTAAGATTGTAGACAACTCAAAAACATCTAATTTGATTTATATTATTGAAAAGTATGTAAGATTGGATTTTATTTGGAATGTGAGTATAATGAAGAGAAAGCATCAAAAGCAAATAATATGGCTGGTGTTGATGATAACATAGATCTAAAAAAATGAAGAAGAAGATAATCATTACACAAAGGATATATTGTTTGTTGTAGAAGTAAGTAATATAGATGATAGAGCAATATTGAAGAAAATTTGTATTATAAATGAAAATGATGATAGTAGTGTGCCTATTAAAGATACACAAGTTGAGCATGAACTTTTTTATGCGTGATGGTGAGCATGATGTTTTGAATTTGAAGCATGAATTTATAAATCCTAAGTATGATGATATTGCTATTGAGCATGATCGTATTAATATTGTGCATCATGTGTGTAATGAAGATGGTGTTCCTAATGCTTCTACTAATGATAATGTGCCTAATAAGGTTCGTATAATGCTTCTTCCGAAAAAGTTGATCTCGATAACGGTTTGGTGACTACTTTGGAATGTGAAAGTTAAAGTGAAAGAGATGGTGATAAGCTCTAAGTTGTTAGATAAAAAAATATGAAAGGAATTCCAGGAAAAAAATAAAGATTAGGTTGTGAATAATGATATTGAAAACCATGAAAGTGGAAAAAGGTAAGAAGATGACCAAAAGGATTTTGTTTCTAAAAAAGACAGCTAGTATAATGAAAGTGATGACCCATGTCAATACTGCACAAGTTCAAATGAAGATGTTAACAATGCATGGAGAAGAGGTAAATGTAAAAGAATATATTATGATGTAACATGTAATGTTCCTACTTAGGATGTAGGTTTGAAGTTCAAATGTGTAAAGAACTGAAGGTGTTTGTGATTAAATACTCTATTGCAGGGAGTTTGGGTGTGAAATACAATTAAAAAAATGAGAAGTCTCAAGTGAGAGTGATATGTAGTTCCCATGGTTACGTTTTGCAAGTTTGGAGAGAAATGAAAACAATTTTGTCATGAAAAAATGTGAACCTCAGCACAATTATACAATGACAAACATTAATAAGCTCATTAATAAGCTCATCATATCAAAATGGATTGTAAGCAACTACAAGGAAATAAATGAGTTACAATTAAATATTAAGGTTGTTCAGTTAAAGGCTTTATTGACGAAGGAGTTAAAGGTGGATGTGAGCTCTAACACTTGTGAGAGAGCAAAAGCAACTATCATCAAAATTATGCATGAGTGTCATATGAAAGAATTTGCTAAACTCAGGGGTATGGAGAAGAGGTGGCGACTAAGAACTCAGTGCGACATAGGCAATTAGAAAAGTGCTAATCATGAAGGTAAAAGGATCTTTGCAAGATGCAATATTTGTTTTAGTGTTTGTAAAATAAAATTTGAAGACCAATAATAGGAATATATAGATGTTTCTTTAAGGGGATATAAAAAGGACAATTGTTGGCTACTATTGTAAGTGATGGAAATAATCAAATGTTTCCTATTGTTTAGGGTATGGTTGATGTTGAGTGTAGCGAAACATGGAAGTGGTTTTTAGAGCTTCTTGTTTTAGACCTACAACTTGGAGATGGTAGTAGCTTCACATTCATATCGACATATAAAGGTTTGCTATATTGAAAATATATGTTTATATATGCACTTGATAAAACTTTTATTTTTATTTGTTTATATCATTTTTAGGGTCTTCTACATGCAATGAAATTTTTTTCTTAATATTGAGCATAGAATGTGTAAGGCACATTTATGCTAATTAGAATAGAGATGGAATGAAGATGATCTAAAGTTTCAATTTTGGAGGACAGTTACAACAACACTTGTTTGTGATTTTAATGATCACTTGTATGTTTTAAATGATTTGAGATCAAGTTATGTTAAAGCTCTATTACAATATCTCAAGGACACATGGCACAAGACATATTTCAATGACAATTATAAGTGTGATTGTGTAGATAATAACATGGGTGAGACCTTCAATGGTTGAATCTCAAAGGCTAGGGTGAAGCTTACAGATGGAATGTTGGAACATATTAGGAAGATGGTGATGAAGAGGATGCATATCCAAAGGAATTTTGGGGAGAAATGGGATACTAATATATCACCAAGAGTTCACGTAACGTTAGAAGAGAATAAGAAAGAGAACTTTAGTTGTTTTATTAATTGGACTGGAGTTGGTGGATATAAAGTTGAGCATGGATTAGATAGGTTTTGTGTGAAAATTAATAGTCATACTTGTATTTATAGATGTTGGGATTTGATAGGGATTCCACATCCTCATGCGGTGGCTGCCATTTTCCATAACCATAAATTTTCATTAATTATAAAACTTATTTTTATATTACCATTTTGTTACTAAGCAATCAAAATTTGAAAAATATATAAAGGTATTAAGATCATCGAGTGTCAATATAAGGAGAAAACAAGGAATTCAATCCACAAATTCAATGCATACTACATTAACAAATGTTAGACATGCTAAAGAGACCTATGAAGATCAAGAAAGCATACATATAATGATTAGAGGAAGAGGAAGAGGTAAAGTGAGAGGAAGAGATAGAGATAAGGCTAGGGCGAGGGCATAGGGAGAAGGACAAGTGGATATAGAGTACACATCAACGGGTCAATTGGCTCAATTGAGTACCATAGAAGTTAATTGAAATGTAAAATATGTTAATATTATTATTTCAAATTTGTCTTAAATAATCGTGTTCATTTTCATATTTCTACATGGAGATAATGTTTAAATCATGAGGCCAAACAACTCACACAGATCCATTACTACATATTTTAATACCTAAACTATAATTGACTTTCAACAAAGAACATTGCAATGAAGTGGTGGGAATAGCATCACTTCATCTACCTTATGCAATAAGAGGATGCAAAGAGAAGAAGAATTAGAGATTCAACCTTGAGAGAAAGTGAAACTTGATTTTTAAACTTGTAATGAATTTCTCTTTGTGAACTTGTTCCATTTCGAACCTATTTTGAAATTGAAGTTGTAATGAACTTGAAATTGCTTAGAAATTGAAGTTGAAAGTTAGTTAAATGTTTGTTGGAGTTTTATGATACTTATGCCATTTAGAAGTTGGTTAAATGTTGAAATTGCCATTCTAGAGTTGTTATAAATATCATGTTCATTTGATTTACTAACAATTGAATACAAATGAACTACCAATATCACTATAAAAAGCTAAAAATGTCATTTTTTAGTTGTTATAGATATCCTGTTCATTTGATGTACCAAAAATTGAATACAAGATGAACTACATGTTGGTTTATACCCTACATCCAATCACTTTGATTATAGTTTAGTAACAAATTAATTAAAGGCATTTTTATCTTGCACATGTTTAGATGTATATGATAAATTCCATGGAATAATTATACATTGCAAATGAAATTATAATGAGATTATAATAATGAAATTCATATTGCATTTATGTATTATTCTAAATGTTCTAGTCATTGTTCTATTAAGATTGGACTTTAATAGAACAGAAAAAGACTAGCAAATGTTTTGTTTTTCCTTATGAAGGAAGTAATCGATCTCATAGGCTAAAGTATAGAGATACTTAAACAAATATGTGGGTGCTTGCTAGAGAATAAGTTCCTTTGAACAGAACGATATGAGAAATCTATTTGGAACATTACTTGTATGTCTATGGAATTCTCATTGTAATGATTGTATAAGTGATCCTTTGACTTGAGGTCATCAAAGTTATTTTGTATAGGGATTGTTATGTTTTGATACTACTTGTGGTCTATTTTATCAAAAGTCATTTAAACAGTAATCATTGGATGTAGCATGAACTATATGGAGATAGTTGAATGATCAAGATAGGATTCATCACCCTAAAGTAATTAGGGAGAATGTTCCATTGTTCTTGATTAATATTGATTCAGGGAATCCTTGGTCAAGGTGGAATGATATTTTATAAACAGATTATAAATATCATTAATTCAATCAATAGCTAATGGCAGAGAACTAATATAATTAGACTCCAAATATAGTAGACATTAATTCCATGCTCTGTCTAATTGGAACATTGGTTGATGAAAGGATTGAATTATACGAAAAAAATCATGTACGGAAAGGTTATTCAAAACCACTTTGACATTCCTAAATATTTAGGTGGTCATGATGCGTTGTTAGATGCCAATCTTGATCTATGATTATAAATTGTTTAATTGGAGAATTAAAGATAAATTAAAAGGAGTTTTAATTTATCTAATGCTAATTATGAATTAGAATTATAATTTATAATCATTTCCTGTAGCGCCCCCTTACCGCAGGGTACGCACCGGGACGCCCGTGGGTCATTCCGACACATATCCCACAAAAAGGGAGAGCTACGAGCAGTCAGTCACTACAGTACTCTCATGGCATCGCATTCATTAAACCACAATATAAAAATCATAATATTTTGAAACCAAGATACTTTCTCGTTTCATATCATCAAACAGAAATATAGACAAGTCTATCAATTTTCCACGGTCTAAATACATTACTCCAAAAAGGAAATCTGATACAAAAGTCTATACTAGGTCATCCCCAAAATCAATCTAGTGACCGACCTATGTGCCATAACTTCTCTTGCCAACGCTACCACACGGCAGGAAAAGTCTATCTCTGGAGCTAGGAGCCTACTATCTCTGTCCTGAAAAATATTTGCAATGTTGGGTGAGTTTGCGAACTCAGCAAGAAACCATCATCGATGGTTCACTCAACTCATGCATATACAAACAATTCACATAATATTGCATAGTATCACATTCAGAAATATCACATGTGTTGTCATTTCACAAATATAAGACATTTCGCCTTCCAAATAGTCCACATTTAATCATTCGTATATGCAATGCCCATGTGACACTTTCTATTTTATTACGGTGTTGTGACCATGCGCCTGATCTATCCCAATAACGGGCACATTATACGGTGAGCCTGTGGCTTTGAAATACGTTGGGCCTGAATGCCCTGATATGGTGAGCCTGTGGCTCTGAATTACGTTGGGCTCGAGGCCCTGTTGCGTTGAGCGTTTAGCTCTGAAATATGGCGGCTGCTCCGGTCAAAACTATCATTATCTGAACATGCCTTTATGCATGTAATGCATATGTCAAATTCCAACAGTATTCGGATCACAAAATTATACCACATGTCCTAATGTAGCAATACGTCAATTTCATATCACATTTTTCACATCAGAAACATAAAACCACAAATTACACACAAATTGCACTTCGATAACAAATTTCCAATACTTCGAACACCTATGGTCCGAAACCAATCATTCAAACACACATAAGCCCTCCATTCATCTCCGCATGGTATAAGCACATAATTTTAAACACACAAGGATTGAGGAACCAACTAGGTTACTCAGCTGTAACTTCCGAGCTACTGCCTGGAAGTCCCAGCAATATCCGTGGAATAACGATCCAACGGTGCCTCTATAACAGTTAAATAATTACCCATTACTAAATGCATAATCAGAAAAATTCAATGATGCATATGTCTTTATTAAAAGATGTACGATGCATGTTCATGACTTTTCGGCGCTAAAACCCAATTTCTCTATCTTTTGTCCAAATCTAACTTTTCACTCAATTGATTAATAATGACTCATTGCATTTCAAAACTTCAGTTCAATCTAGCATATCAAGCACCCTAGAATAATCCCAAGAAAAACTATTCATTTGGTCAAATTTATTCATTGAAGTCCCCAAGTTATACTCCAATTATCATAATACAATTCTTAGGTTGTAATAGGAGACCATATTCGACTTTCTTTCAATAATTGAGATCCTACTAATTTAAATTCAAACTTTCATTCTTTACCTCAATTGTAGACCTCTCTCTCTAGTTCATAACGAATCAAGAATCACCTCAATTGGAGGTCTACACCATTAGTTATGCCCCAAAAACTAAAATGCATCAATTCGAAAAAGAACAGCCTCGTCTCGGCGAAAAGAGCACGCGCCGTGGCGACTAGAGGTCGCTCGCCGCGACGTCTCACCATGCTCGTCGCGACGAGCAATTAAGTCCTCGTCGCGGCGAGTACTTATTTACTCGTCGCGACGAGGCCACTCTCAGACGTTGCGACGTGCGGGGCTCCTTCGTCTTCTCCGACTAGATTTTTCATCATTTCTCACTCTAAAACCAGTAATAACTCACTCTCAACTACCCAATGTTTCTTATAAAACACTATAAATGCATTTCAACAACAAGAAAACAACATTAAAGCCAATTTACTTACCAATCAAGCCCTAAATCTTCAATCTCCGAAAATCTCCTCCAAGCCCTAACACCCACGGTTATCTCCCATATCCCCGCAAAACATCATTATCTCCAAGGTTTCTAGAGGTTCTTCAACCACAAAGAAGAAGCAAACAAGAATCTCGAAGGTGGGGGATCGAAATCGCCGAAGGGAGAGGAGAAGGAAACGAAAATCACCAAAGAAAGAAGGAGGAAGTTTGCCCTAGGTGAAGGAGAGGATAAGCTTATCCACCAAATTCAAAACCTAAGGCTTTTAAATGTTGATTTTTAAATATAGGGCTCATAAGCCATAAGTCCTCAAATTCTTTTAAATTTCAGTCTCTAATTTCCAATGGCTTGAAATTTGTATTCCTAACATCAAAAATCTAATTTTCCCTTGCCATTGGACAAGTATGCCAGCAATATAAAGTCAATCGGTCCGTTACTCGTGAAATTTCCGATCCGGACATTTACCCTCAAAGTTTTTCCAGAAAATTTTCTAAAGGACGCTATCAACTGACAATCACTCTTAAGACATTCTAATTCAACTATTCAAACCCAATTATTCCATAATTCCCAATAGATCATAATCAAACATAATTATCTCAAATTCACAAATCATATCATGCTCACAATTAAATGCCTGAAAATGCCATGAATGCATGTACCTATAAATGCATGTGCAATTAACTCATTCCTCTAAAATTAGAGGCCAAATGGGTGCTCAATCAATAATATGCAATATAAAATCCTACCCCGTCCCAATTTACCAATATAACCCTCCCATCGGTAATGGGATGTTACATTGCCAATTTATTTGGCAATATAATGGGTCTCACTTATAAAATGAGTTGGAGAGAGCAAAGTTAATTTAATCAAGTTGGACTTGATTATAAAGTTTGAGAAACTTTATGATTAAATATGAGATATTTAATAAATAAGGATCAATGTAAGATATTGAATCTTATTTGGGCATAATTAGTATTTAATTAGAATTATTTGTAATTCTAATTAAAGTTTAATTGAAATTAGTATTTAATTTCAATTAAATTACTAAAACGTCAAAGTTTATTATAAATAGGCTTGAGCTCTATAGAGCTAGCATCTCATGCTTAACCCTCTCGTAAAAGTTATAGAATTCTCTCGACTGTTATGTGGATACCGTTGAAATTTGGATACTTGTGCGATTCACGGTGGTTGAGACGGATCGATTTTGGAAACGATTTGAGGGATACAATAAGATAAAGATCAAGTTTTGGAATAAAGTGCAATTAAATTTCTGCTTTATTATGATTTATGTTAATCATTTTATAGAATTAAATAAATCTTGATTTTTAGGAAATCAAAAGTCATGAAAAAGTTTCGTGATTATTTCGCTGCAGTTGGATCCGATCCTGACTCGATTTCCTAACACTACAAATATCACTATAAAAGCTAATAATATATTTGTTCTTGTAAGTACGTTCAATTCTTAATCCAATAAGACAGTGTTAATAAATTACCATGGTAGAACATCAAATTTTATGAAGTTCATATTCTTTGACTTTTCAATAATTATAGTTATAAAAATAGCTATAAATATTACAAGACACACTTTGTAATTATATATCACCTTCTACAATCTTCTTATCTCAAAAATTGTATATTTCGATGTTACTTTCACTTCTTCTGGTTCACCTTGTAGCTCATGCACATGATCCATGTAGATACCATCTTTCAACTTCTTATTCTCAACCTTCAACCTTTGATTCTCGAGTCTCAATTTATTTATAATGCATTTCGCATTCTCACTGAAATCTTCATCCACCCATTTGAAAAAATTACATTCCCCTTCCTGCAATAGTGTTCCAATAAATTTTATTAATTACCAATAACAATTATCTTATTAAATACCAATATATTGATTATTAATAAAGAAAGTACCTTATTGTTGGGGCATTCATAAAATTTTCTTCTAGGATTGTCATTGGTCCAAAAAGAAACTAAATGGCTTTAACTTCCATAAGAACAAAAAACATTCTCACTATATTGCTTTTCACTAATTCCAGTTGAGTTTGAAATTCAACATCCATTGCAATTGACAAAATCCTATACAAATTAAAAATGAAAAAAAGGGCCAGGACATTAAAAACCCAATAAAACTTAATGTCACAAAAAAAGCCAACATGTAATTAGTGTACTAATACTCTATGAAATTTGGTTTGCTCTTATATATTAAAAAAAAATTGAAGTACAACTCAAAGCACCTATCAAATTATGTTATACTTCAATTTATTGTGCTCCTATAAGCACAAAATAAATTGAAGTATTACACAAAACATATATGAAAATAATTCTATAATCTACATATCTTAATATATCCTAATATAAGTTGCATATTATACAATTTAGGCTTCTTTTCTTTTATAATCTGCATATTCTAATATATGTTAATGATTATGATTGTAGTGTATGAGTCTTAACCAAGATGTCGTTTAATCTAGTAGGTAGTCAAAGTGCTAACTCCCACGAGAAAGAACATGATTAATCCCATGGCAAAGAACATGAATTATTATGGACAAAGAATAGATTAATTTTCACCATGGTCAAAAAAATAAATTTAACAACTTGTATTATGTGTTTATAATATATATATATATATGGTTTGGGCCGGCCAGGTATTGTCCCCTTTGGTCGCCAGGTCCTTTAGTGAACCCTATCCCCTCTTGGGGCATGCGGGAGTCGAACCTGTGACCTTAGGGTTTTATTGCGTTAAGACGCACGCCTCATACCACTGAACTACGTAGCTCAATGATATGAGGCATGCGTCTCAACGCAACAAATCCGTGGTCATGGGATCGATCCACGACTAAAGCGGACAATACTAAACTGTATGAACCCACAGAAGTAACCAAACCGGATGAACCCATAAGAAGCAACAAAACCCATTTTGCCCATGCGGTGAAGGAGATAGAGGTACCGTAATTGAATCGAGGCTAAAGATGGATGTTGGAAAGCGAAAGCTTGATATTTATTGGAGATATTTACACATAGTGGATGTTGGAAAATTGAGCTATGGGTGTTGAAAATTGAGTTATTAACATACTATTCTTTTTTAGTAAAATAATGAAATTACTCTTCTTTTATTCATTCTAACAAATCTAACACTAATGTCGGGACTAAAGAGAGTTTTGAAAAGTTTAATGTCAACTTGACAAAAAGAAAGGCTCATTAATTAGATTAGACCAAAAATTTCCAACTGACCTTTTCTCCTTATATAAAAAATACATAGAATCTTTAATTCACATTATTATGTTGTTATAATTAGTTAATTTTTTATTTGTTTTTCTTGTATGTAGAGTATTTGACTTGAACTCTTTGTAACCTTGTATTAGTTTTATCTATAGATAATACAATATTTAGTTTTCAAAAAATGATCGCAAAAAAAAGTCGGGGACTTTGGACTTTTATGCACTGCGTTTGTTATTGGTGGTAGTCATCAGTAGTCATCGCGTCAACTAAAAAAAAAAGAATTAGGGGCTTAGGTGTAACTTGCCAAAAAGACTTAGGTGTAGTTGTGGTAGGCAAAAAAGAGTTAGGTGTAACTTGCCAAAAAGACTTAGGTGTAACTTGTGGTAGGTGTTACAAAGGTCACTGGGAGACTCAAACTTTCACCGAGTTGCTCGCTCACACCCTTTGCACGGCAGTCTCACTCAGATCAGTTAAAGTAAGACTCAGCCTTTCCCCAACCCTTGAAGTGTTTACCTCGCACACTCTCGAAGAAACAACGCGGAAGAAATAAAGAATATAGGCAACAAAAGAACACACAGAGATACGGTCAAAAAACCAACTTTATATTACTTTCCCTCAAAGAATGCAAAGAATGCTCTCTCTGATTGATCTACGGAATGAGAAGAGCAAAGCTCGAATGAGCTATTTATAGGCACCCAAGCTTGGAGTCACAGATTCCCACTAAATCTGTACTACCCAAGATCACGTCTATCCTATCAGATAAGATAACATAAACCAATTGGATGACACCCCCATCCAATTAGGATTCTAACTGATAAGATAAGATCTAATAAGATAACATAAGATAGAGTTTACATTTATCTAGAACACTAACATCCTTATCCACGAAGATCTCCACTATCTTCACATGTTGAGTTTCACTGCAACTCTAACTCATAATCATCGCCACATCATCCAAGATCTCCTACGATCTCTATCATTGTTGATGCGATATGATCTGTCGGCTCACTAAGCACACTTGGTGCGGCCCGATGTTCCACAACAAGTCCGCTAGTCGTGGTCCATCCATCCGAGCATAGCTAAGTCCTTAGTCCGCCAAGTCTTAGCACTGGTCGAGTCAATCTCCACAAGGTCCGATACTCTCCCAACATTCGCACAAGTCTTATCCCACTCGCCCATATTCACCTTAGTGTTTTCAACACGACTATCCATGCATAGGTCCATCAATGCACGTCCATAAACAAGTTCATCTTGCATGTTGGCCTTACTCGTGGTGCAATCTCATCGCCCATGACTAAGTCAAGTCACAATCGAGGTTAGTATATAAAACCTCGCCCATTTACATACCTTGAGCTGCGCCATGAAGTTAAGTGTTTAAGCGTCTCATCGCTTCGCATGTTTCGCTCATCCTCATGGTCTCATACACCTTTGCCTTAACTCACAAGACTTTGCCTTATTCGCCGTCAACACGCCTTCCTCGTGCCAACTTACGTGCAAGTATTAGCCAAGCCCGCCAACACTCGCGCGATCCCGTTAATCTGAACTTAGGGGTCTAACGAGTAGGCAACGCGATGACTACGGATGACTACCACCAATAACAGAAGCATTTCCTTCGAAATACCCTCTATTAACGACCAAGTCCTGGAAGCATATTTACAACTTCAAATATTCACTTATCGGAGATTTGGGGGATGGATAAGTCATGTTTAAGTATCAAGAAGATCTTCGAATCCAAATCTATGAAAACGTTCACGGTCAACGGAGGCTTACTGTTGGAGAAATTGATCGGCTTTTGTGATGGTAGATGTAATCCTATCCGTATCTTCTCATAAGAAGAAATCAAGCTAGCAAAAACAACTTTGATGAGCGGATCTACCATCAGGATGGCTATGAATTGTACAAGGGGTTCATAAGGGTCGCCCAATAATTGTTAAGGAATACCGAGGCCTCTCCGATGAAGAGCACGTGGCCATCAATGAAATTATGTATGCATCAGGGATGAGTGTGCATAGAAATGCCTTGAAATTTTTGGGATGCTGCTTGGAAGTAAATTGCCCGTTTCTGGTCTTCGAAACTGCTCAAAATAAAACTGTTGCAAACCGTATTTGCGACCGAGATTATGCTCAGTTTCAACCTATGCCATGGAAAGAAAGGTTAAAGATTGCAGTGGAGATAGCTCATGCGGTGGTGTATCTCCACACTGCATTCAAAGGCCCATTGTACATAGACATATTAAGCCCTCAATGTGTTGTTTGATGAACGTGACAAAGCTAAACTGTGTGATTTTTCATTGTGTGTGTCTATTCCTGAAGGTGAATCCCATGTTGAGGAGATTCTGGCAGGGACATTAGGATTCGTTGCACCTGAATCCATAAAAACAGGTTTCTTCAGTGAGAAAACCGATGTTTATAGTTTGGGTACGTTTCTGCTAGTGCTTTTAACAGCCCAGAAACAATTTAACCTTAGTCGAGCTCAAAACGGAGGTGAGGATCTTTTGGGTCCTTACGTAAAAAGTCAAATCGAAAACAACAGATTTGAGGAGATAGTAGATCCCTGTATAGTGGCAGAGGGAACGTGGCTTGGGAAAGAACAGCAGTTGAAAGCTGTAATAAGTCTTGCAATTTTATGCGTCAACGATTCAGAAGAAGAAAGGCCGACTATGATTGAAGTGGCAAAAGAACTCAGAAATGTTTATCGAACTGCGAATGGGCCTTGTTAGCTTATGACCATCAAGACTCCGCCATATTACTAAATAATTTTATTACCTTGTGTTGTTTTAGTAATCTTAAAATGTTTCTTTGTGGGTAGTTGTTCTTCCTCCCAAGTTTCTCTTTTTCATCTGTACATAGGCAATTACGACCAGTATTGACTCTTTAGACTGTTTTTCATTTTGATGCTCCAATCCTTTGAAATTGACGGGGGATATGGAATGACCATATGTTTTTACCATGTCTAGAATTATATAACGTGGAAAATGGGAATCATTGCATCTTAGGGTATGTTTGATTGGATGGAAAGTTTTTAATAGAATGGAATGATTTATAATGAAATAGAATGTGACGAATGTAATATCGAAAATTATTATTTGAGAGGATGAAAGAATTATGTTTGGTTGGACGGAAAGTTTTAATAGAATGGAATAACACTACAAGAAATCCGATGATTAATGTGAAATTACCGTCGGTAAATATAAATTCCGTCGTGAAGATAATCAAGACGAATTTGGTGGCGTGAAATTCCGTCGGTGAATGAGCGAAGCTAAAAACACCGACCGAATTATTCGTCGCAATTTCTGGTGAAATAACGCGGAGACTTTGTCGTCGGTATATATTTATCGACGGAATGACAAGTAATATTCCGTCGATGAAATTGATCCGGATTAACCAACTTTTCCGACGGGTAAGTGGACCGTGATGTAAATTATATTAATTCATCACGGAAAGTTGTCAAAATCGGTAATAAATAATAAATTTGTTTTTTCATGTTTTGTTGTTATAATAATGTTATATTATATATATATATTATGTATTTGTGTTACTTTATATTAATGAATAATGAGACAATTTTAAATAATAAAACATATGAAGACTTTAATTTAGTTATTAAAAATGAATAAAGAACAAATCTCTTATATTTTTAATTGAAAACAAATGACAATGTAATTCACAAATTGTGATGATCATGGATGGTGCAAGTGTGTCCCCCCTCTTTAACATTTCCATCTCTGCTAAGCTTAGTCATCTCCTCGCGTCTTGTTTCTCCTTGGTCATCGCTCCATCTCCGCTCTCAACTTAGTAAGGCGCTCAATCTCCTCTCTCCTCTTATTTGCTGCTCCATCTGCTTCAATGACTCTCGATCTTTGAAACTGTTCCACTCGCTCTCGACTTTTACATCATCTGATTTGGATCTCCTCCACGACCTTAGCTATGTCTCTGTATCTTTGTTGATGTTGAGTAACCATTGCTCGCTTTGATTAGCATTGCTCCTCGATGTGTCCTTTGTGGCGGAGCTCCGATACATCTGAGATGAAGATGGCGGCGAGATCTTTGCTTTACTAAGCGGAGCGAGAATAACAAGTGTTCATGAATGGTAGTGAATATTCTTCCACGACGGTCCCGACCACCCACGACATCAAGGTATGTCCTGCGACTCGTCCTGAGTTGTTCCTCACGAGATTGTCGTGAATATTTTCTGCATTTGGTCCTACAAGGAAGCAATCTTGACCTTAGTAATTAAGGTATAATTGTTAAAATTTATTAAAATATGGTTATTTCTTTTACATTAACTTCTACATGAGTGTTGATGAAGTTGACACCATCATGTTTCTTTGTGTGGGTGTGCACAAAAACTGCATAAGGCGTAGGCCTCGTGCCCAATGACTTTTCCTACGTATAACTTAATTTGTCGGATGTTAAGTAAAATTTAAAAATTTTCAGCGAGTTTCCTCTATATATATGATATATCCCACATTCAAAGAAAACAACTTCACGCGACCATATATGGCACGCAGAGATTATATCATAATGACCATGTTAAATCAAGCGAAGCAAATTAATGGTAAATTTGGTGTGAGAAAGTAGATACTTACTAATCTTTCAGCATGCTCGTAGTGGGTAATTGATCCTCCCGTATGCACTGCAAGACTCGCACCCCCAGGCCCTCCGTCATTGGCGAATTATGCTCACGATATGGACATTGCCGCAGGTGATGTCCAATATTCGGTCCAACGAGTTCAAATTTCCTCCGAAATATAACGCGGCCGTGCACCAGCTTTGCGTATTTGATTAATTAAGTCGCGATAACGTATGCGAGCTTTCTTTTCCCATTGTTTATACATGATGGCGTCGAGACTAGAATCCCGATAAAATTCTTTACGAAATAAGATGAGTAGAAACACAAAGCTGTTAAAATCTTTGTATGAACATTATGAATATAAAGCAATGTGAAAAGAAAATAATTATGATTTGTACCTCAAACTCTTGAAAGTATAAGCTGCTTTGTGGTGTCATTAAATTTTTCCCACATAACCCTCTGCTTGATTCGTTGCTTGAATGATGAAGTCATATTTCTTGATATTGGTCGAACAGAACCAACCTAACATGTCAAGTGATGTTATCTTTTGTACATATTGGTATAAATAAAAGTTGATCATAAGCAAATTGTGAAGTGCATTGATTTCACTTACTGATCATTAACAATAGAAGCAAACTTTCTTCCATCAGGTCCTCGGTAGCCGGTGACGTGGACGTCTCTACATCGGAATGCGTTGGTGTTGGACGATATATGCGTTGGGGAAGGGGATGGTGTAGGCTGAGAACCAGTCGATGATACCTCAACTGCAACTCCCGGCACGAGCGGTGGACAAGGTGAGTCACTAGGTGCGGCTGATTGTGACGAATCACTTTCACTGTAATTTCCTCGAACATGGTTGAAACCTCGATCGCGTGACCTCACGTTGTCTCTTGGTCCCATTCTTTTCCTAAAATTGAATTTCCCACAATTCTCTACATGGACAATTAATAATTTCAAAGCAATATTTTACATAATACATCTGAAGCCACTATGGCAATATATGAGCGTTAACAGTTGTTATCAACAATAAATGAACCTTAACATTAATATAAATATGCATTGTTTAATGCAGGACTTACGATCTGAAACAACAACAAATCCATGCGAAAGCAAAGTGTAATAATGTGCGGAGTACAATGACATATTGTTCTTTTCATTTTTGGATTCCATGTAACATGGGACTCGGTAAAGGTGAAAGAGTCCCCAATGTCGGGGTTCCCGAGAAGGGTTCTCGCATGTTCAAACGTACCAATGGAAATAGTGAAACTTCGTCCACCTGCTATGCGTTGTTGATCACATTGTTGCAATAGCATTGCATTTATATCGATACTTGTTGATGAAACGTTGAATGAGTCACTGTCGAGAATGGTATACTTCTTCTCGCATAAACAACTAACGAGGAACAAATCCACCTAAATCATTTCCATCAGTGAAGAAATGTTGAAACCGTGATATTACCAAACCATATAAGTAAGGATAACGGTATATTAATGCATACGTGATTGTGCAGACGAGGTGTGCAAAATAGTTGGGGTGTTGACAATACCCGATCTTCCATTTCCGTTATTAGCTGACGTGACATAACTGTCAACTTTATCGGCATACATGTCCTCTTGAGTTTAAAGGAAGCTTAAACATGTAAATATGAAATGAAATTACAATATGTTTCATAACTTAAATAAATGTTATTAGAGATTCATAACACGGAAAGAGTCGACGTGCGGATCATAGTAAAAACCTTCAAGTAACAGATCGACCATAGAAGGCAAACGATTGGTCACTGTATGATCTTGCCAGATTTTCGTACTTGTGCGGACACGAGTTTGGACAATTTTCCACATTCCTCCCAGCAAGCGAATTGTTGCCGTCGGAACCAATTTCCATATCGACATTCCTTTGAAATAAATTAAATGAACAACCAAACATAATATAATTATATGAAAAAATGTTACTATTTAAGTTCAAATAAGCAATTACAAACACAATTCAATCGCTATCAAAATGTAATGGAAATTACAATCATCTTCTTCTTGAAGAATAAGAATCAAATTCGGCTCATCGTCGGATCTCGGACCCTCGTCATCCTCTCCGAGATGAAATTTTCACAAATTCGTTTGATGGATCGTTCAAAGGTTCATTATCGTCATCGTAATGAGATGCATTCATAAATGTCTCATCTTCTGAAGCGCCTCACTTTCAAGACTATGCTCTCCTCTTCTATGTGAGGAGTAAAGACCTCTTGGTTTAACTTTGCAAACCGCTAACAATCTACCTTATCTCGTCAGTAAGCTCGGAAAAGGGATGTAGCAAACTGTTTAGCTTGCATGACTAAGGCGAAAGGTTCAAATTAGCCTTGATCTTTGTGGTTATTGATTTCAAGTAAATTGTATTGTCTATGCACCTTTACTCCAACATTTGGTGTTGGGTCATACTATTCACATTTAAATATCACACATCGCTTGTTTGCAACCAGGGTATTCAACTTCGATATTTCAACAATTTTCTATAGTAATCCATCATTTCTCCTGTATTGCAACCCCACTGTTTATTGTTGACATGTTATGTCCATGATATTACATATGATATTTGTATCCATTAATGAAATACACGGATACGATTTAACCGTTCGTAGAGGTCCCTTTGCAAGATCACAAATCATCTTGTTCTCGATTGGATTGTCTAAAGCTGAACAAAAAATTTACGCATCGCAAAAATTTAGTTTAATGAAACAATTAAAATATAACTTCAAATTATAATTAAGATGAAATGTTAGTCTATACTCACGTATCTCTCAAACCATCGAGGTAAGTGTTTTCCAACTTCTTTATTTAGATCACCTTCCATCATACGGCATTATCTCCGTAACAATGTCTCGTACAATCTAAATACACAATGACTATTTTTAGTGATGAAGGCGTGAGACAAAAGTAAATCTGAGGAATATTCATGTGCAACTTCTCGCACGAAAAGGCACGAGCTCTTCACGATTCAAAACAATATAACCATGTGCAGCCTCGATCTCTTCCTCGAGTTAGCATTCTTCTTATCGCATGCGCCGGATGTTCGTCGAGAATATGAAAAGATGGACAAGTTTCCATCGGCATGACTCGTTTAAATCCCCATTATCATTACGAGGAACTTTTCTTGCTCTTGTGCCAACATGCGGCTCAAAATAATACCCACAAACGCACTCGCTTCCTTCACTAAATAGGTATTACATATGGAACCTTCAACTCTAGCTTTGTTTTAACATTTTTTCAAGTGGTGCAAATACCTCTGGGAACCAAAACATTTATTATAACACATTTGTCAAGGCTTGTAAATGGATGTTGCAGTTCTTTGGTTCTACTTACCTCTCAAATGGATACATCCATCGATATTGAACCGGACCGCAAGTTTTGCCTCGTGTGGTAAGTGCAGGTAGGTGCTCCATCTGATGAAAAGAAGCTTGGAGGAAAATGCCTTCTAATTTACACAAATTACGGAATTTCATGTTCTAGTTTTCCATTTCACCAATGGAAATTTCAAGCGAGGTTAAGCTTTTAAAAATAAACTTAACTCTGTTATAGCTTCCCATACCTTAGCAGTAACAACTCTAGGAATGCAATTAGGATAAGCCTTTGCATAAATACATGACAATCATGACTTTTCATCCCAAATAATTTGTACTTTCTTAGGTCCACACCTAGCCAAGTTAGAAACATATCCATCGAGGAAACTTGACACTTTTCAACCATTCACACATAAGCTCCTTTTGTCTCTGTCCAAAGCTGTAACATGCTTTTGGGTATTTGCGGTGCGAAGATCTTTATGTAACTCATTTCTTTTGCAAAAAGTTGCAAATCAGCTCGTGATTTTGCATTGTCTTTTATCCTCCTTCAATGTTCATTATGGTATTGAACAAGTTGTCAAATATATTTTCTCAATGTGCATCACATCTAGATTATAATGAATCAAATTCGTTTTCCAATATGGCAAATCCAGAAAATGCTTCGTTTTGCCAACCAAAGTTCTAACTAATGGTTGAATTAACGTCATCGGCATCTAATTACATCACTTTCAAAGAACCCTAATTCTTCAATTTCTAGCAAGACCTCTTCACCGGATGTTATCGGAGGAGGAGGTTGTGAACCGTCCGATTCTTTCTAAACTTATATTTATGCGCCTAAGCGGATGTTCTGCGGTAGAAATTTTACGTGATTGTCAAACCAACATATTTTCCTCCATTAGGCGGATAAAAGCATCGAGAATCATTGCGACAATAAGGACATGCCAACGTTCGATGGTGGACCATCCAGATAACATGGCAAAATTTGGGAAGTCACTAATAGTCCACATCAAATTTGCTCTCACTTCGATTCGTTTCTTAGACACATCATAAGTTTGAACACCATATCCCAAAACATTTGCAATTGAGATATCAATGGTTGTAAGAACACATCTTTTTTTGCTTGGTTGTTGTACAGGACAATCACCGTCAAGAACATATATGCCTCTTTCATACACATCCAAGAAGGCAAATTATAAGGCGTTATGATAATTGGCCAAGAAGAATATTGCTGTCAGATTGACGAATGATTGAAATCCATCCGTTGACAAACCCAACCGAACATTTACATTCATTAGCGCAAATTCGACATGTGTGTCATTAAAATGTTTCCATGCCAATGCATCGATGGATGAGTCATTACTCCATCTTCTTGTTAGTGTTCAACATGCCTTCTCATGTGAGACGCGGTCACATCGAAGCATACTGACCATTTGCAACCTAGGAGTGAGAGGAAATAGTACATCCGCTTCCATGGAACTAATTTCTGTTTTCGTCGAGCGTTTTACGGGCTTAAACCTTGGTTGCCCACAAAATTTGCACCGTTCTAAGTTCATATCATCTCCCAATCTGACATACATTCGATTCGACGGTGATCGATTTTTCCACGAGCAAACCAAGACCACGGATAAGTTTCTTCATGTTGTAAAACTATCGACCATTGTATGATCGGTGGCAATGATTAGTTGTACCACTCGAGAATTTGTTCAAAGCTGCGATCCGAAATATGACCTTCACTATTTATGTTCAAAATCGAGCAATTGATGACAAGCTGAGTCATTGTGTCACAATTTGGCCTGACTCGTCGGTTTGACTGTAGTAAGTCGAAGAATTGTTTTGCTGTTGATTAGGTTCTTCATCCACATTTTCCCCATTTGGCTCACATGTATGACCGAGTCCATCGTGCACCATTTGCTGTAACGGTTTTCGGCCCATCACCAAATTGTCTTCCATAGCCATCCTCAACGTGATTCTCATTTAAGTTCATAGGCGTAGGTTCTTCAATCGTCTAGAGGTCTTTACCAACCAAGGTTCCCATATCGGGTCCACTGGAAATAGTTAAGCCACAAACCCTTTTCTCAACAAATGCGAACTTCATCAATAAACAGAAACATTTGTGCTTGCACTTATTACATGGACATCGATCTTTGGCCCATCCATATATGCGAGTTGCGAACATGCATAATGAATGAACCATCAACTCCTTGACAAATTCAGGATTAATGAAACCATCGGCGGTTAGCGTCATACATCCAAGATCTATCGCTGAAACTCATAGCGGAGGATTGTTATTATACAACATCGATACCAAAATGACGATGCTATCTTAGCCACATATCGAAACAAAATAATTACAGACATATGATTAAACATCCACTATTGCCAAATCGTATTCAATCAAGATTTAATATTATTGTGAAACCTATTATCATCAATTAGATTGTACATATACAATTTCACATAAGCATATCAAATTATGTGAAATATTACAAATGAAGAGATATCCATTTGCAAAACATCCAACAAATTATGGCTCAAATTAATTCAGGTCGATTAACAAATATATTAGTCACCTTGGCATGTATAAATTATAACGGATACCAAATTTTAAACATGATAAAATTTTCTGCGTGCGAACATAAATTAAATATTAAGCAACATCTTTATGGGAATATCATTTGCAAGCACATGACTCGGCGATAACAATATTTACAAAAGCTTAAGCATCGACCTTAATTAAAATTCAGGAAATGTTCTGACGTCTTACTTGGGCAATGAAGAGCGTCACGTGCGATAAAGATGATCGATATTGCAATGCAAACCAACAAAAGATTCATTCATAGCTTAATTGGAAATATTATACTCAGCGCCGAAATTGTATACTCAACTTATGACGTTATCATCCTCGAATAATTAAACCATCAGGTAATACCTAAATCATTTCCATAATTGTAAGTCACATACAACATAAGATCAAAACTTAAAACTATTGAGCTCATGTTCTAATTTAACCATCATCTACTACGAGGATCCTATTGAAATTTCGCAGACATTTCCCTATAATTTGGACATCCCCTTATGAAATAAGGGTCCCCTACAATAAAACACACTTCTAACTCAACCGATAATCCAACGCAAATTGGGTCTCCATACTACAAGAATGTTGTACTCGTTCACATCATGCAATACATAAATAAATGATTCAGCAACATCTATGGGAAGCTCATGTATAAGCACATGAATCAAGAACAAAAACAAAGAAACATAATCATATATGTAATTAACTCAATCGAAATGCGAACAAGTCTTTGTTGTCTACGTAACCAGAGATGAAGATGACAAAGCTGCAATGAAAACCAACCATAGTGTCATTCATAGCTCAATTGGAAACCATACGGTAATGGAAAACCTTAATGGAAACATAGCAGAATATTTCTCAAGAAAGTTGATTATGAAAAGTTAATGGAGAATGATAGGAATAAGGCTAAGGCCACGAACACTGGACCCTCTAATGAGAAAGTGTCCATACAAAGGCATTATAATCCAATTGTATCTATGATTCAAGTTCCAACCATTTTGTTATCAACTAAAGGTCTCTACATTCAATGTTGACAATACCCTACGGGATATAAGGTTTAATAGTCCTAAAGTGTATGAAATTCTACTTAGTGAAACTATAGCCTTATAGTTTTTAAACTTTGTAATTTGTTTAGGTAACAATTATGCCAATGAAGAAGTAGTTCATTTCAATGCTTTACAAGCTTAAATCATATCAATGCTTTACATTGATCCTTCATACATCTTATGAATCTAAGCATAACTAATGCATGCTCATAAAGATAGAAAAATTTACATAACTAATAAGAAAAGGAAGTGGCTAATATATATGTTCCCATGAAATCACCAAATGTCTATCACCAAATGTTCATGACGGGGTTCATCTAACCTTTCATACTAATGAGATTCATCCATTTTTAAAAAAATGCAAGAATAGGTTCAACACTTGTGTGGACTATTACACCTTATAGAAGGCAATAATCAAGCAAAATATCTTCCAACATTAACTCGAGAGTTGATAAACAAAATATTGAGGGTTACAATGTTCACAAATTTAGATTAACGAACTACATATTTACAAGTAAAGATTACCAAAGGAGATGAACATAAAATAACATATATGTGTATGGTTCCTATAAGTTCTTATTCATATTGTTTAAATTAACAAATCCTCCCATATTTTCTATAAATTAATGAATGAAATGGTGTATGCCTTCCTTAATAAATTTTAGTTATATACGTATATGATATTGTGGTGTATAACACAATATCACAATTTATTCAAATGCATGAGACAAGTATTTGAGCAGTTGCAAAAAATATTAACTCTTCATAAAGATTATAAATTGTCACTATGCTAAACCTATGATTAATATTTTGGGAAACTATTTGAGAGAGAACTAGGCTGTGAATGGATATAAAAAAGATATAGAATATTATTGGTTGAAGGTTTGTACCATAGTGTGGGACCTTTTCACTTTATAGCTTTAAGAAGCGAATATTGTTGATTTATTGTGGAAACTACCTTCAACATGCTTGTCTTGCTTATTAAAGGAGAAGAAAGTGTGGTAGTAGTCGATTCATGCCAAGGCTTTTAAAAAATGAAGATAGTCATTTCAATGAAACATATTCGAAGATTGGCAAATTTCAAGCTTAAACATTTAAAGTGAGAATTGATACTTTTATAAAGTGATTGCCAATGTCTTGCTCTGAAAGGTGAATATATAGCCTTAAACAATCAAAACTATCAATTGTATGATGCTTGGGATTATTGTTTATGTCTACAATGCTTTGGATATTAGTCATATAGTGTTTGTTTTGTAATATATATAGTATTTGTATATTATATGGATTTGTATTTGTTGTCATATCATATTAAGTTATTACCATAAACAAATTGTTCCCATCTACAATAGGAACTCGAATAGGAGAAAACATCAATCTTATACAAATAAATTATTCTAATTCAATAAATGAATTATTGATAAACAATAATTCATCGATAAATAGATTATGAGGCTAGAAAAAGTAGTATGTGACATATAGGACATAAGAGATCTTATTCTTAGTATAATAAGAGAACCTAATTTAAATTCAACATATAAATTAACTATTATAAATGCTAATTATTAGAATCCATTTATCATTAAATCACTTTATTAATAAAGTGAAGAAAATTAAACAATTGTCTAATAACTCATCAATGAAATTAGTTCAAAATTTCAAAATTCTTCATGATATATATACTATTGCTCTAATACCAATTGTAGGAAAATATATCACATAAATATATATAGTACATTTTATATATTCATATATTAAAACATTCTTTGGTTGATTATATAGCTCTATTGTCATATACTTTTAATAATCTTTCATCTATGTTCTTTCATTCTTTTAGCCTTACTACTTAAGCATACATGGTTAAACATTTATGTAGCACCCCATACCATAGGATATGTATCGGGACTAGTAGGTCATTCAGACACACACCCTACGATAAAGTGCTTCGAACAACCACTAACACTTCACATGGCATCAAAATCATAAAGAATTAATATGAAATCCACTAATTTTAAAACCATAAATTTTAAATTTCATAACCTCAAAGCGGTAGAGTTACCTGTTGGTATGTTACATACATTACTCGAAAGAAAATCAAACAAAAAGGCTAGCTAGGTCATCCCTCAAAAAGTGCGGTGGCCAGGCACGTGTGTCATGACTTCTCTTGCCAACTCAATCTACAGCAGGAAAAGTCCTCTGGAGCTATAAGTCTACTCTCGGTCTGAAAATAATTTGCAATTTTGGGTGAGTTTGCGAACTCGGTGAGAACCATCATCGATGGTTCACCCAATCATGCATATACACATACATAACACATTTCGCACAATTATCTCATCAAATCACATTTAGTAGTACCACATAATTTTCATACCAATCCAAAGAATCAATTCAAATGCACATGGAATGTGTATGAGGCGCTTTCAATTTATTACGTTGTTGTGGTGGCGCTGGCTGTCCCATTAAGGCGCATTAAGCGGTGAGCCATAGGCTCACGAATCACTATGGGCTCAGGCCCGATCACGTTGAGCTTTAAGCTCTCGTTGGTACTCTGGTCTGGCGCGATTCTTGATCATACAATTATGCATGAAGTGCATATGTCCAAATAAAACAACACCAACATCATATCAGATCCCAATTCAACATGTACATAAATCTTGTACAAGTAATCACAAGAAAATTACATATGACACTTCTATGTCGAATTTCCCAATCCATCGGACCTTGGTCCATGATCCGAAACGCAAACAAACACAAATTTCCCACCATTATTCTCCGGGGTTAAGTGCGAATTATAAAACTTACTAGCAGGAACCATCTAGGTTACTCACCTAATAACCAGAGCTAATCGGAAGTCTGCAACGTCCGTGGGATGACGTTCCAAGCGAGCCTCTATAACAATTAAAATAAGTAAACATTACCAAGCGAATAGTTAAAAATATTAAACAATGCACATGGAATAAGTAAAAGCGTGTATAATGCATGTTCATGGCATTCCGGCCTAATCCAAAATTTTCCATAAAAAATCCGTCTAAAATTAGAAACCTATTGGCGTGACGGTGCGCAATTGGGACCTCTATAGGTCCCCGATTAAACAAAACAGTGATTAAAACTCAGATTGCAGGGCTCGTCAATTTCCGTCAAAAATTCCCAATTTCTCACAAAATGAAATTAAATATTCTACTGAATCCGATGCCTCAAGAATCAGGTCAATCGGATGTCGGACGGAAAAAAATTGACAAAATGAAATAACAAATTACCAATTAAATAATAATCGAATAATAAAAATAAAAATAAAAAATAAAAGTCCGGCCTCATTTGGCGGCGTCTCGCCCGGTGAGGCTGACTAAATCGGCTTAAATCGCTAGAGGCGACGCGTAAGCCTAGCGGACCTTTTTAAATCCGTCACTAGGTAGCGTCGCCTAGCGATCGACCTTTAAGCCCGTCACTAGAGGCGTGACGTGCATACAGTGGCCGGTATAATTCAATCTACTCTTTTTTTTCTATTTCCATCCAATTTCCAACAACAATAATTCTTAGCACACAAATCAGAAAAATACAAACCATAGCTTGTTGGAAAGATAATGAAAAGCTCTACCATTCTCATGAAGACCATAAAATCAATTTCACCCCAAGGGTGTCAAATATCCCATCAAAGCTACTGTCTACACAAAACCTCTCAAACAGTGCACTACTTTGCAAATTCAGTAACTACTCATTTCCTCAGTCAAAAATAACACAATAAATATTCTCAGTAAGTTCACAATGCTATCTCCAACTTTCATGAACAACTCAAAATCAAATTTACTTACTAAATAGGTCAAACAATTCACCAAAGCATCAACCCTCTGAAATCAACCAATCTGGACAGTGATGTTTCAAACAGTAATTCTCTTAGCACAAATGTCACAAAAATCATTACCTTATATCCCTGAAAAGATAAGATCTCAAACTTCAATTTTCATGAAGAACACAAACTCCAATTCGATTTTTAACAATTTCAAAACTGTTATGGAAGTTACTTCCATTAACAACAATTCACAACCTAATGCAGGGTCAGTTTTTTCAAAATCATAACTCCCAACTCTGACCTCTAAAAATTACACACCATAAATCATTTTCAAGATAAAGTCTTCCTCTACAACTTTGCAGAAGATCACTCACACCAATTCAGTCCACAAAAATTGCTAAAATTTCTCCCAAGCAGAAAGCTCACAAAATCAACACTTTCACTAGGTTTCTCCAAAAAGCATAAAACCAATCAATAGTAATCAGTTCATATCTTCCAATATACAACTAGAAAATTAGCAAGATCAGTGGAAATGGAAAGCTAACTCAATATTCCTCAACTTTCATAAAGACCATTTTTCCTAGTTCCATACCAATTAATTTAGCAAAATCAACAAAACACATTAGTCATACTTGCGGTTACTGTTTACAGGCAATAAAACAGTAACTTTCCATGCAAAATTTCGCCCTTCTAGCATTACAATTTAACAACACCTATTTCACACAAAATTGTAGCCAACATCCCAAAGTTTAATTGGGCACAAACTTCACCTCATTTGCACACCTACACAATAAGTTATGATCAAAACATTCCAACAGGTCAAACACCAATTTTCCAGATTTCAACATTACCCTAACTCCTATCACTCTAACATCAATAACACATCACTAAGCATCCATTCCTACCTCTAATTCAACCACAAATTCATCACAACATACACTTCTATAATGACACAAAAATTGGCAGCACCTACACAAATGATCTTCCTAAGTTTTCCATTCATCTAACCTTACAAACTCAATCCAAAACCAAGCTAAAATCAATAAAAGTATAGTCATTCATTCATCCATAACTAAGTATACATTTAAACCCATTCAAACCTACTACTCTGATAATCAACTACATGTATAATTGCTCTCCATGAATGCCTCTAACTACCAAAAACATAAAACAAACATCAAGACTCACCTAAACAAGTTCAAGATATAGTTTCCTCAAATCTTCAAGTTCACCAACTTCTATATCAACCCTCACCTACGGCTATATCTAACACCACAAGGATCATTATCAACTCAAGGCTTCAACTTGGTTTATGTGTGAAGAGAAGCAAGCAAGGAACCAAGGAAAATCTTCTTGTCTTGTATGGGATGAGAATAAGGAAATTCGATGGAGGAGAAATCACACGAGGAAAAGAAGCAATGTTTGGATGAGAAAGAATGATATCTTTCAAAGCTTTCCAAAATGTATTTTTAAGTATAACAAGGAGGAAAAATCGTGGATGATGATGAAAGAAGACAAAATCAATAAATATGCTAGGACACTTGGCTTTTAATGAAGAAAAGACAAAAATGAATTAAACCCAATTAATTAAGCACTAATCCCACTTAAGCTCTAAACATGGCACTAACATAATTCCACAATTATTTCTTCACTAATCTCATGCCATTAGGCAATCCTTTTCAGTACAAAAGGCTCACTCGGCCGGTCGGTTGGAATTTTCGGTCGAGCAAGAACCAAGAAAATTCGAGAAAAATTCCATAAATCCAAAAATATAAAACAATTTATGGCGCACTCGAATAATTTTTCAAATACAACTTTCATATAAATTTCACAAAGATCCCAATTAGACACTTATGCGAAATGTCATGAATGCATGTATACCATGTGCATGTGCAAAACAATCATCGATTATAGAGGCTATATAATGTATGTTCATGCAGAGTTATAATTCAAGTCTCTAACCCGTTCCAAATTACCAATAAACCCTTTCATGGGAGATGGGATGTTACAATTTATGTTCATAATATCTTATTTATTATTATTTTACATTGATAAGAATAATGATTTCACATCATAAGGTAAAAATTGGGAATTTCAATCTAATATTTGACAATATATATACCAACAGAAGAATGTATCCGGCAAAAATCTTTCTACATTAAAAGCGATATCTATAATCATCGAGCATATCAAGCGATAAAGTTGAAAAGGCCAATATTCCAATATTCGAAGCTAAGTTAAATAATCAATTTAAAATCTAAAACTCACGGAACACATTGCATGCGAAGAAGGAAGGAGGGAGGGAGGAGAAAGAGAGTCGTGAGAGAAGGGGTTACACTGTAAATGCATTTGGCGGCGTTGGAGCTCTCAATCGGCGATGCAGCGGCGATGGAGGAAATTGGAGGAGACGATCGGCGGTGACGGAGAGGAAGAGAGGAGAGTCGCAGCGGAGAGGAGGAAAGGAAATGAAGAGGTTTAATAAGTTTTCAAAAGCAGCGTCGTTTTGGCAGGCGAGGGCTACAATCCGATGTCTTTCTGACCACTTCGTCATTTTGAAATAATTCAAAAGCGGCGTCGTTTTCTTAAAGCGAGGGGCTACAATCCGATGTCTTCTGAAATAGAAAATTTGGTCGGTAAAGTCTCTCCCAGCATTCAGCGACGGAATAGTTTACCGTCGTAAAACTAATTCTCCACAACCATCTTCCCCGACGGCTGTCCATTTTTCGTCGGTATTGGTCACGGTTTCCAGACCGTCGGTGATTTTCCGTCGGCAAAAAACAGATTTCTTGTAGTGATCACATCAAGTCTTTGATACCATTGCTAGAGATTGTAACATTAGGAAGGCTTCATTTCTATTAGTCTAATAATCTATTTGTTTTTTTTTATATTTATTTAATTTATTTTAGAGTTCTCTTTCTTGTTTTTATATTATGGCTAAATTTCAGGGTTTAGGTATTTAATGTTATAGTCACGAATCATAATGATAGGATGAGCAGAACAATTTTCGATAAAAGATTTTGCTATACTTGCTTATGGAGATATTTGATGATTGGAGTTATATATATATATATAGCATCTCAATCAGTATTAGTGATACACTAACATTTGTGATGATGATCACCCCAATCATGAATATCAAGTGCTAGCAATTGAATGAGCTAACTAAGATTTGTGGAGAACTAGCCTCCAAATATCCCTTATTATGACACATAGAGATATCATTCTACCTTCGTATACAATAATTAAGCTCTACTTGAGTTTCAATAATAACAACCAGAGAAGCCAAATGTTGAGGAGCTTGTGACATCAAATGTTGAGGAGGTTGTGACATCAAATGTTGAGGAGCTTGTTACATCATTTTTCACTAATATGAGATTCACTTCCCAAAATCTGAAGTCTATATCTATAATGTCAAGCTTGTCTCTAAAGGGCAGCAAAATGCTTTGTCTATCCATACTAAGTCAAATATAAGGGTGCAAATGGATGTGACAACTTTAAATAGTGAAAAGAGCAAGAGGTTGAAGAGGAAGAGAAAGATGTTTTTAAGAAAAAGAAAAGAAAAGAAAGAGGATGAGTCAAAGCGGAGGGATATCAAAGAGTTTTGATAATCATTTTAATTGAGAAGTTCTCAATCATATTGCAAAATAAACTACCTAAACAATAAAAGTTCTATGGATTTTTCCTTGTATTATTTATAATTTGGTAATTAAAAGGACATTAGCGAACTTACTAAGTAATGTTAACTTGATGTTCTATAACCTTATTCTCTTGTGATATGTGATTTATTTAAGAGCTAATAAGTCTATTTGAGAAAAAGAGTGGAAGAAATCTTTTAATTATAGACCCAAGATGAATAAAAATGTTTCAATAAAGTTCAGCTAAATAAATTATAAAGAAGTATTTATTGAGAGGTAGCGTAATGACTAACTATTTTGTTTTAATTTTGTAGCATTTAGGATCTTTAATAGTACTTTTATGATGTTTGAGCGACTTTAGATTGTCGGATGAAGTATACTTTAATGATCTTTAAGTATTTTATCATGGTTATTTGTTTTGGGATTAATGTCATATGATTTTACAAGATAACAAGCAATGTAATACTGACACAAGGCTGTGCATGCTCTATATTGAAGGCCTCTGTGGCGTATGTAAGAAGTGAGAACAACAAAAGAAATATGAAGCCAACAAAGCACCACGTTCCCCTGCGTTCAGAACAACCTCGTGTGCCCATAACCCGAGTTCTTTTGGCGAGAGATGCGAGAGAGTACCATTATGAAACATAGCGTCGACATGGTAAGGTGTAATTCTGTGTTATCCATCTAATCTTAGGTATGATAAGCGCCTTTGCAAGACATGTTACCACGTCTAGGTGAGTAAAATCTAATCTTAACACGGAAAAGACAAGATGATGTGTTGTCTATGTTCCTAAAGGTTATAAAGTAGAGAAGACCTTTAGAGACCTGGGCATAACATGGTCCTAAGTAGCCACCACATTGTTTAACATGTATACATATACTTCCCGTGTCTAGACTAGTCCTAGATGAATTTCAAAATTTAACCAACACGATCATATACGATTGTGTTGGTTCCATCTATTATGTTACTTTTGGTGTCATTGAACCAACTTGGCACTATGTTCCCTCCATGTCCTGCGTGAAGGTAATCAATGCGCTGATCAACTAGCCTGTCTGGGCTCAGGCTTCATACGTGGCGAGCAGGTGTGGCATAGCCCTCCCCTTGCATTGTATTCTCTTTTACGCGCATATGTGCATGAGATTGCATTCCCTCGACATTAAGCTTGGTTCCCCCCCTCTGATGTACCAAAAAAAAAACACCGACTCATGTTTGCTAGTTCAACCAACATGTCCTCATATCGCAACTATGTAAGCCTTATGCTCCCCGAACGATCCATTTTTCACTGTGTCTTAACGGGAAACTTAACACGCTACTATATAGGTCTTGAGTTTAGTCGTGATTTAAACACAGTAGAATAATTGAAGTGAATCACACGTTAATACAATCCTTATAAATCGATATAGAATGCATGAGAAGGGGGGTTGAATTGTGTATTCTCCTTTTTGAAAACTCTTTCCAAAATTTTTAGTAGAAATAAAAATCTTTCTGAACTTCTAATAGATTCTAATTGATCAAAACTTTTGAAAAACTTTTTACGAGTTAAGTATTGATAAAACTTGAATCTAAAATAGAGATAGAGAGTGAGAGTAGTTTGACACACAGTTTATCTGGTTCACCCCAAACCATGGGCTACGTCCGATCCTCGAGTTTCTTCGAGATTTCACTATCTCTCAAGCGTTACAAGTATTCTTGCGAGCTTCTTGAGTCTCTGGCAGAAGTATTCTTTCACGTAGCCTCTGCGGCTATCATTCTACTTTTTCTCATAAAAGTGTTTGAACACTTATTCTGATAAAATAGCTCTTAGCTAATTTTCACAATAAGCTCTTTACGATCACGTAGATGTAATTCAGCTAATTTTCAACTCGTCTAACTTTGTCTGAATTTTTTGTGTATGTGTGTAACTTTGTAGTCTTCGACTTCAACTTGTATTTATAGCCTTCGTCTCCAACTGCTTCTTGATTCTTGTTTCTTGAATCTTTAAAGAAACGGTTATTCAGTTGAGTTCTGTAACTAATTCGAACTGAATCCTTCGTCTTCTTTTTGAATTCCGCATCTTCTTTTCTTCGTCTGTGTTTTTGCGTCTCAGCGTCTGCGTCTGCTTTACTTAGCGTCTGCGTCTGCTTTGCTATTCGCTTCTGCGTCTGCGTCTGCTTTGCTTAGCGTCTGCGTCTGCGTCTGCGTCTGCGTCTGTATTTCTATTTAAATGCCTTTCTTGTACTTCTTAAATGCATGTTTCTTCTTATGTTTGACTTATGCATCGACTTTGTCTATAGGACTTCGTCATTTTGCTTTTCTTTTTATTGATTGTCTTTATTATACATCAAAATCATATCTAAGTAAAGTCATTTGAACTTAACAATCTCCCCCCTTTTTGATGATAACAAATTATCTACAAAAAAACAAAATACAATGTTTTGAAAAGAACACAAAACTTATCTCATTCTACCTTCTTTGACTTCTTCCTCTCTTAAATGCCTTGGTCACACCTTCTTTTCTGAACATAACATCCTCTTCTCTTCTGCTCATTCTCTTCTTTCTGCTCTTCTCCCCCTATTTGTTATAATAAAAAATGATTAACGATGATGGCTCTTCAGCAGTTCTGTCATCATCTTCTTTAGATCATTCATCGTCTCCTTGATCTCGTTGACTTCTCCGCGTAATCTACTAAGTTCATCTGATGAGTCAATCGATGAGGAGGCTTGATCAACATTTTCTGAGGAAGGAGGGAACGAAATGGTAGTAGTATAAGCATCTGAGGTAGGAATGTATTCTTCATTAAGCTCAATGTTTGGTGGACGAATAAACGTATCAGCTTCAGGAAGATCTAAGTCAAATGGAGTAGGCAACATCAGCAACTGTCTTCCTTACAGGGGTAATGCTTGAGCTTGAATAGACAGTGTATCAGATAAAGGTCTAATATGCAAAACTGTCTGAACAAGGAACTCTATAAACGTCCCTGTGATAACTCTTCCTCCCACTGGACAGTCATCTACTGTTATTTTGATACTAAACTTGTAGAAAATCAACCGGTTCGCCACTTGGCGATTTTTTTCGGGTCCAGAAATTTTCTCCGGAAAATTCCAGAAAAATTCCTAAAAATCTCTTAAAATATAAAACACTCAATGGCGCTTTCGAATAATTTTTCAAACCCAATAACCACGTTAAACACAATAAAATTACAGATAGGCACATCTAAGGAATGTCATGGATACATATACGATAATTTTATGTGCACAAATAATCTTGTGTACCAATCCTATTATGCATGAACAGTCTAAGTCATTCGATCCATCTCATCCTATGCCAAATTTACTATTTTACCCTTACAGTAGGGGATGGGATATTCTGATTCCCCTCCTTATAAAAATTTCGTCCTCGAAATTCTCGATCAACAGTTCACTATGACCGTTATCAAATGACCTATATGTCCCATACACTTTTCACTCAATGACTCATTTTACGAAAGGTCACGATAACCACACTCGATCGGTTGTTCGATCCTTATTTGGCTAACTCATTATCACTCATCACGATGAGCCGGACTCAACAAGGTACATCGGTTAGCGATCTCACTATTTTAACTATCTCACTTGTCATTTTAGGCAGCACTACTTTTAGTTCCAATCTATGACTTAAATCACTATTTCGAACTGTTATCATTCAATACCTTTTCTCACTATACCACCCAATACCTTTTCTCAATGTATAGACTTATTCCAATAACTTCATTAATACCCTTTTTGCCAATTACGGGTATACTTTGTCCTATGATACTTCGATAAAATAGTTTCTCTAAATCTGCGATACTTTCCTTTCCTTTGTTTCACTCATCACAACATCTCGACTCACTGTTGGTCTTTGCCTCTTGTTAGGCATTTTTTACGTGTAATACTGGCGTGTACAATTCCATCTTGTGCTCACCATTAGTTCTATAATCATTCGGTCAAAATTATATCATGAGGTTATAATCCTCATAGTCCAATACTTAAGCACTTTTCTATTGAACATTCAAACCTCTACGCTTGAATCTATAACCACTTCGTTCTATACCCATAGTTATTCAATTTCACTTTCGCATATACTTACTAGAATGTCTAGCTTCATTGTTCACTTTCTTGTTCTAGCACTTTTTGTCGGGTACATACTTCTTCTTTGAAGCATGCAATATTGTTTTCGATTTTACTCGCATATTAGGACTCATCATGGGACTCACTACTTTAACTCCTGCACTCTTAACCTTTCTTACCTTTATCCGGTATCACTAGATCTGACTTCAATTTTCGGTAACACTTCACAATTACCCATATTCTACTTAACATTCTTTGAAAATCCCAATATCGTAATTGATCATTCATTGCGGCATTATCATTCATTATCGGTATAGTAATCATTTATGCCCATCTTTTCCTCGAACAAACACAATGTATCCTTATAGGAATCTAAGGTCTCAAGACTTTAAACAATTGCGATCATAACACCAATACCATTTTCAAAGTCAATTCAATTTATCTTATACCGTTTTAACATATTGTCTCGATTTATCACTGCCTACTCTCCGAGGTATGCTTATCCTCCGTATCAAATTCCTCGATTATTCATATAGTTCTTTTTACTTTTCCTTTGTTCAACACTTTCAAACACATTTAGATCTATAAACATAGTCACTACCATTTGCTTACCTCCCATAATTCCCTATTAGGGTCTTGTTAACTTTACCATACATCATTCAACTTTTTCATTGAGTCCATAAGTAGTGTATTTGCAATCCCTTTATGAAGGTAACACTACATCACGTCATTGTCAGTTTCCCTTTAGGACTTCTTGTCTCTACTCCTTTTTTTTTCTCTTTTTAATTGATTTCCTGCATTTACATCAACATATGCCAATACCTAGTTATTCGTACTTGGACTTCCATAAATTCCACTTTATTTGAGTATTTCACTTCGCAGTTCGGGACTATTTTCTTCTTAGTTTCAAATCAAGATTTCTCAGCAGTTTTGCATCACATACGGAGATCTATTCACTTCACATTGCAATAGAATCACCTCAATTAAAATTCACTCATGACCATTAGTCTTGCTCTGGCATTATCCTGTTCACCAAATTCTCATAAGCCAACTAGTTTCCCTAATTTCTTTTAATCATCGTGGTATCTCAGCTCAATTCCCCTTATCGTACTATCTTAGTCGAACAATTTTATGCCATAATTGGAAAGATCGAGCAGTCCTTGCATTAAGGTTCCATGTGGCGATCCATAAACACTTTCTTTAACACTTATTAGTAATCTACACCTCACGAACTTACTTCATCTTATCAGGAAGCCAATTAGTAACCTATACAATTCAGACTTCCATAAAACTCCTTTCCGTTTATGCTAATCCTCGAATAGAGGGTGATGCGAGAATATTTTTTTTGTTCATTTCCTCTTATAAAGGTACATTCAGGTCCTCTTATGTCTTACTTTAACCCATTATGAACTTTACACTTATAGCCACTCTAATCATTCACCGATCATCTCTCTATGATTTCCATGTATCTTTCACATACATTTCATTAATCATGATCAACTTCTTTGTCGATAGATACTCCCACGGTAAATCAACTTAAATCGACAACTCTTTTCATATATTACTATCATTGTTTCATTTTTTCATTTCCTAGTTTCATTTCCATATCATTCATGTATCAGCTTGACCCTAATAAGGTCAATATTGTACCGTAACAATCTACCTAGAACTGAAAGAGCAAAGTGCCTAGTAGGGTAAGAAAAAGTAGAAGCGGTGAGATAAAAGTGTCTGAGATAAACTGAAATGAACTTGTGAAGCGGGTATGATCATGGCGCATAAGCTTGAGACTGAAATGGGTATGCGAATATTGTGCTAAGAGTTTGGAAATCAGTATAATAAGATCGTAAGGGAAAAAGACAGACTGACAATTTTCTACTGATTGGGTATCGGGAATTCAGGATTGGTTGAAAAGATGTATATGGACACAGAAATGGTAAATGGATGGGTAAATAGATAGAGATACAGTGGAGTATCTATGATTTTGTCGCCAAGTGGCGAACGGTTGATTTTCTCTTGTTATTTTGGTACTAAACTATTAATTATTTTGATGGGACCCAAAGTGGACCCTTAAAATTTTTGGGAACGAAATTGGATTGAAATGCTTGGTATTTATTTTCTTTTACAAAAATTTGATTGGTTCTTTGACTTTTCCTCATTCTCCTCCAATTGCCAAGTGTTCCTTTCATTTAATGCATGATTATCCTATGCATTCTCGGTTCTTCTATGAGGAATGAATGAAAAGATGAGTTTTATGGCTTTTGGGTTGAAAACATCGAAACTCTTCTCCTTTGCCTCTCCATCGATTTTTCTTCTCATCAAACAATCCTTCCTCCAAACCTTAGAGCTTCTTCTTGCTACTAACGCTTCTTCTTTATGCACACCCAGACCAAGCTTAAGCCTTGAGTGGATGATGATTTTGTGGGTGGAAAGTGAGGATTAGAAAGTAGAAAGTGGAGAAGTTGGTGTAGTATTGAAGGGGAAAAGCTTGATTTGGTAAGTTTTGTTTTAAGCTTTCATTTATGCATTTAATGAATAAATTGGTTGTTAGATGCATTGATTGGTATGTATTGGTCATTAATCATGATTTATGATGATCTATTGGCTCAATTCTTGTGTGATTAGGATGCTTATGCATGTGGAATTGGTATTAGAAGTGATAGGATTTAAGTTGAAGATGAAAGCTGGAAAATTGATTTTGACCTAGTACACTGATTTAATCATAACTAATTGTGTGGTTATGAAAATGAGGTGAGGTTTGTTCCAAATGAAACTTTGGCTTGTTGGCTACAATTTTGTGTGAAATAGGTGTTGTCTAATTTTAGCATTAAGAGGTTGAAATTTGGCTTGGAAAGTTACTGCTGGGACTTATGTGAACAGTATCCGGATTGATGACCTGATTGTGTTGATGATTTTTCTAAATTAATTGAGAAGGAATTAGGGAAAATGGTCTAAATGAAAGTTGAATCTTATATTGTTATCTTTCCATTGCCACTGATTTTACAATTTTTCGATATGTACGTTGGGAGTTATGAACTGTTAACTATTGACTGATTTTGTACATTGTGGTGAAACTTAGCCTAAGTGTCAGATTTGTGAGCATTCGGATTGGAAGAAATTTTAGAAATTTCTGTGAATTGAATTGGCTTGAGTGATCTTCTGAAGAGTTGTAAAGGAAGTAAGTATCTTGAAAATAGTCTATAGCATGCTATTTTTGGATAACAGAATTGGGACTTATGAATTTTCAAAGATTAGACTGAAGTTAGGTCATTGACTAGTGGTCAGGGCAGAAACTTGCATGATAGTTTTGAGCTTGTTAATGATGGAATTGGATTCTGAGTCCTTTATGAAAATTGAATTATGAGATCTTATCTTTCTAGTGATATAAGGTAGTGATTTTTTGACATTTGTGCAAGGAGCTATCTTTGTTTTAAAATTCTTTGTTCAGATTGGGAAATTTCAGTGGGCAGATGTTTTGATGAATTGTTTGGCTAGTTAACAATTGAATCTGATTTTGGTTTGTTCATGAAAGTTGTAGAAAACATTGGGATCTTTTGAGCATATTTATTGTGTAATTTTGACAAAGGAAATGAGAAGTTATTGAATTTACAAGATCTTGTCTGTTTTAGAACCCATTGGTAGGCAGTAACTTTGATTGCATTTTGACACCCTTAGAGGTGAAATTGGGTTTGTGTCCTTCATAAAACTTGTAGATCTCTCTTTCTCTATGAAATAGACACCAAGTTTGTCTAATTTTGAATTCAGATGAGAGTTATGCCTGTGTAAGTTGGCATGTCGGAGGAAAGGGTTTGATTTGTCATTTTAATAAGACTAGTCGACTAGGATTCTCAAACCGATCGACTACAACTTGCACTAATCATTAGGACATGTGTTTTTCCTGCACTAGTCGACTACAACCTGACACTAGTCGACTAGGATGTGTATTTTCCTCCTTTGCTTATAACTTTTAAAATCGACATCAGATTGACACGATTCTTGAGCATCGGTTCATGAAACATTGAATTTCATTGCATGAGAAATTGGGAATTTTGGACGGAAAATTGGCGTGGATCCGGGCAATGATTCTTTGGTCCTTGTTTTATTTATTTTTGGACCTATAGAGGTCCGAATTGAGTATTGTCAGTGCCGTTAGATTTCTAATTTTTAGATGGATTTTTGGTGATTGAAAATGGGATTAGGGCCGGGAATTCATGAACATGCATTATACACCTACATGTGCATCATTAACGAATTCGGATTGGATAATTAGTGATCGTTTTCTTCTCTGATTCTTATAGAGGCCCAATTGGAACGTCGTTCGACCGACGTGGCGGAGACTTCCCGGCATTAGCTCGGAAGTGATAGGTGAGTAACCTAGGTGGTTATCTCAATCTATGTGTTTAATGTGATTTGTTTACCCTTACTGGGATTACGTGGATTACTTGTGAAGTCAATAGTGATTACTTGTGAGATCTTGATTGTTAATTGATGTGAATTATTAGCTGTTTATGGGATGTGTAATTGGGCATATGTATTCATCCACGGATCATAAGCGATAAAGAATAATTGTGAACAGTGCCACGAATCTGAAAACAAGCTATAGCTCGAAGGAGATAATCCTCCTGAGCGCATCTACGATCAACGACCTTTGTTTAAGCGCTCGGTCACAACACTAAAATAAACTGGAAAAAGTCACGTGTGCATTGCATCTTGGAATGCTTATCTGAAATAGTTTTACTCTACATGGCGGGACTATATGACTCGTATGCCGTATTCTTGTGGTGTGATACTAGTCTTTGTGTTGTAAGATTATTGTGTGTTGTATTATCATTATCATTGTATTTGTGTAACATGCTTGTGTGATGCATGAATTGGGAGAACCATCGATGATGGTTCCTCATTGAGTTTACAAACTCATCCAAAATTGCAATCTATTTTTCAGGATTAAGCGTAGACTGATAGCTCCCTCAGGACTGTAGAGCCTTGTACATCGGATTGGCGAGAGAGGCTATGGCTCAAAGGTCGGTCTGCTGAGCTTTCTTTTGGAGACTTGTAGTAGAACTGTTATTGTGCCTTACTGTATGGTACTTAGTGTAAAGTGTTTTGGAACATATACGGTGAAAATCTTGACGGTTGTAGATTCTTGAGTTTGATGAAATGAAATGAAATCTGATTTGGTTTTAAAAGTTACCAATTTCTTATTCTTGTTTTATTATTGTGATGCCATGGGGAGTTAGTGGTGGTTGTCAGTAGTGGTCTCTTATCGTAGGATATGTACCGGAATGACCTACGGGCATTCCGGTGGGTACTCTATGGTAAGGGGGTGCTACATTACAAGTATTCTTTGCGATCCTCTTCAGGTCTCTACAACCAGTATTCTTTCACGCTTAGCCTCTGCAGGCTATCATTCTACTTTTCTCGAAAAGTGTTTGAACACTTATTCTGACAAAAATAGCTCTCAGCTAATTTTCACAATAAGCTCTTTACGATCACGTAGATGTAATTCAGCTAATTTTCAACTCGTCTAACTTTGTCTGACTTTTTTGTGTATGTGTGTAACTTTGTAATCTTCGACTTCGACTTATATTTATAGCCTTCGTCTTCAACTGCTTCTTGATTCTTGTTTCTTGAATCTTTAAAGAAACGGTTATTCAGTTGAGTTCTGTAACTAACTCGAACTAAATCCTTCATCTTCTTTTTGAATTCCGCATCTTCTTTTCTTCACCTGTGTTTTTGCGTCTCAGCGTCTGCGTCTGCTTTACTTAGCGTCTTTATGCCTTTGCTATTCATTACGTCGCATCTGCTTTGCTTAGTATGCGCATCTGCGTCGTATTTCTATTTAAATCGCTTTCTTGTACTTCTTCGTACGTGTTTCTTCTTACATCGACCGTCGTAAGACTTCATCTTTCGACTTAAATCGTAGGACTTTATCATTTTGCTTTTCTTTTTATTAATTGTCTTTGTTATACATCAAAATCATATCTAAGTAAAGTCATTTGGACTTAACAATAATGTTTATAAAACATGTCCTTTGACTCTTTCAATGATTTTCTCTCGACAAACTCACCTCCCTCTAGTTTTCCGACTTGATTAGATATACCCACCCCTTCCTATCCTATTTCCACTTACCAAACACTGAGATTTTAGAGTTTTATGCTTTATCCTTGAAGCAATAGCAATCTCTTTAGATGTGTTAGTGAAATTCGAGCATTTCCTTGTGCATTTTGAACCCCAATTTATGTGTAAATTGAAGCTATATTCCTCCCCTAGTGTTTGCTCTCTATATTTTACTCATTGTCAATTAATTTGAGGAAAATTTATGTTTTTCATATTTGAAAATTTCAGAGTTCTACTAAATATAGCTATATGGGGTTATTTTGCATAAATTGATGCTTGGATTCAAGTGTATAAGCATTATTGGATTAATTTTTGGATGAAATAGTTAATATTGATTATCATACCTTATTATTGTTTCCTATTTTTGTGGATTATTTTATTCAACTTTATTGTGGTTGTGTTTGGTTGCCAAAAGTTGGGATTTGAGTATAAATTTGTTACTTGAAAATTTGAAATTACTATTTTGTCTGTGAATGGTAGAGGCTAGTGTTTTATAGATGTTAGGGAGCTTTGGGGTGTTTACATTGGTCACTAGTGATTAAATAGGTTTAAATTTCATATGGGGATATTTTAACGTTAATTTTTGTTGAATTTTTGACTGAAATAAGTTTGATATTAGATGTTACAATGAACTTGCATTCCACTTACCTTTTATTTAAAAGTAAAAACATATTTATTATGATTGTGGGCTAATTTTTCCTTTTCATATTAATTATCAATTATGACATGACAATCAATAGCGATGACATAATATAGGTAGGAGAAAAACAACTCTACCATAAGAAGTAGAGTTGTAACCTTTATATTAAGGAGGTCACTCTAGGGACCTCGAGCCCTAACACTTGCCTACAATAAATATTCTAGTCATTGATATCCTAGATAATACACCACCTATAGAGCAGTTATATCATTTGCTCCTCCATCTCATATTCGAGCTTCAACTGAAGTGATACTAGACTCATAAGATGAAAAAATTAGAGGTGCAGTGGCATATAGATTGGGGAGTCTTAAGAGTGTTGGACTTAGAAATTGGGATACAGAGGATTGCAAAGTTTGACAATATGTTAGAGTTCTTTGATATCTAAGAGCTACAATATTGAGAGCTGATTTTGGAGTTCATATGTACCATTCAAGTAAATGAGAAGAAAATTGCTTAGGATGATGGCTTTGCCACACAATTTTGGGTAAGGGATGTCAATAATCACTTTAGTGATAAGATATGATTTGGTTATATTAATTAGATCTGTTTCTTTTATTTTGCTATTTTTTATAGCTTAAATGGGAAAAATTAATACTTATTTTATTTTAGAAGATTACAAGTGGAGATTAGATCAAATTGAAACTTGTTAGTTAAAATAATGAATTTTGGATAAAAATGGATAGTTTGTTGCAGTAGATAAGACGAGATCACTCTTAATGGAGATTCATCCCGAGTTTGAATTCTACTATGAAACTTATTTTAGCCCTATTATGTAGAGATTTAGATTTGTTAGAAAGGAATATTTGCAAGATGAGGAAACTAGGTTTTGAGGAGGAATACGGGGGAAAAACATGTCCAACACTTCTACACATCATTATATTTTGTTTCTTTATAATGTTCTCTTCATCTTTCATTTTTTCTTATTTTTATGTTGGAACTAAAGCTATGTGGCTAAATCCAAATATTCGATTCATTCAATACTTGATAGTAGCTTTGTGTAAGTTTTGTTCTAACCTATATTTTATTTTAATCCAAGTATTTCTTGTTTTATGTTATTATATTTCATAAATAATTAATATTGATTAATCTAATAAATTATTTTGATGTTGATTATTCTATAGCTATCCATGAATTCAATGATCTGTAATTTTCATAAATCATCATCATCATCATCATCACACCGATCGAAATCCCGATGAAGCGGGATGCAGGGAGGTGCAGTAATCTGCAGACTTATCCCTATATAGTAGAAAGGCTGTTCTCGGTAGATCTACTTGTAGATGTGACATGCTAAATAATGATGCAGGACACAGAAGAAATACGTAAATAAGTAAAAACTAGCACGTCGAATAATAGTACATGTAATTCCAATAAAAGACGAAGACATACCTGGTGTATAACTCGATCTGTCAGTACGTTACATCTTGTAAAAATGGCTCTTTTCATCGCTAGGCACCTAGGGGTTTTCAACGGCGACCACGAGGATATGACTATACTCTTGTTTAGGTGTCCATCGGGAATCTTTCCCCATTGGTTGAACTTCCATGTACTTCGTGAGTCATTTACCTTATCCTATCACACAGATTTTCCTACTTCTAACTTGCCTCATTGAGGGCCAACTCTAACATATCTTTCTTGATCACTTCTCTCCAGGTCTTATAAGGCCTTCCCCTCATCCTCTTGAAGCCACTCAAGTCTATTATCTCACTGCGCCGTACCGGGGCGTCATAGGGCATCCTGTGCAGATGTCCAAATCACTTAAGCCTTGTCTCTCAACAACATGTCTTTGCCTTTTTGTAGTCTCTCTCTCACTACCTGATTTCGTACCCTATCTCTTATGGTAATGCCACACATCCACCTAAGCATCCGCATTTCTGCTACCACTAACTGTCTCATGTGTCTACGTTTAGTCGGCCAACATTCTTCCCTATATAGCAAGGTGGGCCGAATCGCTATTTTATAGAACATCCCTTTGAGTTTTGCAGGGACCTTTTTATCACATAAAATACTGGATGCACTCCGCCATTTGATCCACCTAGATCTAATACGATGTAATATATCGCTATCGATATTTTCATCTCTCTGATTGATAGATCCGAGGTATTTGAAATCTGATTTCTGTGGTATGACGTCAGTGTCAATCGCTACCTCCGCCTATTGTACCATCTGTCTACCTGAGAAATTCCATTCTAAATATTCCATCTTGGACATGCTCATTTAAAAACCTTTCATCTCTAACACTTCTCTCCAATGTTCTAACTTGGCATTGACCCCCTCCTTGGTCTCATCCACCAGGACAATATCGTCAGCAAATAACATACACCAAGGAACCTCCCTTTGGATATGTTTGGTAAATTCATCTAAAACTAAAGTGAACAAAAAAGGACTTAGAGTTGAGCCTTGGTGTAGGCCAGCACCAATAGAGAACGCTTCCGTATCTCCTCCGATCGTCCTGACGCTAGTCAGTGCTCCTTCATACATATCCCTAATCATTTTGATATATGTCGTAGGAATGCCCTTTGCCTCCGAACACCACCATATGAGTTCTCTAGGAACCTTATCATATGTCTTCTCCAAATCTACAAAAACTATATGCAAATCCCGTTGTCTTTCCTTGTAGCATTCCATTAGTCGCCGAAGCAGATGAATTACCTCTGTCGTAGACCTACCAGGTATGAACCCGAATTGGTTGTCCGATATCAAAGCAGCCCTCCGAATTCTCTTTTCAATTATCTTCTCCCACAACTTCATGGTATGACTCAGTAGTTTGATGCCTTGATAGTTTTGACATTGTTGTATGTCTCCTTTGGCCTTGTATAAGGGGATTACCAACTCAATCTCCATTCATTTGACATCTTGGCTGACTCGAGGATCACATTAAAAAGCTGAGCTAACCACTCAACACCTACAACACCTACTTGCTTCCATACCTCTATAGGAATGCCATCTGGTCCTACTGCCCTTCCGCTCCCCATCCCCCTCAACTCTTGTAATTTCTCCCCTCGTGATTTTCCCCTATGAGTACCCATTGAGACATAATCCCAACCTAGGGGGTTCCCCTAACGCTATGTTGACCAAAATGTCTTCGTTATATAGGCTATAAAAGTATCTCTTCCACCTCTACTTGATGGCTTGGGCATTTGTGAGTACTTGTTCTTCTTAGTCATGTATACAACAGACTTGGTTGAAATCTACCATCTTACGTGCCTTATCTCTCTCTATCTTGAAAATTCTTTGTGCTTCTTTGACCGTATCCAAGTCCCCGTATATCTTCTTATAAACTTCCCTTTTAGCCACTGCGATAGTCTTCTTGCATACATTTTACGAATTTATCTTTTGCTATTAATAATCCGCTCCTCTCATTGCCTTACCAATGGATCTTTAAAACTCCTTTTCATCTTTACCGTCCCCGGACCTCGTCGACCACCACTAAGTTCCATTCGCCCCACCTTATTCTTTAGAAACCCTAGAGTCTATTGGTTGTCTCTGTCAACGGTGGCTCCTTGCTACATCCAATTTACATCCCCACTTACGACCCATGTTGCATTATTCACGACTGAGTCCTAAAAGTTCCGCCATGTCCCTTTGAGTCTTCCTATCGATTCTACTGGCTTGGTAAATTGTTGTCCCTCCACCCTTAATTCCAAAATCAAAACTAACAATTTATGTTAGGTTGATAGATATCTGACAGTAGTATTTTGCAATCCTTGCACCATGATCTAGTACTTGTCCTAACAAGGAGATAGTCAATTTGCATCTTGGTTGTGCTACTCTGAAGCGTCACCAAGTGCGCTTTATTTTTTTAAAGAAGAATTTACTATAACTAACTCAAATGTTATGGCCATGTCTAATAAATCAACCCACTATCATTTACGGTACTATAATCGAAGCCCCATGAGTGCCTGTATAACCATCTAAATCCGCCCTTTATGCCCATTAAAATCCCCGCCAAGAATGATCTGCTCAATACTAGAGAGTTGAAAAATCACTCCCTCCAGCATCTCCTAGAAAGTTCGTTTTTGTTGATCGGTTGCACCAGCTTAAGGTGCATATGCACATATTACATTGAGAACCACCTTGTCTAAAACAAATTTTGCCACCATTATCCTATCATTGACCCTTGTGATTCCACTACTCATCCATAAGTCTCTTGTCCACTAAGATACCTACCCGATCACCTTGGCGTGCTTCTGAATACCATAATTTGAACCCCCTATCTCCTTTGCTTTAGCTCCTACCCACTTAGTCTCTTGAATGTAAGTTATTTGTATCCAATACTTGTCTAAAATCGCTACCAATTCTAAGGACTTACCCGTGAGGGTCCCAACGTTCCAAGAGCCTATCCTTATTAAGTCCTCTCCGTCTTTATTCCTGAAAGGTGCACATACTGACCCGCTTGCACTGCTATCATTCACTCGATTTGAAGGCATCCCTTTGAGCTCGTGCTTTTCACGTTTCACGCAAGTATTATCCTAGGAAGCCTGAAAAGCTAAAACTAAAGGACCCAGCCACAAAGAGTAAGGATAATATATAAGAATAGACCAAAAATAACTAATAAATATACAAAAAAAAGAAAAAAGGAGAAAAAATTTATAATAAGAAAAATACTAAGAATACTAATAATAATGCGTACAAAACCAAAACTAAAAAGAAACTCAAATAAGCGGAAAATCATAGTAATAATAAAAATAATCGTAACAAAATTAACAATAAATAAATAAAATGACTAATAATAATAATAATAATAATAGCACTAAGAAGAAAATATTAATACCAATATGAAGACTAAAACTACTACTAAAACTACATACTAGTACCAATATTATGAAGAAGAAGAGAAGAAAGAAAAATGAAACGGAAAAAATGAAAAAATTAAATTGAATTAAATTAAATAATAAAATAAATAATAATAATAAGAATAATAATAATAATAATAATAATAATAATAATAATAATAATAATAATAATAATAATAATAATAATAATAATAATAATAATAATAATAATAATAATAATAATAATAATAATAATAACAACAAAAAATAACAACAACAACAACAACAACAACAATAAAACTAATAAGAAAAATAGTAAGACATAAAAAACAATTCTGACGATTGTAATTGCAAGGGAGGGTAAAGAAAGAAAAGCAAAGGACTTATGAATACAAAATGAAGATCAGACGTTGCGTCTACAGAGGCTGCCGAGAGAGAAGGAGCGATCTTGCGAGAGAGGAGGAAGAATTTAAGAAACAAGGCTTTAACAAGAATAAGGAAGTGTCTTATAACATCATGCTTTGAGGTTTACCAGCAGTTCCTTTTAGGAGGCTCGATGGAAGCTAACGAAGGATGTGTATCGAGGCGATAAATTAAAGTCTATCAAAAGTCATGTATGACGACGAAACATTTGCTAGGTTGAGCTGACAAGAGCAAGTAAATAGGATCCCAAGCTACCTTGCTCACCGGTGAAAAAAGACGGTATAAGATTTTCGGATGTTGAATTAGATTTTAAATTGAAATCTAGTTTGATTCACTTACTTCCTATCTTTCATGGTTTCTTGGGAAGATCCACATAAACACATAAAGAATTTCTTATTGTTAACTCTAGAATGAAGGAATAAGGAGTGACATAAGAACAAATTAACCTAAGAGCCTTTCCATTCTCATTGAAAGATAAGGCAAAAGATTGGTTATATTATCTTCCCTTTGGCTGAATGACAACATGGAATGAGATGAAAGGTTATTCCTACAAAAGTTCTTTCTTGCATCACAAGCAACCAATATCAAAAAGGAGATATGTAAAATAAGACATTTCACCAGAGAAACATTGTATAAATATTGGGAGAGGTTTAATAAGTTATATGCTAGTTGTCCACACCTCGAACTCTAGAGCAGCTGTTGATTTGGTACTTTTATAAAGGGATATTGCCAATGGATAGGAATATGATAGATCAACTAGTAGAGAAATTTGCTAAATAAAACACGGATATTTCAACCATGGACAAAAATCTCAACAATTCAAGACAAATATGGATGGAGTTGTTAAGTGCGTGAATGAGGCAAGTAATATTAACCTTAAGGATAAAATATGTTTATTTCTTAGAAGTCCTATAGATATGTATCATATATTGCAACAAGACTCTAGCAAGAAACTAAAACATTTGGGAGATTTCTGGTCAACCTTAATAGAAATATGACCTTTATTCTAATCATTATAATCCGAGGTGAAGAGATCACCCAAAATTTAGCTATAGAACTCAAGGAGGGCAATAAAATATCAACCACAATAATTTCAATAGATAACCTCAAGCACCTATACATGCTCAATCTTAGTTTTCAAGAGTAAGCCTTCATAACCTAGAAAATTATGTCACTCAATTACTCACCTTAGTTAGTAAATTAGAAACATAAGCTGAAAAATTACCTTTACAAACAATGGTGAATCTTAAGGAGAATGTGAGCCTGATGACATTGGGAAGTAGGAAAGAAATTAATCAAATTTCCCTTACCGGTGGAGGTAAAAAGCATAAAGAAGGAGAGAAGAAAGATGAAGTTCAACTCGAGCCATAAATAAGGTAAAATTTGATTTTCCTTTCCCATATCATTTAATGCATATGTAATTCTTTTCCTTCATAGGTTAGCAAAATCAAAAGTGGAGGAATATGAAGAGAGATATTAGAGACATTGAAATGTAGAAATCAATATACCACTTCTATAAGCCATTAAACTAAATAAAAATATGCAAGTTTTTAAAGAACAATGTACAATAAAGGGAAGTTAAAGGATAAAGAGAGAACAATTTTGGGTAAGAATGTATCAGCTGTGATAAATATAAAATTACTAGAAAAATACAAAGATCAAGGTATGTTTACACTTCCTTGTGTCATTGGTGATAAGAAAATTGAGTGCATTATGCTGACTTGGGTGCATCTATTAATATCATGCTATACTCAATTTACCAAGCTTTAAATTGAATTCTTTGTAAGAAACTAATGTGATTATTTAACTAGTTGGTCGTTCTTATGTGCATCCTATTAGGGTTACGGAGGATGTTTGAGTCTAAGTTAACAGTTTGGTATTTCCGGTGGATATTTATATTTTAAAATGGATGGATATGGTGTTAAACATTCAACTTGATTTTATTAGGAAGTTTATTTATAAATAGGAATAAAACAAAAATTGATGTAGATGAGGGTACTCTTGCCGTTGAGTTTGATGAAGAAATAGTTGTAATATTTTTGAGGCAATGAAGTACTCAAATGATTTTCACTTCATTTATTAAATGAATATTACGGATTCAATTATGCATGATATTTTAAAGAAGAAAGAGTCAGAGTTTGGTGCTAATCTAGAAGTGATCGAGCAAATTTATGAAAACTATGAAGCTATAAAATCATTATCAACAATGTTAATAGATTCAAAAATTTCAAATGCTAAAATTACTATAAATTACAAGAAAATGTTGCCTCCTATTTTACAAGCTCCGACCTTACCTAATCACCTAAAGTATGTCTATTTAGGTAAAGGAGAGTCACTACCTATGATCATCTAAAAAAGGATTGGGCAAGAGAAAAGGCCAATAACACTACTTAAGGAGTACAAAACTGCAATAGGTTGAACTTTAGCTAACATAATAGGCATTAGACTAGCAATTTTCGTGCGTAAGATTCTTTTAGAAGAAAATGCTAAGTCAATAAGGGATCCCCAAAGAAGACTTAATCGAACAATGAAAGATGTGGTAATGAAAGAAATTTTGAAACTTTTGGATGCAGGTATAATCTATCTGATCTTGGATAGTGAAAGCGTGAGCCTAATGCATGTCATGCATAGTGAATGAATAAGCCTAATATATGTTATGCCAAAGAAAACTAGCATGACATTGATAAGAACCAAAATTATGAGTTGGTACAAATGTGTGAATGTGTATAAACTTTCGGAAGCTTAACTTAGCCCTAGAAAGGATGATCAAATGTTAGAAAGATTTGTAGGTAAATCATATTTTACTTTTTGACAGTTTTTAGGTTACTATCAAATAATAGTTACTTAAGAAGATCAATAAATGACTACCTTTACATGCCCTTTTGGAACATATGCCTTTATGCGAATGCCCTTTGGTATTTGTAATGCTCTCATTGCATTTTAAAGATGTATAATAAGTATATTTTTGAGCATATTGAGAATTGTATTGAAGTATTCATATATTATTTCCTTTGTTTGTATAGATTCATTTGATAATTGCTTAAATCATTTATCTAAATTTCTTAAATGACCCATTGAAATGAATTTAGTGTTGAAATATGAAAATGTCATTTTATGGTTGATCCAGGCAACATTTTAGGACGTATGTTTTCATCCAGGGGCATAGAAGTTGATAAAGAAAAAGTGGATTTACTTGTGAACTTACCTTACCCTACAAATGTTAGGAAAGTTTAATCTTTGCTTAGATAAACATGATTTTATCACAGGTTTATTAAAGATTTTTCTAAGATTACGATACCATTATCAAAGTTACTATAAAAACATGTTCCATTTGAATTTAGAAAGGAATGCCAAGACGCTTTTGACAAACTTAAGGCATTATTGACAAGTGCATCTATCATTTAGCCACCAAATTGTGATCTACTATTCAAGATCATGTGTGATGTTAGCAATTACAGTGTGAGTTGTTTTAGGTAAAAGTATTAGGAACCAAATTCCGTCATCGACTATGCTTTAAGAATATTGGATGTTGGACAATGTAATAATTCTGACTAAGAAGGAGTTTTTAGCAATTGTTTTGCTTTAGATAAATATATATCTTATTTTCTTGGCTCTAAAGTTATTGTGCATTTTGACCGTAAAAATTAAAATGACTTTTGCTAAGAGGATTCTAAACTAAGGTTGATCGATAGATTTTGCTACTTTAAGAGTTTAATTTGACAATAAGGGATCGAAAAGGAGCAAAAATTTAGTATAAACCATCTAGGTAGATCGGTAAGGAATGAAGACATTTTACCTATTTTGAAAATTTTCTTCAAGAACAATTGTTTAAAATGAGAGGTATTATTCTATGGTATCCATACCTTATTAATTATTTAGTTACCAAAACTTTACCTAATTATATTAGTAAGTCTAGGAAGGAAAAGATAAGGAATAAGCCAAAATATTATGTTTAGAATGAACCATACTTGTGGAAGTTTTGCTTTTTCAAATTATTAGGCGTTATGTGCGGAGGATGAACATTGGTCTTAGCTCTTTTCACAATTATGTATAAGATGGTCACGTGGTCTTAAACAAAGCTGCTAGAAAAGTTTTGGATTGGGGTTTGTATTGGAAGACATTGTTTAGATATGCTTATGTGTTTTTAAAAGTTATGATAGATGCCAAAAGATAGTTACGTTATCTTAAGAAATGAAATGCCTCAAACCCTAATTCTTATAGATGAGATATTTTATGTATGAGGCATTGATTTTATGGGCCATTTTTCTTTTATCTTATGGTTTTTCTTATATGCTTTTGATAGTTTATTATGTTTTAAAGTTAGTGGTAGCAAAAGCCTCCAAGATTGATGATTTTATAATTATTATAGGTTTTATAAAGTCTAATATTTTCAATATATTTGAAGTTCCATTAGCCATTATTAATGATCGGGAAGCCATTTTGTAAAATGACAATGGCAACTTTGTTTAAAAAGTATGGAGTGTATTATTGTGTAGCTATCGCATACCATCCACAAATGAATGGACAAGCAAAAATATTAAATAGAAAAGTGAAATTTATTTTAGGAAAGATGGCAAATATGGGACGAAGGATTGGATTTTATGTTTAGATGACACTCTTTAGGTGTACTATATTTCCTATAAAACACTATAGGAATGTCACCTTTTCGATTAATTTTTGGTAAAGCTTGTTATGTAGTGGTAATTGAAAATAAAGCTTATTGGGTAGTGCAACAAGGATTTGGTAAAAGTTGGGGAGGCAAGGAAATTGTAATTGCAAGAACTTGAGGCGAGGTTGGATGCTTCGAAAATTTAGGAATTTACAAAGAGAAAACCAAACTATTCCATGATAATATGGTCTTAAGGAAGCATTTTAAGGTGGGACAAAAAGTGTTATTATTTAATTCTCAACCAAAGCTTATGCTGGGTAAGTTATGTTCTATATGACTTGGTTCTTTTATTATCACTAATGTATTTTCTTATGATGCAATGGAAATAAAAATTTTAGATATTGTGAAGATTTTTAAGGTGAATAAACATAGATCAAAACCATTTTATGAGGAGATGATGGTTTCAAGTGTGGTGAATATTAATTTGACACTTTCCAAATACGTGAAAATTTGAGAATAAAAACCTCCATTTAGCATACAAATGTTAAATAATTATGCTTTTAAGAGGCAACCCGGGTGATCACATCGTCAAACAATAGACACATATGCCTACTTACCTAACCATGACATATCAATCTCCTATAACACATTAATGCAATCCAACTCTCCAAAATGTTATAATGACTTCCCATTTCTTTTCTAGTTTTATTTAAGTTATTTTCATTAAAAATTTAGTTGCTTTCATTTTAATTTTAATTTTATTAATTAGAAGGTAGTTTTAGTTATTTTTAGTATTAGTTTCCTTGTTTATAATTTTCATAATTATGGGATGTTCAAAAGATACTAATAGGAAAATAATGAAACGCAAGTCTAAAGTGAATCCAACTGCAAAATCAATATAACATTAGACCTACCACACTCCAACAGGAAGCGTGCTTGGATAGCTAAAAACATATCTATCTTATCACTAGCTGAGTCAAACCTTTGTGGATATTTTACTTTTAGTTCTAAAGAAAAAAAAAAGGTATGCTACTATCAAAACCTAATATATTAATATGGGTATGTATATATATTATCCTTCCTTTAAAAATTACATATCAAAGAAAATTTTAAAGATTTATTGATATGAGTAGGAGACCTTTTGTGCTAATTCATTATCCGGTATTTTTTTTAATTGATTAGGGTATTTAATACTAATTTCAACTTTGACAAACCAAATAGTTTTACTTTAAATAGTCCCAATGTGGTACAATACATATTAATGGGTGTCAAATTTAAATAGTGCATCATTGAATTTATTTGCCCTTAAGGTTGATAAATTATGAATATGCTAATTCAAATCAGTACAAAGAATTTGTTGTAGACTATAGTGATTTTGATTCTTTTAGAGTGCGGAAATTAAAGTTTTCTAACTTGTTAGTTTATCATCTAAGTAAATTTAAAGGCAATGATCTTAATAAGATTAAATGAATTTATATACATTGTTTCTTAGATTTTAATTATTTAGGAAGGAAGGCCACAAAGCGTATTTGCACTAAAGCTGAGTTTTTTTATTTAATGTATAGAACATATAATACATGTTAATTTGGGTGCTTGGTTGGCTACACAGTTTAACACTTTTATCTATTCTAGTGAGAACTTATGTCTTGGTTCCTTTATTACTTACCTGACTATTAATATCAATTTGTTTGATATGATTGACATTGATATGCATATAGGCTGTGAAATATATCTTTTGGATAGGGCTTGTTTAAGTATAATGAGGTTGCTTGAGCAATAAAAGAGCACATTTCATTTTTATACCACGTGATCCCCTTAGAGAGGTTCATCATCATGTTATAAAAAGGATCGTGATGTTCCACAACCTCTGTCTTTTGAGTCCACCAATTCGACATTAGCATCATTTTTTACTAGAGAGGTTGGAAAGTAAAATTTCTAAATTGGAGAAGAATTTGTATGCTTTGCTCCAATTCATAGGGGTGATATCTCTATGTCTACCAATACTATAGTATATCTCGTTTCAGAAGCTTACAACTTAAGGGAGTCTTCTACTTTGGGCTTTATTTTATGTTGATTATTTTTGTGGTATGTGAGCATCTTATATATGTATTGGGGACAATTTATGATTTAGGCATGGGAGAGCAAGATTATATAATAAATAAAAGTATATAATATGATGAAATTGGTGATTCGCTTTTGGACTCATGAATACTATAATTTATATGTTGATTATTCCTTGTAATAGCCTTAAAATTTTATGATTGTTGTTTAGAAATAATCCTTAAGTTGGGATACATTTTTTGTTTAAGTTGTAATGGATGAGAGTGTAATACACCACTATACAAGAATGACATATTAGAGCAATCAAATTCATTATTATGGCATCGTACAGAACATAAGTGATCATAAGTTAAACATTTCTCATTTTATTCCACAAACATCATTTACATTGTCATTACATCTCATAATCCCTATATGTACATTACAAAAACATCTTAGAGTTTACCGTTCTTTACAAAATATCTAACATGAAATGAGACGCTAATAGAAACAATCTATCTAAACTCCTCAGACATCAGCTGACCAGACTTTTGAGCCATTCCTGATTCCAAAATTGACAATACTAGACTGCTACTAGATTGTCTTAGAAGCTAGGTCTCCTCAGTACCTAAAAAATAATGTTACAATTTTGATAAGTTTTGTGAACTCAGTGAGTAAACCATCATTGATATGCTCACTCGAGTTAAAACACAACATCACAAGTATATAACCAAATTCAAAAGTATATCACATTAGCTTGAATAAATTCTCATACAATTTTGTATACCAAATCACACTATACATCATATCTTAATAAGCACATTATAATACAAACATGTCATATAATCTTTTCATAATAATCCAATCTTTCACCCCAATCATTCATATCATAAACATGTATACAACTATTGTAGATCACTATATCAACACAATTCGGTATTTTTTAATAATCATTCACATGTACACAAACATAACATAACATTATATCAACTCAATTTAGTCATTCTTAACAATGATTCACATGATACATGTAAAGATATATTTGCAATGCACATTAGACTCCATTTCATTTTTTGTGATCGAGCGCTTATTTAACTGTCCATCATCCATTATAGATACCGGCTTCATTTCGAATCTTGTCCGTACCCATTGTGGATATTGGGATTATTAATCATTGAGCTTGTAGCTCATGTGTAAATTATGAGCTTTAAGCTTTTTTCACGTTGATCACTCGGTCACAACTCCTTTATCGATCATGTATATCAATGTAATGAAAATGCATCAAATCACATATTATTCTATCAATAACTCTCATTTAGTGTGCATAGTCATATAGCATTCATCGAATCTAAGTCTGGCATTCAACATATAGTTGAGAACACAATTTTCATATTCACATTCAATTTGCAAACACTTCCAATACAATCTCGAATATTAAACTTCTCGGACCATCAATGTCCATAATTAACACAGTCATATTAATAACATTTCAATGTCTAATAGTTAATTAAGAACAATTCAAATATAGTGAGTAAACATCTAGGTTAACTCACAATATGCTCCAGATAGCTATTGCCTTGACGAGTTGACAATGTCTAGAAGTTGTCATTCAATTTTTGCTTATAAATCATGCAATACACATATGTACACATTACTAACTTGTTTAATCAAATAAGTACTCAATCATACACATGTATATGTGTTATGTTCAATGCATACTTAATTGAGTTTCTCGGGTATGTATTCTTATACATAGATCTTAACTATTCAATTTGTGCTTATATATCCTAAGACCATTCAAACATCATATTTTGTATACTACCATTTTGCAATAAGGTTTATACCTTTAAGTTAGCTTGATTTACTCCAAATTCACCAACCATACCTTACAATTATCCTTGAAAATTTTCATGATAAAAAGCCTCTTATAATCCATACACAATTGTTACTTTAAATATGGAATTTTAGTAAGCAAGATCTATACATTCACCAAACTTTTCCAGACATATATATTCATCGTTTACAATTCTCATTCATAATTACCCCATGTTCTTCAATACTCATTCATCCATACCTTATACACATTACCCATGTCCTTAAGATCATGTTTTCATGAAAAGAACTCATTTATTCCTTTAACAAATTGAAATTTCCAGATTTGAACTCAATCACATCAAAACAGTTCATTCTTTAGGTTATGACATCAATTAACTACATAAACTTATCAAGCTCTTAACCAATTAATCAAGCAATAATCTAGGCTCATTCCTATCCTTAATCAAGTCATTAGGTGAAATTTCTGATGGTTCGACATGTACATAAGGCTGAAATTAAAATTCCAGAATTTGTCATCAACATCACTAATGTGTGTAATTTTATTGCCTTTAATACTTCACAAATTTTGCAAGCTTAAAGACATCATTAACAATTGAAAATTTTCAGATTTCATTTACTTTAAGGTTACTTAATTTAAGGTTAATTTAACTTCCTTATTGGTTACACTAAGGCTTACAAAATTCTGCTCACTTATGACATTAACAATTACTTTTACAAACAAACCTACAACTCTAATTTTCCATATTCAAGAACATTTCAATAACAACTATCTTTACCATGAATCCACCTTGATTTATACTTCAAATCTCAATCTAATTCATCCATAAAACAACCTAGAACCTACATTTTTTATACATCAAGAACAAGATATAATAGTATCCAATTTATGTATCTTTTTCCAGCACACTTCATCATCAACATCATATACAACCCATCCCAATTCAATCATCATAATCTTTATATTAAAGCATGCCATAAAGATCAATCTCTTACTTACTTGTCTAGCTTAAATTCCAGCTTAAATATCAAGCCAACTTAGCTCTCCATGCATGCAAGATCATCACCGATTCAAGGTAGAAATAGGTTGGTTTTCGGCTAGGATAAAAGACCAAAACAAGAACAACAATTTTCTAGTTCTATGACTATCTTGTGAGGGGTAAAAGCATGGATTTGGTGTAGCAATTTAGCAAGGCTTAAGCCAAAATATAGAGATGTGAGATAGTAGCAAATTTCGGTGGAGAGGGTGAAAAAAGAAGAGAAATGAACTCAGCAGAAACTTTTCTAGCGTTTACTTAATTTAACTAGGTGCAAATGTGAAGTTGAGTGAGTTTGGTTAAATTTCTTGCAGAGTTGAGTGAGTTTAATTGTGGTAGCTACTTAGAGTTACACTCAAATGACAAGTGATTACTGATTCTATAAACAAATATGACGTTTGTATAGCTAAAGAGTTGTCTAGCAGAGATTAAGAGGTGAGACCATAAGTCTAGGTTACATATATAGATGGATCATTAATAAAAGAAGCTATCGATCGTAACCATTTGTTAGGAAAATGTGGAAATCAAGTACTCATTGGTGCACAATTTCAAGGCATTAAATAACAAGGCTAAATATAAGGCTTCTATATGCGGGGTGAGATTGGTAGCTTATTTACAACTCAAATCAATCACTCTCATATCTGAATGTTAATTGGTAATGATTCAAATCAAAGGACAATATAAGGTTAAGGAGGAAGCATTGTGAAATATTATTCCAAGTATATAGAACTCATATGGGTAATGTAAGTGAATGTTAAACTAATACCTAAGCAAAAAAATATGGTAGTAGATTTGTTGATAAAATTAGGAACATTAAAAAACCACCTCTTAACATATATTTGGAAGGTGAGATAGCAGTGTTATAAAGACATACCACAATATCGGTTGAAAAGCCTTTAGAAAAGTGGTTTATATCATTACTGCAATACATGTAGGTAGGAAATTTTTCAAATAAAGAGGGAGGCCTATTGTAGATCTTATACTCTCCCTAACTTATGATGTGTTACGATCTGAGAAGTATTTAAGATTTTAAAGGAATTTCATAAAGGATCCTATGGGCCACATTAGGGGCATCAACTTTGGCCCATAAGATTTAAAGATAAGGTACTATTAGCCAACCATGATGAAAGATGCATATGAATACATCAAGAGATGTTAAAATTTCAAAGGCATATGAATCTCCATCATATGCTTGTGGCAAAATATACGACTACCCTTTTCTCCCATCCCTTTTTCTTAGTAGAGGATGGAATTTCTTAGACCCTTCCTCCATCAATCAGACATATTTAATTCATGCTCATTATGATTGATTACTTTACTAAGTGGGTGGGAGTTTAAGTATATGTAACCATCAATAATGTTATAATTGAATGATTTGTAAAAGCCAACATCATTATAAGTATGATTTTTCTTATCAATGATTGGTTTAAGAATGTGAATATCTTTTATAGGCAAGATTGTAGGGATATCCTTAAATAGTTATTCAAAGATTTTATGACATTGTTTATGGATTATAATCAAGTACAAGAAAGTAAAGAAACATATAAAATTATGAGTATGAAAAAAAGTAGGTATGGTTATTTATTTCTTTGCCATCGAAAAGAGTAGAACAAAATTAGTCGATAATATATTATTGGTCCAAGAACAGTGAAATATTGGATTTAGGTATTTAAATCCCCATTAAGGAATTTAGACTTGGTTACGATATATAATGCTAACATGGCAATAGTAGGTCCCACAAACTTAAAACAAAGGTCATATCATCATTTTAGATGAAACCTGATGAAATTTTATATTTTAAAATTTTAAGGTTTAATTAATGTGGTTTGAATAATATTATGATATTTTTGAACAATGATAAATATTAAGGTCTAAGTTAAATTTTGGTATAAACATTAGATGCTAAAACATAACTTTTCCTTTAAGTAAAGCTGTTGATTAATGTTACAACTGCTTGGAACAATCGACAAAAAAATAAAAAATAAAAGAAATATTACAAAGGGAATAAATATGAAAAAATAATTTACATTAATTTAAAAGGGTTTACACAATCCCGATAACTAATCAAAGGATGAGTAAACATGCATCATACATTAGCAGGTGGAGAAAATCAAGCTATAGAAGATGCCTCATCATAATTAACTGAAGCCTTATGCTGACAGTTATCTTGGAGTAGTAGCTTCCTCAGGAGCATGGCCATTGACAAGAACATCTTTAGGAGAAGGTCATCAAAGTCTATGTTTGGCTTGAACATTTAATAACTTGTAAAATTTTTAAAGCCCTTAAAGAATGAATTCACCATCTCATCATTATTGATAACTCAAACTTTTTACTCTCTAAAAGCTCAATGGACTGTAACCTATAATTGGTAGTTTCTTAGCGAGATGGCCTTCCATAACATCTTAATTGTGTCGTTTAAGTTATTGAATCACTCAAGTGCCTTAAGATTTGTGTTTCAACCTTGTAACCGTTTTCACTCTTCCTCCTTCTATTTTGTGCAAATCATGATGAACTTTGTCAACTTTTAATTGTTTAGAAAAGATACTTTGTTATCGCCATCTCGATCACATCACGACACAATGAGTTTAAGGTTCCTTAAAAGTCAATCATGAAATTATTAAGAACACGAATATCATTGAAAATCATAATAGCTAGAGTATGCTTATCTTTTTTAGTCATGCCTAGTTAGTGATCATGTGATCTTCCACGTCCCATTATGAAGGTACTTATATTCTTTTTAAAACTAACACCATTGGCCCCAAACACTAGGTTAGTCACTGAACATTTAAATTGAGAAAATAATTATGGTTCATAGTTAACTCTATAAATAAGGGCTAGAAAGCCATAAACATAATGCCATAGCCTCCTTTCTAATGCTTTAATTGGAGTAGCATTATCAATATACCACTTAATCAATAGGAGGATCCCTTTTCCTCTTATTTGGAGGTGTATCATTACTATCACCTTTTATTAATTTTCACGATAACTTTAATATGTTTATGTTTACAAACCTAAGTAAGTGGTTAGAGGCCTAAAAAAATATTAAGAAACAATTATATGCAAGTGGACATCTAAAACGCAATTGCTAAGAGAACTTTGATAGAATCCAGAAAATAATTAAAGAAAATATGTATTTTGCTATAGATTTCCGTATAGAATACAACGATAACTGGTTTGAGGACGAAACCTCCGATTAGGCTCACACTCTCTCTCAACAAATATATCTGTTGGGCCCAGGTCAGCGTTAAGCATGTTTGAATTATTTTGAGACTTTAGTTTGATAATTTTCATTTGGGTGGAATAAATTGAGGATTTTATTATGGCATAGGTTATGATTATTAAAGCGAAGGATTTAGTGACATGTGATTTGTTGATTGATAAATTACTATTATTGTTGGTATTAAAAATACTTACATGAGCTGAGGATCCTATGAAATTAGGTTATTGAGATTAAATGAGGATTAGATTTAATTAGAGCTTGCATGGATTTTAGAAATTCAATGAATAAGAAGGTTAGAGGATACTTGTTTTAATTGATGGAATTTAGAAGTTTAAATTAGAATTTTGTTACATTGTTAGAATTTTAGAATTTACAAAAATAAGTTGATTTGAAAGAGCCCATTAGGAAGTTAAATATGTTTTAAGGTTTGAGTATATAAGGGTGGGCTTATAGCCTTTGGATTATATTTTGTTTTAAATGAAGAGTAAATGAAGTACATGGGCTAAGGTCCATGTCAATTGTAATCAAATGGAAAGATGGAATTAGGTAACTTTGGGCTTGGTCTTGAGGCTAAGTATGAGTTAAAGTGTTAGGTTCGGTAAGATTTAAAGGAAAGAAACCAAGTGGGCTAGGGTTTAAGGTGGATTAAATGAAGAAGAATGGAAGCATTGGGCTAGGGTCCGTATGTCATGAAATTAAATGAGAATAAAAGGAAACAAAATGAAAGAAGGCATGAAGAGTGGGGGAGGCCCACGAAATTTAAGTGTATGGGCTTAAGTAGTATGTTAGTTAGGTTAATAAAATACAAAGAAAAATTGAGGCTTGTAGGAGAAGGAGAGACTTACGAAATTGCTAAATGTGAGTTTTTCATATTTGTTTAAAGTTCCAGCACTCTTTCTTATTAATTAGCCTTATGATTACTTTAAGGTCAATTCTGCGTTTGGAATCGAGGAGGTCAAAGTAATCTGTTAGACAAGTTAACCCAATTTTAATATGAAGTCAAGGTGGGTGACTTTTTAATCATTAAGTATTAGGCTATGATTTGTTGATTTGTAGATTTTGAATGAATATAGTGGTTGTGAATTGTGTAAGTATGTGTTATGTGCCTTTTTTTAATTGTATATATATGTGAATAGGAAGTTTTTAAAATTAGTTGTTAAATGATAAAGTGTCGAATATCTGAAGATTAGAGATTATGAATGTATGGTGGTTTGATGGCCAATTGTGGCAAATCCTTAGGAATGATTGAATGTATAGCAATTATGTGGAAACTTGATAGAAAATGAGTTTGGAATATTGATTGAAAATGAGAAAGTGGTATATAATTTAGAATGAATGTATAATGTGAATATGTGGGTTTAGTGATCCTCTGATTAGCAAGTCGCAGCATTGTCATAAACCTTGTACTTTGCTTACGTTAGTGGCATAGGAGTTAAAGAGACTCCCCTACATTCACGGCTACAGTGGGTCGCTTGTCGAGACATGTGTAAAATGCATCTATTAGGATCACTCTGGACCATCATGTTATGGTTTGTGGTGTCATATGTGATACTTGATGTTTTATATGCTTCTTTCGTTTATGAAGTTAATGCATATTGACTTGAATATTGAGTTGTTGATGTATGGATTAGCTTATGTTAATTATTAGATTATTACCAGGTAGTCGTGCTTCTGCTTTATCTCCCTCCACGGGTTTTAAACAAGAAGCCGAGTCTCGCTTTCGGGCCAAGAGCCGCTCCGATGCTTTTGGTTTTTGGAGTCATGTTTGAAGAAACTTTGTATGTGTACTTTAAGAGTTTGATGTAAGCGGGCTAAATGCCCTTTAATGTTAATGTCTTGGTTTAATTTCTTGTAAATATAAAGGTTAGATAGTTTTGATGTATGTTGTATCAATTTCTTATGTATATGTGGTTGTATAATGATTTTGGATATGAAGGCGAATGAGTTGATATTGTTGTATGGATTGAAATGGTTAGAATTCTTAAGATTGCAATGTGGCCCTTTGAGTTGGAGATGGGCTGTGCTATTGAGTTGGAAGATAGAAGTAGTTTTATGCAGGTTTGGAGCTTGGATGGATAGATTAGGATTTTTTGGCTAGATCAATTTTAGGGAGGTGCTGTCAATTTTTCTTAAATTGGACAGCAACTTACCTAACGTTTAGAGTATCTTAGAGTTTGAATCTTAGTGTGAAGCCTTCTTGAAGAATGTGAGCATGATTAAAGCTTTCCAACAACATAAAGTTTGTCGCATTCGGAGTTAAAATAGAAAAAGTTATAGGGTTTGAAAGTTTTCGGATTTCCCTACTCGGGTACTGTTCATTCTGCATTTTTGCAGAATCTTTGGAGGCGTTTCTCACCCTCTTAGAGGCTGATCTGATTTTTGCTTTCTTCATGAAAAATGTAGATTATCTTTCCAGCTTTAAAATGAGGTATGATTTGCAGTTATTGGATCTAGGAATAAAAAGTTATGGGGTTGGGAGTGTTAGCTGTTACTATTCATACTGCAGATTTACTGTTCCATTGGCTAGTTTTTAGGCTGAAACTTCAAGTGGGTCTTTACCCTCTTAAATGATTGAATTGGTTTTTGTTCTCTTCATGAAACTTGTAGATCTTCTTTTTAGCTTTCCAACGAGGTATAATGTACCATGTTTAAAACTTGTGCTAAAAGATATCAAATCTCAAATTTCAAGACATTGTATAGGAAAATGAAATTTTAATAACCAGAAACCTTTGAAGCGTTTTTATGACCTCTTTAATGGCTAAATTAGTTTTGACTCGCGTCTAAAAAGTTGTAGAATTTCCTTTTATCTTTCTAATGACACTAATTTTGCAAAATTTAGATTTGGGTAAAAGTTTTAATGTTTGTAAATTCTGAAATTTTCTTGCAAAACCAGATCTCATCCTTAGGCGTGGCCACGTCTGAGTCTCTAAACCTCTTAGGCGTGCCTCGTCTAATCTCTACGAATATCCTCACTATTTTCTTGTAACTTTTTCGATTTGACTTCGAGTTGTCACGATTTTTGAACCATTGATTTTCTCGATGGAGTTCTACATGTTGGTTCGATTAACTTTCAAAAAAAAAAATTGCCCTCGAGTTGGGTTGAACCCTTTGTTTGCTTTGACATTGTTGCATTTGATTTGATTTACGACTTACATTGTTTGTTTCGCTCAGTTCGGTTGCTTTCTACTTGTTTGGCATTCATATTAGATTTTCATTGATATTCGATTTCGATCAGTTGAATCCTTTTAACAGCATTTGTTTTCGTTTCACTTTTTTTTTTGCTTCGATTTTCATTAAAACCGCGGTCATTGTCTGCCATTGCGAGGTTAAAATATATATGATGTAGAAGTTTAAGTAGTTGAGTTAGAATCTGAGGATCCAACATGTTTGATATCGAGGCGCGTCTTTATAGTCTTAGCGGGCATATGATTTATAGTGTGTAAGGATAAAAAATGAAATTTGTGCGAATATCGGAGCCGGTATTATAATCTTACTTGGGCTATATGGTTTTTCTGATTGAATTGAGGGAGAATGTGTTAAATGATTGTTTGGTTTTAGATGACGGAATGAGGATTGTGATTTGAGGAGATGTGAGATAAGGTTTTAATGCCATTTTATTGGTAGTGTCGAAAGTCTTTGGTTGAGAATCTGAATCTCGGATCGTTAAGTTGGCGTCATATGATTAGGATGATTTCGACCTCGATCGAGTACATATGGCATGCCTTTTGATGGTTGGGATACCGGATAAGTGATATGTCAAAGGCATGATAAGAGTTTGATTAGATAAAGATTGAATTAGTGAGAATGTAATATTGATGTGATAGGTTTTCAAGAGTTACTTGATGATTACTCGATTAGGAATTTCGAGACAGAATTCTTTTAAGAGAGGAGAATTTTGGAGATTAGCGTTAAGCATGTTTGAATTATTTTGAGACTTTAGTTTGATAATTTTCATTTGGGTGGAATAAATTGAGTTTTATTATGGCATGGGTTATGATTATTAAGCAGAAGGGATTTAGTGACATTTGTTGATTGATAAATTACTATTATTGTTGGTATTAAAATACTTACTATGGTAGGGATCCTATGAAATTAGGTTATTGAGATTAAATGAGGATTAGATTTAATTAGAGCTTGGATGTTTTAGAAATTGATGAATAAGAAGAGGATACTTGTTTTAATTGATGGAATTTAGAAGTTTAAATTAGAATTTTGTTACATTGTTAGAATTTTAGAATTTACAAAATAAGTTGATTTGAAAGAGCCCATTAGGAAGTTAAATATGTTTTAAGGTTTACAGTATATGAGTGGGCACTATAGCCTTTGGATTATATTTTGTTTTAAATGAAGAGTAAATGAAGTACATGGGCTGAGGTCCATGTCAATTGTAATCAAATGAGAAAGATGGAATTAGGTAACTTTGGGCTTGGGTCTTGGGCTTAAGTATGAGTTAAAGTGTTAGAGTTCAAGTAGGATTTAAAGGAAAAACCAAGTAGGCTAGGGTTTAAGGTGGATTAAATGAAGAATGGAAGCATTGGGCTGAGGTCCATGTCATGTAAAATTA